>CM064484.1:2134220-2209966 GCA_032716605.1 Paralithodes platypus
ATCTGTCCACCTACACCACCTCACCCACTGTTCCAGTATCGGTAATCTGTGGAATAACTATAATATTAAAACAATCCCCTGTTCCAAATTAAGAATAATATTAAAACAATCCCCTGTTCCAAATAAAAATAATATTAAAACAATCCCCTGTTCCAAATACAAATAATATTAAAACAATCCCCTGTTCCAAATAAAAATAATATTAAAACAATCCCCTGTTCCAAATAAAAATAATATTAAAACAATCCCCTGTTCCAAATAAGAATAATATTAAACAATCCCCTGTTCCAAACCACGAATAATATTAAAACAATCCCCTGTTCCAAATAAGAATAATATTAAAACAATCCCCTGTTCCAAATACAAATAATATTAAAACAATCCCCTGTTCCAAATAAGAATATTAAAACAATCCCCTGTTCTAAATTGGTAGGCCAGAAATCGTGAACCCTAACCTCTATAGCTCAAAAGGGGCCTGAGCAGATGGGATGTACATTTCCACACCTATTCCCTGGCTAACTCTTCCCAAATAACATACATATTTGCTTGATTGTTCTAGTTGTTCGTGAGTTGTAGTGAATAATGTTCCCGAGTTTTGGACTACTTACATGGAATAGGGTATAAAAGGTATCCTCGTTACGCACACACACTGGGCACACACACAACTGGCAAACTTTTATTTCATCACCCAAGCATTCCCTTCAGTGCTAATTGTAATTTGGTTTTATACATTGGTGAGGATACAGCTGGTGTGTATTCTAAATATTCTGTTTTTGCCAGTCATTTTGATACCCCACTAGTATATGTGAGAGGCTAATAACTGTATGTTTGTTATCTCCCTGTCTGTCTGTCACCCAAACAAGATGTCAGACTCTGGTGATGTACAGGACGAAGGGGCAGGAACAAACTTGCCTTATGATGGGGAGGAATACACATCTTATTATCAGCACCCTCTGTCCCCAACCACACCTTGAGCCCCTTCTTCAGCTGATTTCCTGCAATTTTTCAAATACCTGGAGGAGTCTCGCAGGTATGATGAGCAGAGGAGACAAGAGGAGGAGGCCCGCCGAGATCGTGTCCTGGAGGAGTCTTGCAGGCATGATGAGGCTATAAGGAGACAGGAGTTCCAGAGCTTATTTCAGCTGTTGGCTCCACCAGGACCCCTCCCGACTCCTCCACACCTGCTGGTCACCTTGGCGGACAGCAGCCACATTCTTCTCCACATCCCTCACACAATCCTCCACCACAGAAGGCTACGGCCCAGACACCACCACCATTGAAGCCTGACGCTACATTCCAGATGTTCCGGGAGTGGAGGAGACGCTGGGACGATTATGCTGTCATGGTGGACCTGTCCAACCTGCCTGCGGCCAAACAGATGATACAACTACGCATGTGCCTGACTCTCGAGACGCAGCGTGTCTTAGAACACACCCTCCAGATCGCTCCCTCCACAGACAAGACTGTTGAAGAGGTGTTGGACGCCCTGCAGCTTCATATCAAGAGTCTAAGGAATGAGGCACTCCGGCATCGTGAATTGTTGAGCTGCAGACAGCATGAAGGGGAAACTTTTGCAGAGTTCTACGTCCGCCTCAAACGTCTCGCAGAAGAAGTGGATGTGTGCCCTGGTAACTCACCCATCTGTGTGGAGACACAACTCAAGACTATCATCCTCATGGGCCTCAGGGACAAGGAGTTAGTCCAGAAACTCATCGCCCTGGACTCCAAGTCAATACTACAGGATGTCGTCACTACGTGCCGCTCGTATGAGGCTGCCAAATCTGCGACCACGGCCATTGGTGCGCCCCATGAACAAGTAAGGGCGTCTCTTCATACAAGAAAAACAAGAAACAGGGCAGTGACAGGACCCAACCCCCCAAGCCTCCATCGAATGCAGCTGATGCCTGCCAGAGTTGCGCTCGCCGACACGGGCCTGACAAGTGTCCCGCTGCTGGCAGCACCTGTAACAACTGTGGGCGCCACGGTCACTGGGCTCGGACAGCTAAGTGCCCTGCTCACAAGGTTCAGTGCCGCATCTGTTGTCTTCTGGGGCATTATGACAAGTGTTGTCCGTCGACTAAGAAGAAGGAAAGACGCCAAGGTGGCCCCCCAGGCGATACGGGTGCCCCCTCCAACTCTGGCAAGCCCCCCAATGCTAGGAGTAATAGCTGTCGTCAGGTGGGATCGACTCCTTCTACAGCTTCGACGCCGCAACCCATCTGTGTTACCCTCTCCTTTGGCGACGCTACATCCCGCCTACGGATGTTACCGGACACGGGCGCTGATGTCACCGTGATTGGCCGGCGTCACCTTGAGGATTTGGCTATCCCCATGAGCAGCCTGCGAGCCCCTTCGCCCACGACAACGTTCACAGCGGACGGCTCCCCGATGGCACCTGCTCTGGGGGTATTTCAGGCTACCCTCACCCTGGGACAGAGAGTGTGTACTGCCCTGATCCATGTGCACGAGGGTGTCCAGACTCCTCTGCTTTCATACAGCCACTGCAGGGAGTTAGCCATCATACCTCTGGCATTCCCAACGCCCATACAAGAGGTCAAGCACGTCAACAGGTGTAAGGCTACACCACTTCCAGTCTCCACGTCGCCCGCTGAAGCCAAGAATTACTTCCTGCGGGAGTTTAGCGACGTGTTGATGTCCAAAGACGACCTAAAGACTGTGCCCCTCAAGCCTATGGTGGGTCAACCCATGAGGATCCATCTTAAAGAGGGAGCTGAGCCCTTTGCCATCCATACTCTCCGACAGATTCCCTTTGCCTTTAGGGACCAAGTCAAGCGAGAGTTGGAGTCCATGGTGGCCCAGGGCATCATCAAGCCTGCTGGAGACAACCCCTCAGAATGGTGCCACCCCCTTGTCGTTGTTGGTAAGGACAGCGGAGGAGTGCGCATCACCGTCGACCTCTCCAAACTCAACAAACATGTGTCCCGACCAGCTCACCCTTCGCCTACTCCCTCCGCAGCAGTTCGTGGTGTCGACCGAGGAGCTCGCTACTTCACCACTGCGGACGCCCTCTGTGGTTACTGGCAGATGGAGTTGGCTGAAGAGGACCAGCACCTGACCACCTTCATCACGCCGTATGGACGCTTCAAGCATTGCAGAGGACCCATGGGATTCACAGCTACGGGCGATGCCTTCTGCTACAGGGGTGATATGGCTCTACAAGGTGTGCAGAGGTGCACTAAGGTCGTGGATGACATACTGCTGTACGATGAGGACTACAAGTCTCACCTCGACAGCATCCATGAAGTGCTGACTAGGTGCCGCAAGTTCGGGATTACCCTCAACAAGAGCAAGTTTGTGGTTGCCGCACCTTCAGTGGACTTCTGTGGATACACCCTCTCACGGGATGGTATTGCGGCCGACACGAGCAAAGTGGCTGCAATCGGGGACTTTCCGGCACCAACCAACTTCACCGACCTCAGGTCATTCCTGGGTCTGGTCAACCAGCTGGCAGAGTTTTACCCCTGACATCGCCGCCGCCGCTCAGCCCCTCCGCCCTTTGATGAGCCCCAAGAGGACATTTGTGTGGACTCCTGACCACGATGAGGCCTTCAGGCGAGTCAAGTTAGCCCTTGTCAGTCCTCCTGTTCTCGCACACTTCGACCCAGACCTACCCACCATTCTTCAGAATGATGCATCGCGACTCAACGGCATTGGGTATGCCCTCTTGCAGGACCACGGCAGTGGCCACCTGCGGCTCATCCAGTGTGGCTCTCGGTTCCTGGCGGACGCTGAGACCCGCTATGCTACTATCGAGTTGGAGATGTTGGCTGCTGTTTGGGCCATGTCCAAGTGTCGACTGTATTTACAGGGTCTACAGGATTTCACACTGATGACTGACCACCGCCCCCTCATCCCTATCATCAATCACTACACGTTGGACGCTGTGGAGTATCCCCGCCTCCAACGCCTGAAGGAGAAGACCTCACCCTATATCTTCAAGGCCGTGTGGCGTGCCGGCAAGTTGCTCTGCATCCCTGATGCCCTGTCTCGAGCCCCGGTCAGCCGCCCCATGCCAGAGGATGAGATCGCTTGTGCCGACGCCGCCACCTAGCTCAGGACTATAGTGACAACCAAGGACGTTATCAACTCAGGACGATCTTCGGCATGATCTTCGGCACCAGACGCAGACAGGACGCTACAGGATCTCCGGGTCGCGGCAAGAGCGGACCCTGGGTATGTTCGTCTACTCGACTGTGTGACCTCAGGATTCCCTGCCAACCGATACGACCTTCACAATTCCTTGCTCCCATACTGGAAGATACGGGACGAACTCTACGCTGATGATGACCTCATCCTGTATGGAGCTCGGATCGTGGTTCCTGCTGCCCTCCACCGACGCACCCTACAGCATCTTCATGACGGCCACCGTGGTGTGGAGGCCACTAAACACAGGGCGAGGCAGGCTGTCTTCTGGCCGGGGATAGATTCCGACATCACCAACACTGTTCAAGCATGTGAGTCATGCCAGATCCTTCAGCCTAGCCTCCAGAAGGAACCACTCATGAATGATGACAACCCTACAAGGCCCTTTGAGTCTGTGTCGGCCGACTTTTTCATGGTCGCCGGGAAGTCTTTCCTGGTAGTCGTCGACCGTCTCTCAGGGTGGCCTGTTGTTGTCCCCTGCACAGGCGACACAACCGCCTCTGCGACCATCAGGATATTCTGTCGCTACTTCCGGGAAGTTGGTGTGCCCCTTCGTCTGAGGACCGACGGGGGCCCAAAATTCACCAGCCACGAGTTCCGGGACTTTATGAAGCGATGGGGAGTTCGTAATGTGGTAACATCACCGCATTACCCACAGGCGAACGGCCATGCCGAGGCTGCGGTGAAGTCTCTCAAGCACCTCACCTTAAAGACTGCACCATCTGGCAACATTGACTGTGAGGACTTCGACCGGGGTCTCTTGGAACTCCGGAATACTCCAAACTTCACAGGCCGCTCCCCAGCCCAGTTCCTGTATGGTCATCCTCTTAGGACATGTCTCCCGGCCCATCCCAAGTCCTTTGCTGCGGAATGGCAAGCCAAGGCCGAGGACTGTGATAGACGTGCAGCCGACTGTGCCGAGCAGGTTAAGACCCGGTACGATGAGCACACACAACCCCTTCCCAGGTTACGTGTCGGTCAGCAAGTGCGGATTCAAGACCCGACCACGAAACGCTGGGACAAGGTGGGGGTTGTGATGAGCCTTGGCAGGTCACGGGCCTATGAGGTACGTCTCCCTAGTGGCCGTGTGTGGTGGCGGAACCGTCGATTCCTCCGCCCCGTGCCCCAAATTGGTGACTCCCTCAACCCTGTGGCCCCTTTCAATGACGCTGAACAGTCCTTAGCTTCTGACCCCCAAGTTACCCCACGTCGATCAGAACGGCTCAGTAGGAAAGAGTCCGCTCGAGAATGAACTGCGAGCATGAGGGGGGAGGGAGGTGTATGTATATGATTTACCTTGTACAGTATCACTTTCATATCTAGTACAGTCACTTATGCATATGTAATATCTCTCTATGAGTAAGATTCATGTTAGCATCCAGGCAGTCATATTAGTTATGTCATATAGCCACTCTGGCAACTCAAGCCTGGGGCTCCTCTCACCAGAGGGCCAATACATGTTTGTGTACCACGAAACAGAGCTATCACCCTGTAGGCTCTGCTTCGTGCCTGTATCCCATATCCTTCTCAATAAGAACCTATATATCTACAGCGTGTCTACTTACTCCCCAACCCAAGATAGGCCTGTTGTGCATCTATGGAGTTAGCTGGGACACATAACAGTAAATAATCACAATTTACACAGATCTGGGATTCCTTTTACTGTATGATTTTTAACCCGGCGAGCGCGAGCAGGGTGTAGCGAACACCACAGTTCTGGGGGGCAATATTAAGCTCTATTCCTGCCTATAATCGTCATTTTACGATAAATATCGTTATTAATTATTCATATGCGCCTATCTTACCTTTAATATGAAGATAGTAACCTGTAACAACAATAAAACAAGTGGAAATATCATTTGGATGGTCAAAGTCGCGCATTGTTAGCGAGCGGTTCATTCAACAATTGTGAGCCAGCCGGCCTCTCGAGGGTTGAATCAGTACTGAGCTACTCCCTCACACTCTCCCAGTCTCTACCTTACGTAACACACACATGACCACAGCCTAGGATCGGTTTGGAGATGTTTAAACAAAAATATACCATGAATAAGGGAATAGCAGGGAAAATAGGTGATTATTGAAGGGGGGGGGGGGGGGGGGGAAGGAGGGGATGTGGAGGAGTGATATGAGGCATGGAGGGGAAAACAAAAACAAATTTTAAGTGCTACTGGGGCCTTTTAAATGTGTTTTGTTTAGGCCTTACCTCTTAACCCTCTCACGTCCTCACACAATTTTTGAGCCTATTAGGGATACTTTAAAGCCTTTGTTACCGTCCGTGGTATTTATAAAGCTTTAGTTTATTTACTTCAACCTCTGCAGTTGTCTTTGAGTTAGCTGTGGGCAGAAAACTAATTTTGGAGAGGTAATTATAAGAGTGAGAGTAATCTATTTCTTATTGCTAATCTGGCAACCTCTGCGTCATAAGGATGTGAGAGGGTTAAGAGTGTTCTTGCCGTCGCTCACCAAAACCTCTTAAGAGTGTTCTCGCCATTCCCGGGTTAACCATTTCAAATATATTTACTGTTACAGAATAATTTATCTTCCACATATATGATGAGGAATATTGATGGTGAAGCATATCATAATACAAGCTTAAACGTGGCTGTCCAAAAGTATTAACCCATTGAGGACCAGCGATGCACGTTATGCGTTGGCAATGTATGGAACGCTAAACCCCAGGGTTTACACCGCATAGGGTGCGTCGCAGTTAATTACTCCGGTCCTATGGCACCTAGAGGGCTCAGATTTGTATGGGAACTGCGTAAGTATCCCATACAACAATGCTGATGGTTGAAAACCCTCAAAGTCCAACTGCGTGCACGTCAGCGCGCAAAAACCGTGTTTTTGCATGTTTTTGCATACCCATTTCCCCTCTTGTAATTCCGACTTTCGGGTGCCCCGTAGGCCCCTTAATTACCTAGGGGATCGGTTTTTGTTGACTTTCCTTCATTTCTAACCTATTCCAGGTGTTTTCTGGAAAGAAACAAAATTTACAACCTGCTGGTCCATTTATATTATATTGCCTGGTGCTCAGTGGGTTAATGGATTGGTCTTATCTCCGAAATTATCAAATATATGGACCAGGTGGCAACCCAAGTCAGTGCTACCAACCGTCTGTTTGATAGACTGTGGAATATGCCAGATGTTTAGACTGGCGACTTAAGTTTTCACCAAATTTCATGACACGACTGTTGTCTCTCACTGTACCTATTGTGGCAGATGATTGTGCCCGCCTTAGGTGGTTCTTTTCCCCTGCACAGCTTCTTGCTCTGTACAGGGGCATAGTGCGTCCTTGTATTGAGTATTGTTCACATGTGTGGGGAGGTTCCTCTCACACCGCTCTCCTAGACAAAGTTGAAAGGAAGGCCTTTCGTATCATTAACTCCCGTCCACTCACCAACTCTCTGAAATCTCTCTCTCTCTGCCGCAATGTTGCATCTCTCTCGCTATTCTATCGCTACTATAATAATCAGTGTTCCTCAGAGCTTTCCCAGTGTATACCACCTCCTTTACGTAGGGCACGTGGTACCCGTCTTGCAACTCAATCCCACCCCTACTCTGTGCATCTCTCCAACCCGAGAGTGAAACGTTACTTTCAGTCTTTCTTCTACTCAACAGCTGAGCTCTGGAACTCTCTCCCAGAATCAGTCTTTCCCTCTTCCTATGACTTAAATGGCTTCAAACTCCACCTTGTGTCCAGGCATTTGGCTCGAACATCCCTTGATTTTGGTCCTGTCACTCTTTCAACTATGGGGGAGGCACTCGCTATAGGCAGTTCTGCCTTTTGCCTTCCTCAATCACATAGAAAAAAATAAAAAATAAAAAATATGAAATATACCACCATTACACCTCTCACTAACATTAATTGGATCAGATAGTAATTGGCTATAATAATTAACTTTCACAATCACTTACTTCAAACCATTACTTTTGATTATTACCCACACTTACTACAAACACCATCACCCAAGTACCATAGCTACTTTTATCACAACTGCCACCATCACCACCACTACCTCTACTACCAACATTATTACCACCATCAATCACTAACACAACCATTACTACAACAATCTTGGGCTACAACTACCACTAACACCACAACCTCTACTACCAACATTATTACCACCACAAAGTACACTACCACAACCAATACTACCACCTCAACTACCACAATCGTGAATCACAACACCTACCACCACCACCACCACCTCTACTACCAACATTATTACCACCACAAATTACACTACCACAACCAATATTACCAGGTCTGGTGAAGGTATTGAGGGATAAGCCTTTACAATGGCACCTCGTAGCTACTTTCTACTTTTCCTATTTGTGGGATACCGAAAGATCAAACTTTGATAGGTATCCGAAGGTCAACCTCCATCCTGTCTTCTTCTTCTCCTTTTTCTTCTAAGTCTAAGTCACATACCAAAGTCACTGCAACAGCTTCCTCTCTCTCTAACACTCTTCGAAAAGTAGATACGAGGTGCCGTTGTCAAGCTATATCTCTCATTACCTTCACATGATCTAACCCGACCTGGGATTTTAGGACAAACTGGCAAATATTGTAACTTGCCACCATGTAAGGCAATATTTCAAAGTTACCAGGATTGCACAGTTACAATATATGGCAACATGGTCAGGTCAGGTCAGGTGAAGGCATTGAGGGATAATGAAGCCTTTACAACGGCACCTCGTATTTACTTTTCGACGAGTGTTGAGAGAAGGGGTGTTGGAGAGAGAGAGAGGAAGCTGTTGGAGTGACTTTGTTGTGTGTAGTATTAGTGTGTATATGGTGATGGTGAAGATATTGAGGGATAAACTTTTACAACGGGACCTCGTATCTACTTTCCAAAGAGTGTTGAAAGGGGTGAAGGGGTGTTGGAGAGAGAGGAAGCTGTTGGACTAGGTTGTTTGTGTGTATTACTAGTCTGTATAGGTCATCGAGGTGTTGCAAAGCTGACGTATATGATATCTGTCAATGGTTACCCTAATATCAAAGTTTATTTCCATCCGACGGTAAATTACCATATCCCATCTTGATTACTTCACAATAATGAAGATGTTTTAGCGATATATATTATTATTATGAACACATGGTATCATTATAAACGCAGACACGTAGACATTTCATATTTTTCTATTAACGCATTCAGTACCAGGGACGTCCTTTTCATCATATTCTGGTAACTATGAGACGATTATATTCAGTTTAAAAATGCCTCCAGCAATTAATATGCTTCGAACTATCTCAATCAACCCTTCTAACTATCACAGATCCTTCCTAACCTGCATACAACCGTCTAAATATAGCTATAATAATATAACACACGTTGCTGGTACTCAAAACGTTGACTATCGAGGAAGCACTTGCTATGGAATCAAATTTACCGTCAGTTAATATCAAACCAACTATAGTTGTCACAATGTCAAAGATGTATTATATTTCATATTTCCAAGGTTGCTATATTTGCAAAGTTGGCATAAATAACAATTATCTAAAGTTACAACAATAATTATTAGAGTTGTGTTTTATACTGTACAAACTCTCACATACATACATCTCTCTCTCTCTCTCTTGTTCTCCCTCTTTGCTTTACCCTCTTTCCCTTATTTCATTATCTCTCTCTCTCTCTCTCTCCACCACAGCCCACACGTGCCCTAGGAGACAGCCCAGGGAGGAAGGTAACATCGTTTAACGAGGGCCTATGTTATGGTCTTCAGCCAGGATTTATAACTTTCAGACCACAACACCGTCAGTCTACCTTCTACCCGTTTAATGTCTCTCTCTCTCTCTCTCTCCATCCTACGAGGACAGGTCGAAGAGTTCTGCGACAGAGTCCCAAATCAACGAAAAAGATTTTGCATCCCAGGAGCTGGACTGGACGACATTGTGGAAGCCTTCGAAGATACCACAAAGGATGCAAATGAAAATACCCTTTTTGTCATCCATGCTGGTTCAAATGACGTCATGCGCACCAGATCCGAAGAGTTGATGGAGAAATATCGCAAGATGATCCAGCACTACAAAAACAAGTCAAGGAATATCATCATCTCAGGCATTCTCCCCAAGATCGACGCACCTGACAAATTCTACGACAAGGCTTTCAGCACAAATAGCCGACTAAAACATTTGTGTCTGAGGGAAGAAGTTGAATTCATCAACCTCTGGGACAACTTCTACAACCAGCCTACTCTGTTCCGCAAGGATGGCACTCATCTAAACCCTGTGGGTTCAGCACGCATGGGTCGTCTCCTACACGAAGCAGTCCGCAGCCATGGATCAAAAAACGCCATCCGAGAAGAAGCAGCAGTGACATAAATCATCCAACGCCAAGAAAAAAACAGAGGCAACCGAGGACCACCAGCGATAAGGACCGAAGACAGCGAGGACCGAGGACAGCCATGAACATAAATGTAGATCCGACAAGAACCAAAAATATTATTAAAGAGCGTTCCGTGAGTTCTAAAATAACAAATTTAAAGGTTTTCTATGCAAACGCTCGTAGCATACGCAATCAATTTTCAGATTTAGAGGACTAGTGTTTACAGAAAATTATGATGTGATTGGCATAACAGAATCTTGGCTCAATACAGAAGATAGAGACTTTTTAGCAGAGTATTCACTTCCCGGTTATGTAATGTTTGAGAAAAGCCGAATAAATCGAAATGGAGGTGGCGTTTTACTTTATATCAAAGAAAGTCTTAACCCTACCCTCTTGTCAAAACCTCAAATTGTGAACGTCGACGCATCTTTTGTGCTAATAAAGAATAATAAAGGTACAAAAATAATACTTGCATTAATATACAGACCTCCAGCTCAATCAGTGCAAACTGACCGAGAAATTTACGAACAAATTGCAGATGTAAGTAACTCACAAGATACCGTAATTTTTGGTGACTTTAATTTACCTGTGACCAAGTGGGGCGATACTCTTACTTCACACTCCGGACATGACTTGTATACGAACTTGCAAGAGAGTTCGCTTTATCAATTTGTTGGAACGCCGACCCGTGGTAATAACGTTCTTGACATTGTACTTGCAACAAAAGAAGAATTAATAGAGAATTTGAATGTTGGTGATGAATTCAGTAACAGCGACCATCGTACGATAACTTTCACTTTAAAGTTTACTAGTAACGAACCAAATAGTAGCATCGAAAAAGTCCCTAATTTCAAGAAAGCAAACTTCCATAAACTTAGAGCTATGTTTAAAGAAACTGACTGGAGCTTTTTAATTCACAATAACGACATAAATACATCTTGGAAGTTATTCGAAGCCACTTACCTAAAAGCAGTGCAAGACTGCATACCATCAAAAACTCGGCGTCCAGGCCATAATAATAAGCCCAAATGGTGGAATAAAGATATTTCAAACTGCCTGCTTGCTAAAAAATTTGCTAATGATAGATTAAAATCCTCACAAAATTACGAAGAACGGCTGAAATTTGTAGAGCTACGACGCAAAGCCAAAAAGTTAATTAAGCAAAGTAAAAAGACCTTAGAGTTACATATTGCGAATCAAAGTAAAACAAACCCGAAAGAATTCTATAGTTATATCAGAAAGAAAAAAGTCGTTACTTCAACTGTTGGACCGTTAGTCGATGAAAATGGAGAATACACCAAAGACGAAGAACAAATGAGTAATGCCCTCAATACCTTCTTTGCATCAGTTTTTACAACAGAAGACCTCAGTGATATCCCTACACCATCGCCGATTCAGATTGATAATTCAGATGTTCTAAGCAATATCACCGTTACAGAGAGAGAAGTATTGAATTGTTTAGATAAACTCAAGGTAAATAAAACGCCTGGACCTGATACAATCTCGCCTAGAGTTCTTAGAGTTCTAAAGGAAGCTAAGGATGAGCTCTCCAAACCACTGACATTACTATTCAATAAATCCTTGCAGTCTGGAACTATGCCCGATCAGTGGAAGCTAGCCAACGTAACACCGATATTAAAAAAAGGCAGCAAATCCCTACCCAGTAACTATCGTCCAATTAGCTTAACCTCAGTTGTATGTAAAATGCTAGAAACGGTCATACGAGACAGACTCGTAAATCACTTAGAGGAAAATAACATACTTAAAGATACTCAACACGGCTTTCGTAAAAAACGTTCCTGTTTAACAAACCTCTTAGACTTCTTCCACGATATCCTCAACCTCTACGATGAGAGTAAAGCTGTAGATATTATATACCTTGATTTTCAAAAGGCCTTTGACAAAGTTCCCCACAAACGTTTACTGCTAAAACTAAAAGCGCATGGAATACAAGACGGTGTGTTGAAATGGATAGAAAATTGGCTCAGCGACAGAAAGCAAAGAGTAGTCATAAACGGTAAGGCATCAAAATGGACCAATGTAAGTAGCGGGGTACCCAGGGATCGGTACTAGGACCAATTCTCTTTCTAATTTACATCAACGACATAGATGAGGGTCTCACCTGTACAATCTCAAAATTTGCTGACGATACAAAAATTGCAAATAGCGTACTCTCAAAAGAACAAGTTGACGATATGCAACACAATCTAGATAAATTGTCATGTTGGGCCCAAATTTGGCAAATGAGTTTCAATGCGGATAAATGTAAAGTACTACATATCGGATACCTAAATGAGAAAGCAAACTATTCGATGAATGGCACTCAGCTTAAGAATGTAAACAGAGAAACCGATCTGGGAGTAACAATATCGAGTAACCTAAAACCGAGTCAACAATGTTCAGAAGTTGTTAAGAATGCAAACAAAATAATTGGCTTTATAGGCAGGTCATTTGAGCATAAATCCAAAGAAGTTATCCTAACCCTGTTACAATTCATTAGTCCGCCCTCTTCTGGAATACTGCGTTCAATCCTGGTGCCCTTATTACCAAAAAGATATAAACAAGCTAGAACGAGTTCAACGTAGAGTTACCAAAATGATACCTAGCCTAAAGAACAAACCATACGAAGAGCGTCTTAGAGAATTAAATCTATTTCCTTTAACCCAGCGCAGATTAAGAGGTGACTTAATTCAAGTGTTTCAAAATCATCAAAGGCATCGACAATATGAACTGTAGTAAGTACTTCACTATCGACCAATCTAATTACACGCGGGGAAACGGTTGCAAAAATATTGGTAAATCTTTTAAACTCACACGAATCTAAGAATTTCTTCTTCAATCGAGTTGTCAACTTGTGGAATGGGCTTCCCCGAAACGTTATAGACTGCATCACCGTTGATTCATTTAAACTCCGCCTAGACAAATATCTCGCATCAAACCCGCGACTGACTGCGTTTGTAAATGAATAACTTTATTTTATCCCCCCCTCAGTTACTAACCCATCTGTCCCCTACTAACTTCCTAATCCTGCCACGGACATTAGTTCCAGGGCAGTATTTCCCTTTCCAATGTTCCCTTACCCACTCTAAACCACTGTTTGGACACTTGATCCTCAGTGTTTTGGAGGACAAGCAACCTAGAAGGGTCACTAGATCTGTTGTTGCTTGATTTCCTTTGTACTCCTTTGTACTCTCTCTGAGTGGTCAGACAATTGGCAGATGCCCTTTAATGTAAACAAATGCCAGATACTACAAATAGGCTCCCAAAACACGAATACTACATTAACGGAGAAAAGATAAAGAGCGTATCACAGATAAAAGACCTAGGAGTGGTTATCAAAGAAAATCCAAAATCTGCACGCCAATGCACCGCAGCATCTAACAAAGCAAATAGAGCACTAGGTTTCATTAACAAAAAATGTCATTGTCATAGTAAAGACATAGTAGTACCACTATATAAAAGTATTGCGAGGCCACATCTGGAGCATGCTGTGCAGCTTTGGTCTCCCTACTAAATAAAAGACATAGGGAAACTCGAATCCGTTCAGCGTAGAGCAACAAAGTCAATCCCTTTCCTTAGAAATAAACCATACAATGAGAGATTAAGAAAACTCGATCTGTTTTCGCTTTAAGAAACGGCGCATAAGGGGACAGCTGATGGAGTGTTTTAAGATACTAAAAGGATTTATTAACATAAATTATAATAATCTATTTAAGATTGCCAAAGAAGGTTCCACAAGAGGGGAAACAAGTCAAAAACTAACAGGCAGGAAAACGACCTAGACATAACTATACATTTCTTCACCCACAATATATTTAGTGAGTGGAATAAGCTCCCTAATTAAGTTATTGACAGGACTCAATATACACATTTAAACAAAGGTTAGCCACATATCACAGAGAAGCTGGTCTGCAGTAGAAGCTGGCAGAAATGAACACGTTTTCAGTTGAAGAGAGCAGAAAAAATAGGAAAAAGTGAAGGTGTGAAGGCTTTTACCTTTCCATTTCTAACTATACTATAAATTCCTTCAGGTGATTTCCAAGCCCTGCAAGGTTATTCACTTCTAACTATTTTCATATACGGTAACTTGCCGGAGGGAGCGGAGGGTGGGAAGAGAGCCTTCATCTTTGCTAACCTTTCCTTCCACACTCTCTTAGGGTTGCTATCTCTATTAGGATCAAGTCCTGGCCACCTCGCAGGGATCGTAAGCTCTGTGTGGCCAGTGTATATATGTAAATATATCTCTCTCTCTTATTATTTGATATTATTTTATGTTATTTTCCCCCCCCCCCCACCCCATTCCCCCTAATTCGAGAGAAGCAGTAGCGGTAACGGGGGCTTAGCCGGAAAATAGGGCCTTCCTTTACCCCCCCCCCCCCCCCCTTCACCACCACCCTACCATAAACACCACTGACCACACCAACACCGCCAGGTAAAGAGAGAGAGAGAGAGAGAGAGAGAGACTACGTAAACCATTAAACAATTGGCGTTCGCACTATATAGCACTGGTAAATACAACATTTAATATTTTACTCAGCTGCATAAAACTAAGAGATAGAAAATAAAATATATACAAATTGAGTAACAGTAAAAATATTGATATTCTGTCTAATGAAAAGTAAGACGGATTAGCAGACATGGAGTGTTATTTTTAAACAATTCCTTCCCTTCGGAGCGCTGTTAATGAACGAAATAACCTGAACAATTACGTTACCTTGAGAAATGGAAACTACAATCCATCTAATTTTTCTAAACTACACTTATTCCCACATAATTCGTTCGATATCAGGCGTTGCGAATGGAAAGTAATGAAGAATACCAATCATACTATGTTCGCTTAGGAACCCTGGTTTAGAAGATATTCTCGATCATGATGAAGGTATTAAATTAGTTTTGTTATACACGGAGGAGTCCAGATCAGGTCCCTTTACAAATATTGATCGTTTACCATTATCAGCATTTGTTCTCGGAACATGGTGATCCTCTTTCTGTCTAGAGATACTCCCAAGAACCATTCAGAATATATGTTATTTATAATTAGGAGAACCATGACAGCAATATCGTATATTACTTTGTATTTTACTTTCATCCACTTTAGTTTAAACAAAATAATGGGAATATCATGGTCGTATGTTATGGCTTCTACTGCAATTAAAACAACAATTGTATTTTGTGCACCTCGGGCATGAACGACACATTAGTAGTACTTAATACAATAGTTGATTATACTTAGTACTAGCGTCTGAACAACCATAATTCTTGTTTTTCTCAAAATGTTCTTTTACTCTCTTAGAGGAAGTCTACGAAATGGAAACGAAATTACCAGAATTGTATATGAACTTAGTTGACCGATATGGCAATAAACTAGTTAGGTAATTTACATCAAAATTTTCGTTTCTTGTAATTATTATGTTCTATCCAACAACCAACTCTACTCCTAAAATCGATTAATGAAATATTACAAACACATGTGGCAGTCCGTGCAAACCCAGGACGCTCACACGAATATCAACACCTTATGCATTACACCACGAAGGCAGTTAAAGAATGGTGGAGCTACGATTTATTATGCAACTTCGAATCCTGCATATCAATCTAAGCATGTACACACATCCTAACTGCAACTCACGTAGGCTATGCATATGTGAATGGAAAGAGCAATTAATGGGGCCTTAACCACTAGGGAAGGCCTCTCGACAAATATTGGATGATAGTGCTGGCTATTGTTATTGTTAGGACAGTTTCCAACATGATTGCATTACGATCAGCCTTGGAGAAGATAAATGTTTTGTTCTGCCGGTATATTATTCAGTTTATGGGACCCACCTCGTTTTATTTTTTCTCTCTCTCTCTCCTTCTCTTTCTGGGTTTTATCCATTCGGCCCCATTTAGCCTACTGTTTTAAGATGTTTATCCCAATCCAGGTGTCGATTTGTTCATGGCAAGCGGTAGCGAGCCAGCATATGTGTTTATACGTTTTTGACAGCCGGCTAAATGTGTACATTTTTCTATCGCAAAATGTCTCCGACAAAGCCGGATTTCTCCACTATCGCTCGTCAGGATGACGCCTGGATGGGGATAATTTAACGTCTTAAAACAGTAAGTTGAATGGGGCAGAATGGATACAAGTCAGAGAAAGAGAGAAAATGAGAGAAATAAAGCCGGTGACCCCTCTTAATAAAGTTTCATGCAGCATCTTGATACCACGAAATGAATCAATGATGCTCTATTTTCTTCCTCAATTGTGTTCTTCTATCTATCGATAACTATTAACCCCTACCAGCGACGTCTTTACAATTAGATTCTTGGTATGTTTAGACAAGTGTATGCAGGTTAAGAAGGAGCTGTGGTAGTAAAAAGGGTTAAGTGAGGTAGTTCGATGCCTGTTAATTGCCATCTTAAGCTAAATAATTATCGTCTACTAGTAGCCAGAATAAAGTTAAAAAGACGTTGCCGGTACAGAAGGTGTTAAATGGGTATAATAACTCCGAAACACGATGACTCACCTCGCTGGTCATAGAGTAACATGGTCTTATAATTAGTGTCTGCTGAATACATCCTAAAACACATGGAAATGCTTTTGAAACACCCTGTAGAGGTTATACCAAGATTCTTCACATGCTGAATTCATCCTAAATCACATGGAAATGCTTTTGAAACACCCTGTAGAGGTTATACCAAGATTCTTCACATGCTGAATACATCCTAAAACACATGGAAATGCCTTTGAAACACCCTGTAGAGGTTATACCAAGATTCTTCACATGCTGAATACATCCTAAAACACATGGAAATGCCTTTGAAACACCCTGTAGAGGTTATACCAAGATTCTTCACATGCTTACTAATCGGAATATCACAAGAGTCTACGTTAATAACTATGTGTTCAGTTACGTACTTCATTAATCAGGTCACGGGTTCCAATAATCACAAATCGAGTCTTTTTTCACATGGTTCGTTTTTTGGTCGATTTTGTTCATGTATTTATTATTTTTCTAGTTTCCTCTCTAGACCTCCATCAAACTTATAACAAAATATAACAGGATCCCCCTTCAAGATATATTTGTAAATTTTTCGGTAGGCCGTTTCCTCCTAAATGCTAGGCTCGCTCCAGCTCGCCATGAAAAAATCGACTCATAAATGACTCAAAAAGTCTTAGTATTGACAAAGAAAAGGGGCGAAAGGTCTTAGAATCGCCAAACTAATGGGCTGAATGTCATAAAATATGAAAACTAATGGGGCTAAACACGAGGGATAAGGGGTCGAGAAAAAACAACCCATCTCCCCTAAAGCATTAATCCAATGTTCTTAAAAAAAATATCTATAGCATTCCAGCATGTTGCCTTAGATCTTTCATTGAACTTTTCATTATTATATATATACCGAATCACTGCGTATCTTCAGCATACTGCACCAATAGGCAGTCATTTACCAAATTACCCATATTGTTAAGAGGGGGGGGGGGGGGGGGTTCGTTTTCCTGGTCCCCTTTCGCCCTCATGTTTGGCGCAACTAGTTTTCTGATTTGAAGACCTCTTAGTTTGGCGATTTTAAAACCTTTCGCCCCATTTCTTTGTCCACATTAAGGCCTTTCGTACAATGCAGGTGTTGATATTTATACTGGCGAGCCTGTAATGTAGGAGTAACCGGCCTCCAGCCGGGAAATTTTTCTATCGAAAAATGTACAAATTTATCTTATTTTTTTAAGCTTGATGGAGGTTTACGGAGGAAACTAAAAAAATAAGGAACAGACAAATAAATAAGCAAATATATACGCCCATCCCCCCTTATCAAAAATTGAAAACAAGATTATCCAATAATAGAGCCCTGGGGTACACCACCACTATTATATTTGTATGGATTATATAGTACATACAACTTCATTTAGTCGAGCAGACGGAGTTCTATTATAATATTATACAGTAAATAATTACCAAACCAGAATGACTCGATTTGTAGCTTAAGGAGATATTTTTCATTTGAGGGATATTTTTCTGCACCCCTTTCTCCCTCATGTTTAACCCTATTACTTTTGAGATCTTAAGAGGTTCGCCCCATTATTTTGGCAATTTTAAGAACTTTTGCCCATTTCTTTGACAATAGTAGGACCTTTCGTGCCATTTAGGTGTCGATTTCTTTGACAATAGTAGGACCTTTCGTGCCATTTAGGTGTCGATTTCTTTGACAATAGTAGGACCTTTCGTGCCATTTAGGTGTCGATTTTCTCCTGGCGAGTGATAACGAGCCTGAAATCTAAGAGGAACCGGCCTTTGGCCAGGACATTTTTTTACCGAAAAATGTACAATTTATCTTTGAAAGGTGGTGTAGGGGGTGTAATTTTGAGCTTGATGGAAGTCTAGGGAACACAATAAAAGCCTCCCATTAAGACATATACATTAAGTTACACCCCGTTCTTAACATTAATCCTCTACTACAAACCCCAATGCACTTGAATACACTAATGGAAGCACATGGTCTGTTACGATCGGGTCTCGTATAAATCAGTGGCTCTTATACATTGGACTAGACTGGCATAAATGCAACAACGGAAACGCTAGATCCAACCCCTGATATATAATCCCGTCGAACAAAGAACACAAATACCCTCCAGTGTTATATCTGCGATAGCGGGGTATCTTAACTCTCAGTATCTATGTGCTTCTACTATAGGCTGATGTTCTCTGAAACAGCCTATTACCTATAACATATGGTTGCTTAGTTATGGTACACAAGGAAAAGATAGTTAACTTAATTAAATCACAAGAGTGATCTAATGCAAACAAGAAGGTTTACTTAACGTTACTTTAATCAATAATATCTGTCACTCCTTTATGAAAGAAAGTGTTGTAAAGTCCTCAAGCACCGAACAAGGAATCTTCTGAATAATGTCGGATGCTACTAAGAAGAACGTATCGGAAATGGAACCACAAAATAGCAGGAGGCAGGACAATGCACGTGTAGGCTAAATACACAAAAAGGCTGGACCTATAATGTTATTGGACACAAGAATATTATAAGCGGTGCAACAGTAATAATGCTCGCCACGAAAAAGTAGTACTCCTATAAACAAAACCGGTCTATGCTGGTTGTGTCTCTCTACAGCAACCTAGGCCTCAAAATGCTTGTGTAGAAATAATGGGTATGCATAAAAGAGTATATGATCTAATCCAGCTAATGTCTACCCGGGTTAATAAAGTCTAGCTGGGATGCGCAAAGGTACAGAATTCTGGTGGAGCAAGGCAGCTCTTAGCCTAGTGTGGACCTTGGGTCTGTGCGGCCTGATTACGTTAATATGAAGGGGTGCTCTCATGAGGATTCTCGATCACAAGTATCGAGTATCCTCCTGGCGACCCTCAAAAGTAAAAGCAAATAGAGTTAGAACAGTGTTGGGTGGATTAGGCAAGCAGCCCTCACGCACTACACAGTCTAAACTCCAATGTACACAGACAAAAGATCCACCCCGGTAACCCACAGAATCCGTAGTGTCGTGCAGCTCAAAAGTAGCCTACACACAGTGAAAACACCAACAGCAAGGTACCTGATACCTAGTCTAGCATTATTTAACCCTGTAGAAACATTAGTGATTGATGGAGACAGTCCGAGCAATACAATCTCCCAAAAAGACAACGACTCTCTTCAACCTTAGCCTAGTACATAAGAAATGTGAGATCCAGCATATAATACAGTCTGGCCACCAATTCAAGGTGTGGATGCAGAGAACCAGAGGGGGATTGATATTAATAAAAGGTGAGGAAGTAGTGGAAATGATAGAGGCAGTAGGAGAGAAAGATTCTAAGACAAGAGTGTGGAACAGTTCATGGGAGATGCTTAGAGTATGCTGTCTGGGAAGGATCTGACAAGGATATTCCCAGGGACTGCCTCACTGGAGTTCCAGTTCGCAGGAATGGCACGAGGGCGCGCGACAGTCGCCCAGTAAGCAGCCGCCTAGTAGGCAGTGTTAGGCAGGAGGCAACGAATCCCGCGAGGCCTATGTAAGGGGCCAGCCACGCGCCACACTCACCACCAAGTCACACCACCTGGTCTCTCTCTCTCTCTCTCTCTCTCTCTCTCTCTCTCTCGCTCGCCTTCCCATCATTCAACTACTTAACACAATACTTTCAATTGACTAAATAAAATAGAAAGGATTGTGACAGACGAAAATAAAGAACAGTTCTGAACTGTCTGCAACACAAGCTTTCTCGAGAGGAAAGTACATAATGATAGGTAGACTGTAGCTACATTCTCTGCCCTGGCGAGTCCTAGCGAGTAAGCCATGCGGTTCTGGGGGAAGCGGTGAGCGTCACACCCCACCCAAGATTTTTAAGAGGCTCCAACTATGAGCTCTAAATCTGACACGCAGAACCCATACAAAATTCGCCACTCCTAGCCACCCAGCGACAATGAAATGTAAAGCGCAGTTCTCTTCAAAATAACACATTATAAAAATGAACAACCCTTCCCAACACAATAGATTAAATTACATAGTTATGCTCATAAGAGCGAGCTTCACTATCCCAGCCTTCTGAGAGGAGTACAACTCAGAATTTCTGCTATAAGTTGCATAATAAATCGTAGGCAGTGTCCACCATTCTTTAACTGTCTACGTGGTGCGATGCACAGGTGTACCACTCGACTGCCACATGTGTTTGTAAATTTCATTAATCGATTTTAGGAGTATAGTTGGTTGTTGGAAGGAACATAATAACATACTTAAACAAAATTTAACCATCAAAGAAAGAGTTTTTATAGGATTTTTATATTTTTAATATGTTTATGGCGGCTGCACTACAGGGGCAAGCCTAGTTTTTTCTTCTATTCCAACACAGCAACTCCTACTTTACGACCCAATACGCTGGGCTACACACGCGAGCCAACAAGCACCAGACGTAAACATACTAATCAAACCAAAGTAGGAGGCTACCCTTGTGATGATCTACCCCGGGTCTTCCACCCTCGACAAGCAATCTGCAATCACATTCTCAGAACCGGCAATATGGCGTATGTCTAGGTTGTATTCCTGCAACATTAATGACCACCTGGTCAGCCTCATATTCCGGTTATGGAATTGATTCAGGAACTTGAGGGGGTGATGGTCGGTGCAGACCACCACAACTGGTCCATAGGCTGGAACATACACCTCAAAGTGCCTGAGCGCTAGCACAATCACCAGCAGTTCCTTCTCAACTACTGAATAGTTCTTCTGCGCCGAGTTGAACTTTTTTGAGGAGAAACTGACTGGGTGCTCCAGCCCATCTTCGTCTGATTGCATCAGAACGGCACCAGCCCCCACACCACTGGCGTCAGTTGCCAGCTGGAATGGTCGGCTAAAGTCCGGGGCCCTGAGGATTGGGTAAGTACACAACAGGTGTTTTACTAGCAAAAAAGCCCTCTCACACTCAGGAGCCCACTTAAACTTTCTATCTTTGGCCAATAGGTCCGTCAGAGGAGCCAGCACAGTAGAATAGCCCTTTATAAAGCGGCGGTAGTAACCAATCATGCCCAAAAACCTCATGATCTGCTTCTTGGTGGACGGCCTGGGGAAGTGGTTAATAGCCAATATCTTGTTCTGTGGGGGGCACACCTGGCCCAAACCCACCATGAACCCCAGATACTGCACGGTAGCCCGCACAAAATCACATTTTCCCAGGTTGACCACCAAGTTTGCCTCGCTTAATTTCTTAAATAGGGATTCTACATGTTCACAGTGGCTCTTGAAATCGTCATCGTAGATATTGACGTCGTCCAGGTACACGGTACAGTTCGGAATGTCAGCCACTAACTCGTTCATCAAGCTTTGGAAGGTCGCTGGTGCGTTCTTTAGACCGTACGGCGTGACATTACAACGATATGTAGCACCATCCACCACAAAACCACACACCTCTTTCGCCCGTTCAGACAAAGGCACCTGCCAGTAACCTTTTACCAGGTCCACCTTGGTCAAGAACTTGGCCCTGCCAATCATGTCTACACAGTCCTCGACCCGGGGAAGAGGATATGGGTTGGTGGGAGTCGAGCCGTTTAGCCTGCGGTAATCAACACAGAAGCGCACCTTGCCATCCGGCTTAGGTTGCAGCGTTACGGGAGATGTTCACTTTACCGCCCCCTTCTCGATCAGTCCCTGTTGCAACATATACTCCAACTCCGCCCGGAGGGCCGGAAGTTTAACAGGGGGCACCCTATAGGGCACTGATTTGAAGGGTGGGTGGTCTCCGACGTCAACGTCGTGCACCTCATGAGTAGTGAGGCCTGGGTGTTCCGCAAATACAGTAGGGTATAAACAGAATAGGCGCTCGACAGCCACACGCTGTTGCTCAGGTAGGTGTTGCAAAGCCTCATGAGCCGCCTGTCTCGTGTTTCCCGCCCACTGATCTGCAGAAACATGATAATCCCAGTTGTCATCCACCTGCGCATGACTGTCCCGTTCTCCTTCTCCACCTTGACTGCTGAAAGTCATCACGGGGACAGTGAGAGGCTCAGGTGGGCGCCTCACATACTCCTTCATCAGGTTGACATGACATAACTGATTCCTCTTACGCCTGTCTGGAGTGGCCACCAGGTAATCTAAGTCCGAGAGCTTCTCTGCTACCCTATAAGGACCAGCATACTTTGCGGATAAGGGGTGACCTACAAGAGGGAGTAGTATCAACACCTCCTGACCCACGTGAAACTCCCTGAGTTTCACCTTGTGGTCGTACCTGTCCTTCATGAGGGCCTGAGAGCCTACCAGATTACGGCCAGCCAACTCCAGACTACGCAACATTCGTTCTCTACTCTCAAGTTCGACAGCACCGTCACTACACTTTAGAACCTCTGGGTCTTCTAGCTGCAATTTGAGAATATCTGAGGGAGCTAGCCTGTCTAAGTGTTTGAGAAACAACTCATGCCCTCCCCCAACATCGAACTTTGCATCCCGTTGCTCTCTCCGTATATACCGTTGCTGCCTCTGAGTCTCTTTAAGCCCTGCCTCTACACTCTCAGTGACAGGTGGTGGTGCTTCTCCAGACTCTAATAACGGTGCTAATACTGAGTCCCCGAGAAGCGCTGCTGGTACTAGACTCTCCACCGTATCAGCTTTCAGCACCTTCTCGTGACCGTTCCTCCGCTTATTTGAAGACTGTTGGTTAGGCTGTGACTCCCTGGATTCGAGAGATCTGGTTACAACACACGCCATTGGTTGCACCTGACACTTCTCAACCCACTCCTGTTCCCCCCTACTCACGTCGGCCGGCTCCTCGGCAACGACTAAGGGTGAAACCTTAGAAGCAGGCACCGTAAAGTCATTGCCGAGAAGGAGGTCGACGCCCCCAACAGGCAATTTCTCCACGATTCCCACATCCAGTTCGCGAGTCACACCGTCAACTTCAAGCTCCATTCTAACAAGCGGGTTTGACCTAGTTGCATTAACTCCCTGCACCACAACTACCTGCGCCGCGTTTATGGGTCTACCAGTGAAATTCTTCAAGAGTGTCTGAGAGGCACCTGTGTCACGCAAAAGCTGTACCCCGTGCTTCTTGCCCCCCCACTTCACGCAGCCATGCCCTCTATGGTCGCAAAAGGTATCGCGGACAGGGTTCGAGCCTTCCGGATCCTTCTTCACTGGCGGTGCTCCATCCTCTGATCTTATGCCTCCAGCAAACACAGAAGACTTCTGGAACACCCCAATGCTGCGAGCCAATGACACAGCCGCCGTGGGAGGTCTGCTCGGACAAGCTTTTGCCATGTGCCCCTCTTTGTGACAGTGATAACACTCAAATTTCCCCTTGGACTTATACTGAGGTGTAAAAGTCCCCTGACCCTTCTTAAACGGGGCGGTGCTAGGTTTGTGATCAGTCTTGGTGTCATTGCTTTTAAATTTATGTGTGTCCATATTCCGGGGAGGGGGAGGGTAACGCTCCTTAACACCTACATCGTTTCTCTGTGCAGAGCCGCACCCCCGAATTAGTGACAACCGACGATCAGCCATCTCTGCTGCTTCTACGAGAGTTCTTGGGTTCTTCTCTTTAAGGTTTAAAGTCAAGTCGCCGCCCGTACACTTATAAAACTGCTCTAGAAGCATCAACTGTTTCATCTCATCATACGTAGTTGTCTTCTCTGATCTGAGCCAGTTTCCCATAGCGTCGGACAGGTCCCGGGCGTGCTCCAAGAAGGTACTGTCTCGCCCCTTAGTCACACCCCGGAACTTTAACCTATATGTCTCGGTTGTAGCTCATATGCCCGCAGGACAGCCTCCTTGAGCTCCTCATAAACAACGCAGGACTCCAAAGGCAGTGCATCGTAAGCCTTGAGCCCCTTACCTACGAGTCTAGAGGACACAAGGGCCGCCCACTTAACTTCAGGCCACTGATGCTCCCGGCACTTCTTCTCAAATCTATTGAAAAACTCTGTGACACCAGACTCGTCAAATACAGGGACCAGTTTGAGAAGGTGCGACAGAGACTGATCATGCGCACGGTTTCCAGTACCGAGTCGCTGTCCCGTCGTCTCAACACGAGACTTCTCTAAATCTATGTCGGCACAATATCTTGTAGATTCTAGTTCAGTCCTAAGCTCAGCTTCCCTCGTCTGTTGCTGCATCCTAGCCAGCTCTTTTCTCTCTTCTATCTTAGCTAGCTCTTTTCTCTCTTCTATCTTAGCTAGCTCGAGCTGAAAGAGCATCTCCGGGGTCAAACCTTGAGGAGGAGGAGGAGATGCAATGATGTTAGAAATACCCGGTGATCCCCCCAGGGGCAAACCACCCTGCCAGTCACTACCCACCTGCGGAAGCGTGCTCAGGGTCGGTACTCCAATAGGAGGATTGGGAGTCGAGTGAAGGGGAGGCTCGGCCAGAGGGCTCTGAGCACTCACCCTACCTCGTACGCCAGTCACCCCCCCCAGCACACACGTCATCAGGTCATCCTTGGTCATGCCACTAGTACATACATGACCGATAGCTGCGGCTAAGCACTGGAGACCGTACCGATTCATACCCACCAACCTGTCGGAAGTAACAGGCCATTGTAAAAAATTCCTTGCATCCTCCTCACTGTTCACCAAGTTAACAACCTGCCCATGCTGCTGCTCCTCAGCTTCTACATCACGTACTGTGTCCTCATCCTGCACTGATCCGCTATAAGACATGATGCTCACTGAAGATTTTTCACTTTGATACACAAAAAGAAGTACCCCAAACTCTTATACCACAATATTCACAATAACAAATTCTCGGAGACCGCTTAAGTGCTATTACTTTACTAAAAAAAATAATTCTTGCATGTCCTCAAAAAATATTTCTCAAAAATCAACAAATGTTCACTGCCTAAACTGTGAGAAAAATCTGCACAATAACCTGCAATTATATGTCAGTTCACCAAATCCTGAGCTAGGTCGCCATTTTTTATGATCGGGTCGTATAAATCAGTGGCTCTTATACATTGGACTAGACTGGCATAAATGCAACAACGGAAACGCGCTAGATCCAACCCCTGATATATAATACGTCGAACAAACATATACCCTCCAGAGTTATATCTGCGATAGCGGGGTATCTTAACTCTCAGTATCTATGTGCTTCTACTATAGGCTGATGTTCTCTGAAACAGCCTATTACCTATAACATATGGTTGCTTAGTTATGGTACACAAGGAAAAGATAGTTAACTTAATTAAATCATAAGAGTGATCTAATGCAAACAAGAAGAAGGTTTACTTAACGTTACTTTAATCAATAATATCTGTCACTCCTTTATGAAAGAAAGTGTTGTAAAGTCCTCAAGCACCGAACAAGGAATCTTCTGAATAATGTCGGATGCTACTAAGAAGAACGTATCGGAAATGGAACCAGAAAATAGCAGGAGGCAGGACAATGCACGTGTAGGCTAAATACACAAAAAGGCTGGACCTATAATGTTATTGGACACAAGAATATTATAAGCGGTGCAACAGTAATAATGCTCGCCACGAAAAAGTAGTACTCCTATTAACAAAACCGGTCTATGCTGGTTGTGTCTCTCTACAGCAACCTAGACCTCAAAATGCTTGTGTAGAAATAATGGGTATGCATAAAAGAGTATATGATCTAATCCAGCTAATGTCTACCTGGGTTAATAAAGTCTAGCTGGGATGCGCAAAGGTACAGAATTCTGGTGGAGCAAGGCAGCTCCTAGCCTAGTGTGGACCTTGGGTCTGTGCGGCCTGATTACGTTAATATGAAGGGGTGCTCTCTTGAGGATTCTCGATCACAAGTATCGAGTATCCTCCTGGCGACCCTCAAAAGTAAAAGCAAATAGAGTTAGAACAGTGTTGGGTGGATTAGGCAAGCAGCCCTCACGCACTACACAGTCTAAACTCCACGGTACACAGACAAAAGATCCACCCAGGTAACCCACAGAATCCGTAGTGTCGTGGAGCTCAAAAGTAGCCTACACACAGTGAAAATACCAACAGCAAGGTACCTGATCCCTAGTCTAGCATTATTTAACCCTGTAGAAACATTAGTGATTGATGGAGACAGTCCGAGCAATACAATCTCCCAAAAAGACAACGACTCTCTTCAACCTTAGCCTAGTACATAAGAAATGTGAGATCCAGCATATAATACAGTCTGGCCACCAATTCAAGGTGTGGATGCAGAGAACCAGAGGGGGATTGATATTAATAAAAGGTGAGGAAGTAGTGGAAATGATAAAGGCAGTAGGAGAGAAAGATTCTAAGACAAGAGTGTGGAACAGTTCATGGGAGATGCTTAGAGTATGCTGTCTGGGAAGGATCTGACAAGGATATTCCCAGGGACCGCCTCGCTGGAGTCCCAGTTCGCAGGAATGGCACGAGGGTGCATGACAGTCGCCCAGTAAGCAGCCGCCTAGTAGGCAGTGTTAGGCAGGAGGCAACGAATCCCGCGAGGCCTATGTAAGGGGGCCAGCCACGCGCCACACTCACCACCAAGTCACACCACCTGGTCTCTCTCTCTCTCTCCCGCTCGCCTTCCCATCATTCAACTACTTAACACAATACTTTCAATTGACTAAATAAAATAGAAAGGATTGTGACAGACGAAAATAAAGAACAGTTCTGAACTGTCTGCAACACAAGCTTTCTCGAGAAGGAAAGGACACAATGATAGGTAGACTGTAGCTACATTATCTGCCCTGGCGAGTCCTAGCGAGTAAGCCATGCGGTTCTGGGGGAAGCGGTGAGCGTCACAGGTCCTCCTGGGATTCGAACTTGGGATACCACACCCAGAACATAACCATCTTAACCATACCAGCAAAGGTCTTTAACAGATCACATACAGATCAGAGTGATACTTAGTTATAGTCTGTATTACTTCCTGTACCAGCCAAGTTTGCTATATTTCATTCTAGCTATATTCAGACTGTTTTATGTAGCTTAGGAATGATCTGTGATATTTAAAAGGGTTGATTGAGATTGTCCGAAGCCATATAATAGCTAGAGTTCCTTCCTTAACTGAATATAGTCGATTAGTAATAGCCAGACAATAAAACAAAAGACGTCGCATGTATAGTACGGGATATTACTGTATATATAAAATTGGTGATAACTGATAGACCTGGTTCTGTTGATAGCTTTGATCTGAACCTGTGCTGATATTTGGACAGTAATATATTAGTATCCAGATGATCCTTTAATTGAATAGCCACAATTTGTTCAAGTACAATCGCGCTAAGAAGTCATGACTCGATTCCCAGTACCTTTCGTTCAGAAAGTGCTCTCTGACAAAAATTGAGGCTCCACTATATACCATTACTACACACCAGGGAGAACTGTATTCAAAGACAAAATACCAAAAACACAATATATAGGTATTGTTGCAATATATTTCTCTTATTATGTGAGAGGAAACCAAATAATACGAAAGTTAAGACTAAGCCAAATGAAAAAATGTGAAACTCGTAGTATTTCGCTCACTAGATTCTGGATAAAAATGTGGAGGAAGTCTCTTAATGCTTGTATTACTTTTTAAACCAACAATACTGGGAGAAAAGTGTCTCATAAAATTAACCCACATGAGCACCAGGCAATATAATATAAATGTACACTCCAGGCCCGGCAGGTTGTCAACATTATTGTATTTCCAGAAAACACCTGGAATGAGCTAGAAATGAATAAATAAAAAAATAAAAAACGACCGCCTAGGTCATTAAGGGTCCTACGGGGCGCCCGAAAGTCGGAATTAACATGGAGAAATGGTTGGGCAAAAATATAGAAAAACAAGTTTTTGCGTGCTCACGCACATGCGGCTGTACTTTGAGGGTTTTCAACCATCGACATTGTTGAGTGGAATACTTACGCAGTTCCCATACAACTCTAAGCCCTCTAGGTGCCATAGGACCGGAGTAATTTACCATGACGCACCCTATGCGGCGTTATATACATTGCCGACGCATAATGTGCGTCGCTGGTACTCGAGGGGTTAACCCCCTCAGTCTGATAAGACGCGATTGCGTGTATAAATACTTTGGACCTAACACTGATTTTGACACAATCGCGTGTATAATCGGGGGCGAAACTTATGCAAGCCTAGCAAACTTATTATACACACGATCGTGTGTATCTTTTCACCAGCATGTCCTTGAAAATCTAAGGATTTACATGAGGTAACTTACATCACTGTAAGATAAAAATATCCCTAAGTGAGTAAGCTCTGAATGTGGAGAAACCTCAGTTTGACTGAGGCAGCCAGGCTGGGAGGTCGCATGGTGGCGACATTTAAAAATGGCCTCCCCCCTGGATATATCGTCAAAGAGTGGCTTTATGTGATATAAGTGATAATGTATAGCATTGAACATGACTGAAATATGCTTGGATATCCTCAATACATATGGGGTTAAGGTATTACGTTCAACGGTTAAGGTATGTACTGGTCGAATTATTTTGTTGTAAGGTATGCGCATATGAAAATATTCATATAAAATCAAGTTTTAGTCGTAGAGAGCTGGTTCTTTGAAAATAACAATCTGTATTCATTGCCGATAAACGATATCAATATCTAAAAACTGTATCGATCGTTAAATTATATTTAAATAGACCGTCAAATTAAGCGATAATATTTACCAGTCGGTGACAGCGGCACACGGACAAAAAATATTCGGGAAAAGTAGAAGTTTTTGATCGTACATTGATGATATAGATAGCATTCGAAAGCTAATGAAAAATCCTAAATAGCGCTTGCTTAACACCTAACGAGCGGCCTAGGCGGTAATAATAATTATGTAGCCACCAGCGGGGTGTTTTTACCCAAAATAGGGCTGTTTACGTGATCATTTTCATGCCTAAATAAGACCCAGAGCGTAAAACAAGTATCTATCACTGAAAGGGCATAAACAGAGCTTTCCAATGACACCACAACGATCCTTGTATGACCGCTAGTTTTCTTGCAACAACCGCACAACACTAGTGCAAAAACCATGTAATTCGGTACTTTCCCTAAACAATTCACTATGTAGCGAGTGTGACAGGGTGGAGGAGGGTGGGATTCATGTCAGTTGGTCCACCGCGGTGGTCTGGAGCAGTCATACCTCGCTACTCTCCTGCCACCACTTGTCTCTCTCTCTCAGCAACATTACGTGTTGAAAATGCCACACGACTTATGTTGTGAGCCGCCACATAGTCCAAATTTCTTTCACTCGACATATGATGCGCCCCGCCAAAGAAGGGTTAACAAATATTCATTGTCCCACATTTTATTGGTGAAAATTGGGAGGGAAAATACGGGCAGACTGAACACTTACATTCACCTACGGTGAAATTCCACATATTATTATTATTATTTGTTTTTGTTGATGTGATCATATATAATAACCTTTCCTCTTGCCGTTCATAAAAAAATAAATAAAACAAAATATTATTATGGGTGAAAACCGACGGAGAGTGAATATTTTGGTGCGGCATGGATTCCATAAGAGCGAAAAACTATCGTTATAGATTTATTTCTATAAAATCCAATAATGATGATAGAATATTCTAAGCACTGCATCATGTTCAGCGCAAAAAATAGCTGTTATTTAGTATGAAAATAAAAATAACTTATTATGTAAGTTTCGGATATAGGCCTATCTTGAAGTAAAATGACAAAAATCACAATTTGCAGCAGAAATATTTATGAATATTAATTGTACACGATAACCATTATAGATACACTATTTTTTGTTTATAGAACTATTGTTGTATAGACTTCCCTCTATCTCGTGAAGTAAATTTAAATGCAGTTGGGGTGATATTTGTGGGTGAAAAACGAGCGATAAGATTATTATGTTGGCCTCGCCTCAAGACACTAGTGACAAATACACTGTACTCTGTCCACAGATGAAGAAGTTTTGATCATCAGACTGAGGGCGTTAAAATCAACAGTTAAAAGTGATATTCAAACCATGAGTGTCAGTAAATCAAGTAAATAAACACATAACCATATTTTTTCCACATTTAATTCTCTAAGAGATATGACATTCTGCTAAAACAATGCCATCTCCATTATATTTTGTGAGAAAGTTTAAATACTCAACAACAGCTTGTAATTTGTATAGACAGACGATGAAATTTCACTTATAAAATATATAATGACCCATAGGGACTCCCATATAGGAACAGAAGAGGGAAAGGCAAGTAGTAGAGGACAAAGGTGGACATAAAAGCAAAAGAGATACACTCTCCCTCATATTCTGACAGTGACTGACTTGCAGTCGGTGCAGGACTGCAGGCGGCAGGCCTCCAGGCCCTGGGAGTGAAACATGCTAGATAGCGCATGGAAAATAAATACTTTCATTATTCTATAAAGACATTGAAAACAATCCTTACTTATATTTACTCAAACTACAACATAAATATAATTTAGAGGGTATAAATAGGTTAATTTTTCAGTAGGCCAATTATTGGGAATATCCAGAGACCTATATTTTAAAATTAGGAAAAGACTGGGCTCCGTTTGGTAGTGGAGAGTTGCCAGTGGTAGCCAGATTTGGGGACTTATGTCCGAGCCTTATAAAAAGTGAGTCATTACTTCTTAGCACGATTGTACCGCCGGTATTGAACGAGAGTTTTTATAGTCAACATTAGATAATCAACATTTGTACACTGGTATCGGAAACTAGGCTGATGATGGATGAATTTAGGTAGCTAAAATATTATACATGTTAAACTCATAAGCTGCCAGACCAGTGTTAAGGATAAATGTTAAGAGCAAAAGCGCTTGTGTGATACCGTCTTTAGATAGGATCAGCAGGAGAAAGAACGGGTTGGTAATTATATATGTTATTATGAGCATCACTTATATAAATAGGTACAGTCGTCGGAATAAGTTATTTACCACTCCACCATTTGCATTATGCAAATCAAACTTATATAATCAAATGTTGAAACAAACTTTCCTTTATACAGTATATTATTTTAAAAATTGTTGACTTAATTACTTTTTCACAGAGGGTTGAAGTTACTGAAAACAATTTATCTATCTATTGCTAAACGACATATTTGCCGAAGGAGTGAATATACAGATACTAAAGGTGAGAAAATAAGGACACGAGAAAGAGCGAGAAAACAGAAAATACAGATAGTGAGGAAATACAGATAATATGGATAGTGAGAAAATAAAGATATTGACCAAATGAAGATAATAAAGATATTGAGAAAACAAAATAGTAAACAAATTAAGATAATAAAGACAGTAAGAAAATAAATATAGTGAACAAATGAAGATAATAAAGAGAGTGAGAAAATAAAGATAGTGAACAAATGAAGAAAATAAAGATAGTGAGAAAATAAAGATAGTGAGCAAACGAAGATAATACAAATAGCGAGACAATAAAGATAGTGAACAAATTAATATAATACAGCGAGTGATAAAATAAAGATAGTGAGAAAATAAAGACAATAAAGATAGTGAGAAAATAAAGATAGTGAACCAATGATGATAATAAAGATAGTGAGAAAATAAAGATAGTAAGATATCGGGTGGTGGACAGGATTCTTGAGGTGTCGGGTATCTGTCCCTCTCTCAAGCCTGTCAGTCAAGGTGAGTGAGAATGAGAGAGAGAGAGAGAGAGTAGGTAACATAAGGGGAACTATATATTATGTCATTGAAATACGTTACACACAAACGAGAGAGTAAGAGGTTGAATGTGTGTGTGTGTGTGTGTGTGTGTGTGTGTGTGTGTGTGTGTAATATATAATATAGTGCTCCAAATTACGTAACCAAATTTCAGGCAGTCCATTAAAATATATAAAACACAGTTGGAATACGGCGGGATTTGTTTTTGTATTTCTTTCAAGTTCAATTTTATGTCTAAAAAGATGAACTATATTTATCTTGAACTGTATACATATCCAAATTCAAATTTTCTGTAAAATTTCGAATTTTTATAAATGATCTCCTCAACTGTACCTCACTTCCCATCCATTCATACGCAGACGACTCAACCTTACACTACTCCATTAGTTTTTCATACGCCCCAGCCAGCAATCCCTCAACGACAAACGTAATGCAGCCATAGAACTCTTAAATTCTGATCTAAATACTATCTCCAATTGGGGCCGAGAAAACCTTGTTACCTTTAATGCTTCCAAAACCCAATTTCTCCATCTATCTACCCGTAAGGAGCTCCCAGCGGACTATCCCTTATTGTTCAACAATACAAAAATCAATCCTTCATCTTCTCTCAATATTCTTGGTGTCTCTTTTTCTTCTGCTCTCAGTTGGAAGGACCATATTACCAGTCTTGCTAAGGCAGCCTCCCAGAAGCTGGGTGTGCTCAACCGCCTTAGGGGGTTCTTTTCCGCTGCACAGCTTCTTGCTATGTACAGGGGCATAGTGCGTCCTTGTATTGAGTATTGTTCACATGTGTGGGGAGGTTCCTCTCACACCGCTCTCCTAGACAAAGTTGAAAGGAAGGCCTTTCGTATTATTAACTCCCGTCCACTCACCAACTCTCTGCAATCTCTCTCTCTCCGCCGCAATGTTGCATCTCTCTCGCTATTCTATCGCTATAATAATCAGTGTTCCTCAGAGCTTTCCCAGTGTATACCACCTCCTTTACGTAGGGCACGTGGTACCCGTCTTGCAACTCAATCCCACCCCTACTCTGTGCAACTCTCCAACCCGAGAGTGAAACGTTACTCTCAATCTTTCTTCTACTCAACAGCTGAGCTCTGGAACTCTCTCCCAGAATCAGTCTTTCCCTCTTCCTATGACTTAAATTGCTTCAAACTCCGTGTGTCCAGGCATTTTGGCTCGAACGTCCCTTGATTTTGGCCCTGTCACTCTTTCAACTATGGGGGAGGCACTCGCTATAGGCAGTTCTGCCTTTTGCCTCCCTCAATCACATAGAAAACAAAAAATTTAAAGATTTTCTAATAGAACGTGCAATAATATTATATAGTCCATTCAAAATAAATAGGCCAGATCTCGTACCTTCTAACATCTGTAACTCAAGAAGTGCTTGACCAAATGGGCTATACATATTTATACCTATGCCTTGCCTGACTCTTCCCAAATCTGAGCTCGATTATTCTACTTATGTTATTAGTTATAGAGGTTAGTGGTCAAGATACATGGATTAATTATGATGAATAAAGCATAGTAATCATACCGTATATTTTATAGATATATCGGTAAATAACTGAGTGAATATATTTATTTACCCATGTACAATGACACATTATGTAATTTTATTCCGGTTATTATTTGATTTATTTAAGCTTAAAAAGGATCTATGGCAATCTAAGAGACAATTGACTACTAGCGAGTTTCTGGTTATACATAAACTAATGCCTTAGCAATCGATGTTTAGCCGAAATACAAGTAAATATATGTTAGTAGTAGGCTAAACGTACAGTATATTGGAAGTACAGTCGCACTAATAAGTTATGTCCCAGCTATCATTATATTTGGCTTGCTCTGTGCTGTATTAATGTCTGTCAGATGTTGAATAGGGGGGGTTAGTGTAGGGATATGTTTATATATTTCACTCGATATGAAGAAATGAAGCTTAGATACTGCTGATACCAATTATTGATCAAAATATACTTGATGCCGCGACATCACTTATTAGCGCGACTGTACATTACATCCGTAGTAATATTATTAACATCCATGGTCGGCTTTTCTGGTCCCCCTTCTCACGTTTAGTCCCATTAGTTTTCAGATTTTAAGAAGTTCGACGCTTTAGTTTGGCGATTTTAAGACCTTTCAACCCATTTTGTTGTCAATATTAGGACCTTTCGTGCCATTTATGTGTCGATTTTTTTCCTGGCGAGCGACATCGAGACTGTAATTGTAGGAGGAATCGGCCTTCGGCTGGGAATTTTTTATATCGAAAAATGTACAAATTAATCTCGAAGGGAGGTATAGAGGATATTGTTTAAGCTTGATGGAGGTCTGGGGAGGAAACTAACACATAATAAACAACATATATATATTAGCAAATAAATCACCCTTTATTTCTCTTATTAAGCTCCTCGGTGGTCTAGTTGGTTAGGTGCTGGAGTGTTGCACTACTGGCCTGGGTTCGAACCCTCGCTGGGGCATGACACACAAATAATATTAATATACCGATTACTACAGCTCCAACTTCCTTATACCCTGAAACTCGCAAGTGACCGAGATACATTTCAAATACTGTAATTGCTGGAAGTCCCTCTTAAGCTGCACAAAATCGTTTAGTATTAGCAAGAAGACAAACAAATATGATGCCATGATACTGAGAGGGTTAACTTATGTGACTTATATAACTTATATAACTTATATGACTAATATAACTTATATAACTTACATAAATTATATGACGCCCTCATACTGAGAGGGTTAACTTACAGTATATTCCACTGATGACGTCATGCAGGCAGGGCTGGCATCTGTTACCATCATCATCAAAGGTAATAACATGAACTACATACTGTACAGGAAATAATGATAATAAAGATAATAATGAAATATAGAGTGAGAGAACAAGATCATTCAGAATAATATAATTTATGGTCAAAATCAAGTATAGTACATCACTGAAATAGTATTATATATATAATTATATATAGTATATAATTATATATAGTATATAATTATATATAGTATATAATTCCAGTTCCCAAGACAACATGCTCTCCTAACTAAATGGTTAAAAACAACTAATTTATCATAACTCTCAGAAGCACTCTACATTTCCTAAGAAGTATTTAACATTGTTTAGTAGCCTATATAATAATGGCTTTAATACTACCAGACTAGTGATCAAGCCAGCCCTGTGTGTAAGACGAGTAGGGAAGGTCACATCGTGGGAAGTTGTTATGACGATGTGGTTGTGCTAGTACAGGCTTATATACACCTATGTTGTATTACTAATATATATAGGCATATATATATATATATATATATATATATATACAGTATATACATATATATATATACAGTATATATATATATATATATATATATATATATATATATATATATATATATATATATATATATATATATATACAGTATATACATATATACATATATACTCCAGTATATATATATATATATATATATATATATATATATATATATATATATATATATATATATAGAGAGAGAGAGAGAGAGAGATAGATATATAGATATATAGAATTTTAGATAGATACAGAAAATGTAATGGGTGCCAAGGATATGCTCTATTCGCTCTATCCAGGTAGAAACATAAAATTATTATATATAAAATTATGAAATCCGGCTATTGCTGCAAACCATATTCAAAACGAGCCACACATAAAGATAGAGAGATAAAGTGAGAGAGTGAGTTTATACAAAGCAAGTTTTCTCTATAATCTTTTTTCAGCGAGCATATTTGGTCGGCATGCAGCGTTGGACTTTTCAAACTTGGCATATACTGTATTGTATTTTTTTTTTTTTTTTTGGCCAACTTTCTTCACAGACCCAACCACTATTTTATGTTTTCAAAAAGTTGGCAGCCATTTCGGTATCTCATTTTGTTCGCTTTTGGCTCGCTCGCTCTCTCTCTCTCTCTCTCTCCATCTCTCTCTCTCTTAACTACAATATAATCTGTCATCATCACTCCTGTATCCCTGTCTCTATTTTATCTCCCGTCTGTCTCCGTCTCCTTTATCTATTTATCTCTATGTCTCTCCTCTCTTTCTCTCTCTTATCATGTCATCTCCCGGTAGCCAGGTAATTGTGCTCCCCTCTCTTATCTCCCACACATGACTTTATTTGGAGATATAAGGGAACGATATTAAAGGTGAATTACATAAGCTGCATACCTGGTAAGATGTATATGTTGTATGCATCAACACATATTAAGGATGCTCAGGTTTGTGTATAATAAAGTAAATTTACGTCAGTAAATAAAACAAATATTAAACAGTTTAATATCTGGCGGCGTCTGATAGTTGACTGTCGTGCAATGTTCCCGCCTTCCAGTATTGTGATGACGTCATAAATCCCGATAGTTGTCAGGCAACAGAAATTTGCCTTTAACTTAACCCTACTTATTTTATATGTTAGGGGCAAATTTAAGGATATTCCCGATAATGGTGTACTACTAGAGCATTTAACGTTCTGCTAGATAACTTATCTCACTATGTTATCATCTTTGTGTAATTCACCTTTAATAGTCCCCGTTTTTGGCTTCTCTGTTACAATCCCCGCACTCTAGGTGACGTTGTTTCTGTAGGCCACGATGTCAATTTATACCATACTGAGATATATTATGTACGTGAATGAATGGCTTGGCTTAAGAATGCGAAAAGGGTGGGACTTTTTTTTTTTTTTTTTAATGAGTACCTTATTACCCAATATTGTATGGTCGTATAAATATATGTGTCAATGTTTACTGTTCTTAAATAATGTTATGGCACATATGTTTGTATTTATATGTGTTTAAAAGTATATGTTGCTAAATAATGGTATGGGTATGTGGTTGTAAAAAGGGTAAAGGGAGATAGTTTGGAGCCTGTTCTTTGCAAGAGGCCCCTTTTAATCTGAATAATAACGTCTAATAGTAGCCAGCATAAAGTTAAAAGGACGTCATCGGTATTAAATTAGTTAATAGAGACCAAAATAAGTGTAGTCAGAAATAGTGAACCCTAACCTCTGTAATTAATGTATAATTTATGCAATATAAGTGTTTGAGGAGGGGGACAGGGCGGAGGGGGGGGGGATTGTTCATCGAATATTGGGTAATGTTAAGGGAAGGTATGTCATTCTTGTGGTCGCCCTTCTATTTCATGATTAGCCCCAATAGTTTTAGGATTTTAAGAGGTTCACTCCATTAGTTTGGCATTTTTAAAACCTTCTGTGCCATTCAAGTGTCTAGTTTTTTACTGGCCAGCGATAGCGAGCCTGTAATTTAGGAGGAATCGGCCTTTTGTCGGGATATTTTTCTACCGAAAAATGTATAATTTATCTCGAAGGAAGGTCTTGGGGAATTAATTTTAGCTTGATGGAGGCTTATGGAGGAACCTAAATTAATGATATATATATATATATATACTGTATATAACGGAACAAATAAATAACACCCACCACCTTAAACATAATATGATACTAAATTGAAGAACTGACAAAGTTTCATGTAAAAAGCGATGATCACAATCATCATCCTGAGAGAGAGAGAGAGAGAGAGAGAGAGAGAGAGAGAGAGAGAGAGAGATAGCCATGCCCCAGGTAAATAAACTGCCTGATAAATATTGTGATATCATGTTGGGACTCTTATGCCCTATATCTTTAATCACCGTAATTACAATAAATGTGTGAAAACCTAATTCGACTACTCACTCCAATACCTCTCCCTTTAGCAGTTTAAGGCACCCATACATACAGTATTGTTTACGCAGCCCTCACTCCTCCACATCTAACAACGAGGGCTGGTATCTTAATTTATATGTATATACAGTACATATTGATATATATATATATATATATATATATATATGAAATTAAGATCTTCTACCGCAATTTTATGTCCTCTGAACACAAAAATGACGAGGCCGTCTTAAAAGAAATAATCTCCAACCATGTCCACCAAAGCAACCTGGAAAATAAAATCAAATTAATAATTTATTACAAATCCCCCAAGACCTCCAACCTCGTTCTCCGCAACAAACCAGCTTCCACCAACAGAAAGAGCCCGATGACCGACGATCACGTCATTTACCAACATACCTGTAATTATGAGGACTGTGGACCTCATTCCTATATTGGCGTGACGCAGACTCGTCTTTCACGTCGGTTAACTCTTCACCTTCAGGCTGGAGCCATCAAAGACCACTATCATATATATATATATATATATATATATTCTGACATACGGAGCCCTGTATGTTAATTTAAGAGTTAGAATTAGAGTTGAAGGAGTCACACTACCCAAACGGTGAAGCAGACTAGCGAGCGAACCAGCGAGTGGGGAAACTAGCTCGCCCGCATACCTGCAAACCAGCCTTCACACCTGCGTGCGTCATAGGGGACCCTACAAACTACCCCGATGACCGGACACTATGACGTATGTTCGACGCCAGGAGCTGTGATTGGACCATGCACCTGTTATGCGACTCGAGGAGCTATGATTGGAGCGGGCACCACCCCCCGCCTCCTGATTCGTTCCTACACCATCATTGTTTAGTATATAAGACCCGAGATGTGGGCATTCAAATCAGTCTCATTTGGAGTTGGGGAAGGTGAACTTGCAGCTGGAGTAAGATGGGGTGAAGTATTATAATGGGATTGTGACTGTCAGTCAGATTATATAAATGTGTGTTAAGTGTGTTCGGTGTAAACACTTACGTTATGTTGGTTAGTGAGATATGTGATTGGGAATTAACGTGAACGCTACTATTATGTGTTTAACTATTTGATTGCGAATTAACGTTAACGCTACTATTATGTGTTTAACTATTTGATTGCGAATTGACGTTAACGCTACTATTATGTGCTTAACTATTTGATTGGGAATTAACGTTAACGCTACTATTTATGTACTTAACTATTTGATTGGGAATTAACGTTAACGCTATTATTATGTGCTTAACTATTTTAGTTGACTAACTTGTGGACTAAAGCAACTCTTTAAGTAATTGGGTTATGATGAAAGTAATACTATTGTTTTATATTAATACTTACGAGTTCTTTCATTTTCTTTGAATTAAGCTTACATTGCTTAACGGTGCTTAGTACGGTGATGCTATTGTCTCGTATTAGTAATATCGCCTTAGACTAACAGGGCTGTGTTAATATTACTTCTAGTGATTTCCTAAGCTGAAGAAAATTCTTTTGCTTCAAAATATTATATTTTGCTTTTCATATTATTTGAGTGAGACCTGAATCGAATCTATGAAGCGATCCTGTAACTTTATTTACTCATAATCAAACCTCAATGTTACGTGGTTAAGAAATACATTTAACTAATTATTAAATATATATCTAACTTTTTATGTGACTTTGATATTACTCCTGATGATAATAATAATATAATCCTATTAACGTAAGACAAGAACCAAGAATAATTACATTAAATATAAATAAAAGGACATATAAGAAAACTATCTATTCATTTCAAAAAGGGTAAGAGACAGAAATATTCTTACTTTAATATTTATCTTTCAAGACTTTTATAAAATTAATAGTCCTTCTTTAGCTATAACTTATTCGGTTCATAACCATAGCCTACTAAGCTTCGGTTAAATAATAATTCTTTATAAATGCTACATGACTTTAATTAGTTTCAGTATTTTTCATAATTAAAGAGTATCAGTCAATAAAGGATACTAAGTCCTAAGATCCAAAAGGAAAGGAAGCAACAACAGGAAATTATTTTATTAGATTTTACTTTTGTTTTGCCTTCAGCTGACTGATACCTTAATATATATCTCTGTGCTATCTAGATTCATCAAGTTAACCACTTGAGGATCAAGATACGTAACAGAAGAGTGGCGACCTCGCCAGGATTCGTTTCATACAGTTTCACTCAGTTTCATTACCGTTTCACTACTTAAAAATCAAATATTAAATCATGCCTCAACTAATTAATGACGAAGATGCTCGAGTTTTCATAGAATCAGAACCCACAGCCCCTGATATTGACTGTCTGTCAAAATCCGAACTGAAAGTGCTTGCCTCACATATCCAATTAACTGTCTCAAACATGTCTAAAGTAGAGGTGGCTCAGACCATAAACACCCACCTGTTTCCTGTAGAAGGCGGGGAGGGTGACGGAGCAGTTGGTGGGATCCCTAGTAAACCAAGCCAACTTGATGTACAATTGCCACCTGGTTTGACCGGTGATCAAATATTCGAACTAGAACAAGCCAAACTAAAAATAGAACTAGCCAGAATATATACCGAAGAAGCCAGAATAAAAGCAAATACCGAAGAAGCCAGCATAAAAGCCAGAATAAATGTCGAAGCAAAGACCGAACAAGCCAGACTAAATGCCGAACAAGCCAGAGCAACGACCGAACAATATGAATATCAATATCGTACGGCTCAACTAAATGTCTATACAAATGCTCCCGTAATTGCTCCCCCTCTGGGATTGACTATGACTAGTGTCATTCCACCTTTCACTGAGGATAATGTGCAGGATTTCTTTGTTTTGTTTGAGGAAGTTGCTGGAGGTATGAAGTGGACAAGAGATCAATGGCCTTTTATGTTACAAACTGTTTTGACAGGGCAGGCTCGAGCCACGTATTTGTCAGAAGTAGCAGAAGTTAGGCAAGATTATGACAATCTCAAAGAAGCTATCCTAAAAACCTATCAATTGCAGCCTGAGGCTTACAGGCAATCTTTCCGTAAAAACCAGAAGAAAGTAGAAGAAACCCATAAGGTATTTGCCAGGACCATGACTAAAACTTTCAATCATTGGGTCAAGAGTAAGAAAGTCACAAGCTACAACGATCTGAAGGAGTTGGTCCTGTTAGAAAATGTCCTATGGAAAATTGATTCTTCTGTATCCTATCATTTAAAGGGGAAAAAAGGTAGATTGTCTTGCTGACGCCGCTGACATGGCTGACACATACGTGCTCAACAACAAATTTCGTGGAAAGAAGCCCTACGATAATTCTAGTTCTAATTTTAAGTATCCCAATCACAAATCTGACAGACCCAGTCACAAGCCTATAACGTCTTCCCCAGCTAGCCAAAATAGAATTGTTCCCCCAACTAAAAATGCGACTCAGGGCAATGGTAACAGAGGTGGGCCCCAAACTAATAGTAATGCTCAAAGAGGGAACGTTCCCGTATCCCCTAAAGTATGTACTTTTTGTGGCAAGAGAGGCCACCTAGCTTATCAGTGCTGGGCCAAGGAGATAACCGAGAGATCGGGGCAGACAGTTGCCGCCGTATCTCAAACTCCATATGTGCCTGTAATGCAGGACTCCCGACAGAAGGAGTACCTAGCACCAAAAGTTCCTTTAATGCAGGACTCCCGACAGAAGGAGTACCTAGCAGCTAACGTAAATCATCTAGACAGGGGTGTAGTAGCATGTGTGGTGCAACCCACTAGGGTTAAGCCAATAATAATTTAACCATCAGTGCAGGACAGTTACCGTCCCTTTATTTCATCTGGCAACGTGAGATTAAATGGTTGTATGCATGAGGTAAAAATTCTGAGAGACACAGGTTCTACTAGCACCCTCATGGTGAATCCTTACACTGAGTGCCCACCTGGCGAACCAGTTGTAATGAGAGGTGCTGGAGGCCAGTTTTATGCACACTTGGTAAAAGGCGAAATTGAATGCGAGTTACTACAGGGTGAGGCCACCATAGCTTTGTGTAGGTCCCAAGATATCCCTGTGCCGGGGGTAACACTCCTTTTGGGGAATGATGTAGCAGGTGAGAAGGTCCGACCAGACCCCATTTTGTCACTTTCCCCTGTTAACGAGCCACTAACCGGTGAGCTCGAAAAGGAGATGCCAACAGTTTTCCCTGTGTGTGCTGTCACACGTTCAATGTCTCAAGTAGCAGTTCCCTCAGACAGAAATGTACCGAATGTAAGAGTTGATGAAAGGGATGATGAGAGTGTGAATGACGCTCCAACTGTGCCTGATGATGTGACTGAGGTGGATTTATCTGACACCTTTATGGCTCATCTTGACCCTAACGATGACCATGAAACCCCTCCAAATTGTCCTAGTGGCCTGGTAGAGCTACAGAGAGATGATAGTGAATGCAAGGAGTTAGCTGCCAGGTCCGTGAGTGAAGAGGAATGTGAGAAGGAGGGTGGTGAATGTTTCTACCTCAAAGGAGGAGTATTGTGGCGAAGATGGAGACCGCCACACAGACCAATCGATGACGGGGCTTGGGACGTCCATCAAGTAGTAGTCCCCAAACCTTGTCGTAGAGATATCATGGAAATGGCACATTGTATACCATTGGCAGGACACCTAGGTGTGAGAAAAACTCTAGACAGAATCAGAGCCCACTTTTACTGGCCAGGAATGCGTGCAGATGTAGTGGAGTTTTGTAGAGTGTGTCACACTTGCCAGATGACAGGAAAACCCAATCAGAAGGTGCCTGTACATCCTCTGGTGCCCTTGCCCGTTTTCGAGAATCCTTTTACTCGGGTGGTAGTGGACATTGTAGGCCCATTGCCTAAGACTTCCTAAGGTAACATTTATTTATTAACTATCATGGACATGGCAACTCGCTACCCAGAGGCCCCTTAAGGACTACCTCTGCTCCAACTGTTATCAAGGAACTGTTCAAATTCTTCACCAGAATGGGTTTCCCCCATGAGGTGCAAAGTGATCAAGGAACTAATTTTACCTCTAACATTTTCCAGCAGTCCCTGAAGGAGTTGGGTATCGAGCATGTTAAGTCTAGCACCTACCACCCAGAGAGTCAAGGGGTTCTCGAACGATATCATCAGACATTAAAGGGAATGTTACGTAAGTATTGTACAGAGACCGGAGTTGAGTGGGATAAGGGGGTACCTTTTCTTTTATTTGCTACTCGTGAGGTTCAAACTGAATCCCTGGGTTTTTCCCCTAATGAGCTAGTTTTCGGTCTCCAGGTAAGAGGTCCTTTGCAACTATTGCAGGATAGCCTAGTTGGCCAGGAGGGGAACCAAAACCTCCTCAAGTATGTTTCAGATTTCAAAACCCGGCTGAGATCGTCATGTGAGTTTGCTGCTCAAAACTTGACCGTGGCTAAAAGCTCCATGAAGAAAGGGTATGACAGAAAAGCCCGTGAGAGGGAGTTTAAGCCCGGTGATGAGGTTTTGGTCCTGCTCCCCCTTTTTGGCCAACCTTTATCTGCCAAGTTCAGGGGCCCATATAAGATCATTCGGAGGGTGAGCATTACCGATTATCTAGTAACTACCCCAGACAGGAGAAAGCCCACGCAAGTATTCCATATAAATATGTTGAAGCCCTACCATAGGTCCCCTGATTCCTCTCCTCCAGATTCTCCCACTGTGGCAGTGAATGTCAGGACCTGTGAACAGCCTGGTGCGGACGAAGTCTTCAGTTCTCTTACTGACCCGCAACAGACTGTTCCAGAGCCTGAAGGTATCCATGCAGACTTTGACTTGTCATGTAGCCTATCCAACTTTCAGCATAATTCAGTGGCTTTGAGGGAATTACCATCTAAACTATGTCACCTTCCCTCTGATCAAGCGAACCAACTAATCTCTGTTTTATCTCAGTCTCCCAGTGTGTTCCGTGATACTCCAGGGCTCACTTCTTTGGCCGTGCACGACATCGACGTAGGGGATGCAACTCCCATTAAACTATCCCCCTACCGTGTCTCGCCACAACGCAGGAGTATACTGCAGGTCGAGCTTGACTTAATGTTATCTAATGAACTGATCACTAGGGCCTTAAGCCAGTGGAGTAGTCCAGTCATACTTGTGCCAAAGCCAGACGGGAGCCATAGGTTATGTATGGACTATAGGCAAGTTAATGCTGTCACAAAGAACGATACCTACCCACTGCCACGGATCAAAGATTGCATTTACCGGGTTGGCCTCATACAGCAGTAAGTTTACTTTAATGAGAGGATTTTGGCAATTAGCTCTCCCTTGTAGCGAGGTAAATATCATGCTTTTGTAGTGCGCTTTTAAGCCTTCAGCTGTGAGATGCCTTGCAGTTCGAATAACGCTCCAGCTACGTTCCGGCTATGTTCTGATGTGGTACCTGGAGACGTTGCCTACTTTGGGTGATATCCTTATTATATCCTCATTATACTCTTGCTGTTGCCAATCTGGTGGTGAATATATTGATGTATTATGTTTAATATTATGTACTATACTCCTTAAACTCTTTTCTAGGGGGGAGGTCTGACATACGGAGCCCTGTATGTTAATTTAAGAGTTAGAATTAGAGTTGAAGGAGTCACACTACCCAAACGGTGAAGCAGACTAGCGAGCGAACCAGCGAGTGGGGAAACTAGCTCGCCCGCATACCTGCAAACCAGCCTTCACATCTGCGTGCGTCATAGGGGACCCTGCAAACTACCCCGATGACCGGACACTATGACGTATGTTCGACGCCAGGAGCTGTGATTGGACCATGCACCTGTTATGCGACTCGAGGAGCTATGATTGGAGCGGGCACCATCCCCCGCCTCCTGCTTCGTTCCTACACCATCATTGTTTAGTATATAAGACCCGAGTTGTGGGCATTCAAATCAGTCTCATTTGGAGTTGGGGAAGGTGAACTTGCAGCTGGAGGAAGACGGGGTGAAGTATTATAATGGGATTGTGACTGTCAGTCAGATTATATAAATGTGTGTTAAGTGTGTTCGGTGTAAACACTTACGTTATGTTGGTTAGTGAGATATGTGATTGGGAATTAACGTGAACACTACTATTATGTGTTTAACTATTTGATTGCGAATTAACGTTAACGCTACTATTATGTGTTTAACTATTTGATTGCGAATTGACGTTAACGCTACTATTATGTGCTTAACTATTTGATTGGGAATTAACGTTAACGCTACTATTATGTGCTTAACTATTTTAGTTGACTAACTTGTGGACTAAAGCAACTCTTTAAGTAATTGGGTTATGATGAAAGTAATACTATTGTTTTATATTAATACTTACGAGTTCTTTCATTTTCTTTGAATTAAGCTTACATTGCTTAACGGTGCTTAGTACGGTGATGCTATTGTCTCGTATTAGTAATATCGCCTTAGACTAACAGGGCTGTGTTAATATTACTTCTAGTGATTTCCTAAGCTGAAGAAAATTCTTTTGCTTCAAAATATTATATTTTGCTTTTCATATTATTTGAGTGAGACCTGAATCGAATCTATGAAGCAATCCTGTAACTTTATTTACTCATAATCAAACCTCAATGTTACGTGGTTAAGAAATACATTTAACTAATTATTAAATATATATCTAACTTTTTATGTGACTTTGATATTACTCCTGATGATAATAATAATATAATCCTATTAACGTAAGACAATAACCAAGAATAATTACATTAAATATAAATAAAAGGACATATAAGAAAACTATCTATTCATTTCAAAAAGGGTAAGAGACAGAAATATTCTTACTTTAATATTTATCTTTCAAGACTTTTATAAAATTAATAGTCCTTCTTTAGCTATAACTTATTCGGTTCATAACCATAGCCTACTAACCTTCGGTTAAATAATAATTCTTTATAAATACTACATGATTTTAATTAGTTTCAGTATTTTTCATAATTAAAGAGTATCAGTCAATAAAGGATACTAAGTCCTAAGATCCAAAAGGAAAGGAAGCAACAACAGGAAATTATTTTATTAGATTTTACTTTTGTTTTGCCTTCAGCTGACTGATACCTTAATATATATCTCTGTGCTATCTAGATTCATCAAGTAAACCACTTGAGGATCAAGATACGTAACAATATATATATATATATATACAGTATATATATATATATATATATATATATATATATATATATATTTAAATCATATATATAGGCCTATATCTTAATAAATAAAGGTCAATGTTTGTCTGTTTGTCAGTTACCCGACCTTTGTTACAGAACTCCTCCCACAGTTTTGGTGGGAGTGTGGGGCACCGTTGGAAAGCCCAGGCTTTGGAGATGTTTTTAGGCGAGTTTAGTGGACATCAGAGACACTTTTGTTTAATAACATTTTCGGCAGAACTTATGTAGTATACGGGAGCGAAAAAATGCGAAAAAAAATGGCCGTTGGGGGTAGATGGAGGCCTCCGATCGAAAAGGTGTATGGAACGAAAGTTGTTCGCAGCTCCCCAAAATGGGGGTACGGATGAGGTCAGATCCAAAATCGGAGGTCATTTAGCGGCCGAAATCGAGGTCGCCGTTTAATGAGGCACAGGGAGGTAGGCCGGTGATTATGGTAGTAGTAGTATTGTGATGATTGTGGTAGTAGTGATTGATGATGGTGATTATGGTAGTAGAATTTAAACCCGGGCAATGCCGGGTACCCCTCCTAGTATATATATATATATATGAGATGACGGGCCCCACACCAACGATACACCGAGTGGCCAGCATAACCACTCAGGCAACCTCAAAACCCCAGGACAGACGACAAAGATGTTTACCTGAGTCCCCCCCTACGAGTCTGCCAGAATCTACCTGAGTGGACCATGCCCAGCCGTCCATTCCACAGTTCTCTTTCACGCCCACAGCCACCTGAGAAAACGGAGGACTCTCTCAGCCAGTCACAAGCCACCATCCTCAGCCAACCACAACCGCCCTGGGACCCCCAATTAGAACCCTCCTTTTACGTAGTCTCCACCAGAAGTGACGCTCTCTGTATTGTTCCGCCAGATTTGGGATATGATGAGCACTCCCTTATGCAATCTACTCACCAGCACCCCAGATATTTCAGGAACAAGTGGACCTGATGACGCCTGGCTACCCCAGGCCCCCGAAGATACAACTACAGTCCCCTATGTGTAGGTCTGAGGATAATTAGAAGACCTGCAGGACAGTTGTTCCATTTTTAGCTTTAAGTGTTCTTTATTTTTCACAACAGCCCTGGACCTTCCAGCCGCCCCATGAAGTATTATAATATTACCTTGGAACCAGGCCCATATGATAATACCTGAGTTCCCAGGCTAGAATGTATATATTATGTACCTCTCAACAACCATTTTTCCTCTTTCCTCTACACCCTGTTTTCCCAGAGTTCATTGACCCCTGAAGTAAGAAAATATTTGAATAGGACCTCAGGAAAACCTGAGGAAAGTGTGCAAACCACCCTCACCTACCGACTAGGCGGACTCCATTCAGGATACGGCTCTTTGAGACGGTGTTGCTACGGTGCCCCCCCACCCCCCCCTTCACCCCCTGGCCCTCGAGAGTGCCCCTTGGACGTTGGCCCCCTTCTGGATTGCTGAAGGACCACCTGTCTGTTGCCTGGCTCCTTGAACCGAGGACCCCTGCTCGAGCTATGGACGTAGCCCTGGACCTAGGACCCCTGCTCGAATTACGTAAGCAGGCCTGGACCTAGGACCCCGGTTCGAATTACGTAACCAGGCTTAAATCGAGGACCCCTGCTCGAGGAGGCAACCAGCTGTGTGAGATTGGCTACTACCCTCTACGCCGGCCAGACCAGTACTCTCGTCCCCCTGCCCTCCCAAATACTTAAGTGCTTCTGTGTCTTTCTCTGTTGGTTATTGTTGTGAGGTATTGATTATATAAATATGTGAACCGTGTTGTGCCCTAATTTACTTGCGATCTGTGCCCAAGATCCTATGCTTGCGTAATAAGTGTCATCCTTCTGAACCTGTGTTATTCTGTGTCCATCTTGCCTTCAGTTCTCGACCCTTGTTCAAGCCTTTATTTAATTCATAAATTACGCATATGTTACATATCAGTGTCATCAACATATATTCAGGCCCTCCACGCCTCCAGATTTATTGACTATGTGTATGTGGATTTGTTATTTGTGAGTTGAAGTCCCAATATATTCTGTGATCAATCCATTTATATAATCGCTTTTTACCTAGAACCTACGCCCAATTTTCCAACGAGTGCTCAGTGTAATTCCTAAATTCTCTATTCAGTAATCGCATATGACATATATCTTATAGACGTGCTTTTATTTTCTTGTAAAACTTGATGTTGTGATATTTCGAATACCGTGTATAGGAATTCTTTCCTCTGTGTTTCGTATCATTTGCATCCACCATACACTAATTGTATCTGTGTATTTTATTCGTCTCGCCCTGTTAACCCGTTCAGGCCCGAGCCTGGTACTGCCTGTTTTAAGTATCAATGAGTAGGACTTAGTCGCCTACGCCCATGTACTAATTGTGCCTGTACATATTATTTACCTCGCCCTGTTAACTTCTTCAGAAGCGAATCTGATATTGCGTTAAATATCAATGAGCTAAACTTCGTCATTAGCGCCAATTTAATTACTAAATACGATCTACCGATCGATATCTATTAATTAGTCAGTTCTCCCTTGTTGAGATTAAAACTATAGTGTTCATTTACGTATGAGTCTTTTGGAACTCGGTTAGTATTTTGCTTATCTTCGTGTGTTACCTTAATAGTGAATATTGAAGATTACATCTTGATCCAATTAATACCAATTAGCAGACCAAATAAACTACCTTTTTGCTCGTATTAAATTCACATAATTACTCTGCTTTACCCAAGGAAAATATAGTGACACGAATTCCTAAGTTCGGTTCGTTATCGTAGCATATGTTCAAGTAATATAATTCCGTAATAAGATATAACTTCCTTGAGAGCGATTTTGATACTTCTCATTTATTATAAATAATAATCTCAGCCCTTTCATATAAAATAAAGTAACATCGCACTGTAGCTAAGCTCATAGTTGCATTAACTAGAAAGAGTATTATTTACCATCTCAGTTCACCTGATGACCTTCCCAGTGACCTGACCTGAAGGCAAGCTCACGTGGTCAGTTTTAAAAGGGTCAACTGAGCCCCACACGTGACTCACCTTGCCTCCTGTGACTGTATCTTTGTTACCTAAACTCTTCTCATTATTATCCTAGGATCATTATCTAGGGCATTGAAGTCTATTTGAAAATGGAAGATATTCTACTCTCATTTATTATTGCATTGAAGGTTAAAATTAATTCTTATACATTATGCCTCTATGTATGTTTTTCCAAATGATTTGATGTTATACTTGATTCTCACTATTGAGTTCTTCTGGTATCAGTAACCTTGTTCTGACATAAGGACAATATATATATTTACTCTTATTGTGGGATTTGCCTTAACAATCATTCTTCTCCACCCACCTTAATTCCTGTTTATTAAATAAAATATTCATATGTGTTCTTCCTTGTGTTGTTATTGAGTATTATATTGAACCTTTGAATACCATTGTTACTGCTTATAGAACTTACTTGGGACGTCCCTGTCAAGTATGTTTAAGTCTATCAAACCAGAACTAGATTGTTTGAAGGACTGTATCAAGGGAACTAAACGATCAGAACCCGGCACAACAATATATATATTGTATAATATAAATATATATATATATATATATATATATATATATATATATATATATATATATATATATATATATATATATATATATATATATATATGTATATATATATATATATATAACAGCATACTACAAGTAGGTCTTTAACAGCTGTCCATATTCTCCCCCCCCCCCCTCCTCCCTACCCACCCCACCATTATTCTTCATCCTTCTATCCCTCCCTTCCTCCTCCTATCCATCACGTCCTTTTAGAGCTCAATCTGGCCCTACATCAGCTCATTACCTCTCGACCTACCTGACTTGGCCTCATTACCATCTCGCCCTATTTTTCACTACATCCTTCTGATAGGAGAGAGAGATAGAGTGGGGGAGAGATAATCACGTCCTGAAAAATATCTACCAGCCAATCAATCAAGTTCCTGTAGTTTGCAAGCTTATGAAAACAATACTTAGAAACTATACTGTATATTATAATACATCTTGAGGGAAACAACATAATAATCATAAGGTTCACAGCAAAGCTTTCGAAATAGACGTTCATACTTGACAACCTAGTTTCAGTTGTCTATGATATTAATGAAAGTATACCTGTAAATGTCCTCTATTTTGATTATTTTTATCTATGTGATTGAGGGAGACAAAAGGCAGACCTGCCTCTGTGACGAGTGCCTCCCCAAGAATTGAGAGAATGACAGGGCAAAGATCAAGGGACGTTCGAGCCAAAATGCCTGAACACACGAAGTTTGAAGCAATTTTAGTCATAGGATGAGGGAAAGACTGATTCTGGGAGAGAGTTCCAGAGCTCAACTGTTGAATTTATCTATTACATTATCTATCACTCAGCCTATCTCTAATTCTACCTTCCTGCATTCGTCGCTGTCTCTCCATCTATCTGCTTCTCTACCTATGTCATTTGTCTCTGTCTCTCCATCTATCTGCTTCTCTACCTATGTCATTCGTCTCTGTCTCTCCATCTATCTGCTTCTCTACCTATGTCATTTGTCTCTGTCTCTCCATCTATCTGCTTCTCTACCTATGTCATTTTACCTTTAGTTGTTATTGTTCTCTCTATCCGTCACTCTTAACCCCTTCTGTACCAGCGACGACGTTTTAGCTTTAATCTGGCTACTGTTTGACAATTTTATTCAGATTTAAAAATGCCTTCATCAGTTAACAGGCTTCGAACTATCTCATTTAACACTTTTTACTACCACTGATCCTTCTTAAACTGCACACAATCGTCTAAATATAGCTAGATTAAAATGAAAGAAACGTCGCCGGTGCAGAAGTGGTTAAGGGTGTGTTTTTGTGGACACCTTTTCCCTCATGTTTAACCCCACTAGTAATGACATTACAATGATTTTAGTTATTGTGGTAAAACATTGGTAGGCCTTTACTTTTGTATTCTTAGAGTGTAAGGTTCGATTCCCAGAGAGGTATATAATATGTTATAAATCTTAATAATGTAGAATGCTGCACACATAAATAAGAAAATAATGCTGTATACTGATATCTGAGAAACCACATAATGAATTATGACCAATTGCAATCACACACAACCAAACATATACGAATACACCCAAGCATATGCACAGATCGATGTATGGACAAAACAATGCAGAGAATAATCATACGAAAAAGTACACATACACATACACATACATACATACAGATACCAGTGACACGCACACGCACACACAAACACACATACGCGCATACGCAGACACAAAGGTACCAGTCACACAGAGAGCAAAGACATCTACACAGACAGACAGACATACAGCCAGACAGACACGAACTAAGGCCCATGTAGGGAGAACAAACCAAGATAATGGGGGAAGAAGGTGAGGCTGTTTTGGTGCGAGAGAGAGAGAGAGAGAGAGAGAGAGAGAGAGGGGGAGATAGCGTTATGAAAGCGTAATTCACCGTATCTAGGCATAGTCACGTATATGCAGTATACCCACTTATCTCTCTCTCTCTCTCTCTCTCTCTCTCTCTCTCTCTCTCTCTCTCTCTCTCTCTCTCTCTCCATGAAATATGAAAATGCTGGTGAAAACAAATGTGTTGTTTAGACAGACAGACAGACTTACGAGTGGGCAGATAGGTATTTTGGCTGATAAGGAAAATCAATACCGGTACGAAATTAACCTTTTTCTATAATGTGAATTGTTATTCATATTATATTCGAATGTCTACGAAAGAATTACCTAGATTGAAATGTGATTTTGGAACTATTTAAACGTATGAACTATAGCAAAGGACCTCATGTGTAAGAACTAAGGAATCACCCTCACACAGACTCACAGAGAGAGAGAGAGAGAGAGAGAGAGAGAGAGAGAGAGAGAGAGAGAGAGAGAGAGAGAGAGAGATCCGGCTAAAATAAACATAGTAAAATACACAGTCAAACCTTCAAGTAAAACACAAACACATATTAGGAATTGTGTGCTGATTCAGTGGTGTGTGCATGCATGTGCGTCTACTGTATATATATATATATATATATATATATATATATATATACGTTTGTGTGTGTGTTATGGGCCGGGGGGTTTTCCCAGCCGACGGTAGATTGCCATGTCATCAGCTTCATTACTCAGCTATGATGACGAATATCCTGTATTTTTTTTGTTAGGCAAAAGGCATAACTGCCTATAGCGAGTGCCTCCCTCATAGTTGAAAGAGTGACAGGGCCAAAATCAAGGGACGTTCGAGCCAAAATGCCTGGACACACGGAATTTGAAGCAATTTAAGTCATAGGAAGAGGGAAAGACTGATTCTGGGAGAGAGTTCCAGAGCTCAGCTGTTAAGTAGAAGAAGGTTTGAGAGTAACGTTTCACTCTTGGGTTGGAGAGTTGCACAGAGTAGGGGTGGGATTGAGTTGCAAGACGGGTACCACGTGCCCTACGTAAAGGAGGTGGTATGCACTGGGATAGCTCTGAGGAACACTGATTATTATAGTAGCGATAGAATAGCGAGAGAGATGCAACATTGCGGCGGAGAGGGAGAGATTGCAGAGAGTTGGTAAGTGGACGGGAGTTAATGATACGAAAGGCCTTCCTTTCAAGTTTGTCTAGGAGAGCGGTGTGAGAGGAACCTCCCCACACATGTGAACAATACTCAATACAAGGGCCCACTATGCCCCTGTACAGAGCAAGAAGCTGTGCAGGGGAAAAGAACCCCCTAAGGCGGTTGAGCACACCCAGCTTCTGGGAGGCTGCCTTAGCAAGACTGGTAATATGGTCCTTCCAAATGAGAGCAGAAGAAAAAGAGACACCAAGAATATTGAGAGAAGATGAAGGGTTGATTTTTGTATTGTTGAAGAATAAGGGATAGTCCACTGGGAGATCCTGACGGGTAGATAGATGGAGAAATTGGGTTTTGGAAGCATTAAAGTTAACAAGGTTTTCTCTGCCCCAATTGGAAATAGTATTTAGATCAGAATTTAAGAGTTCTATGGCTTCATTACGTTTGTCGTTGAGGGATTGCTGGCTGGGGCATTCTGAAAAACTAATGGAGTAGTGTAAGGTTGAGTCGTCTGCATATGAATGGATGGGAATTAAGGTACAGTTAAGGAGATCATTTATAAAAATTAGAAAGAGAATAGGAGATACGACAGAGCCCTGAGGAACACCGGAGTTTAAGGGGTGAGGAAGTGAACAATGGCCATCCACAACCGCGGCTATGGAACGGCCGGAAAGGAAATTAGAGACAAAGGCATAGATGGAGGGATAGAAACCGAAGTTGGGTAGTTTAGAAATTAAAGATTTATGCCAGACTCTATCGAAGGCTCTCGATATGTCTAGTGCAATAGAAAAAGTCTCACCGAAGTCTCGAAGGAGGATGACCAAGAGTTAGTAAGATATGAAAGAAGATCACCAGTAGAGTGACCCTTAAGGAAGCCATAGTGGCGATCTGAGAGCAGATTATGAGAAGAGAAATGTTTAAGAAATTTGGAAGCAAGAATATTTTCTAAAACTTTAGAAAGACAAGAGATGAGAGCAATTGGACGATAGTTGGAGGGTTGAGAGCGGTCACCCTTCTTTGGGACAGGTTGAATGTGAGCAAACTTCCAGCATGAAGGGAAGACGTTAGAGGATAGACAGAGACGAAAGAGTTTGCCTAGGCAGGGAGTCAGCACGGAAGCACAGTTTTTGAGAACAACAGAAGGAACACCGTCCGGACCGTATGCCTTATTAGTGTTAAGCCCAGAGAGGGTAGAAAGTACATCTTTAGAAGAGATTAGGATATTAGGCATAAGTAAGAGAGAGGAGGGCGGAGAGGGAGGAATAGCACCGGAATCATCCAAGGTGGAGTTTCTAGCAAAAGTTTGAGCGAAGAGTTTAGCTTTGTCAGAGGAAGAAGTGATGGTTGTGACATCAGAGTGGGAAAGGGGAGGGAAAGACGAGGAAGAGAAATTGTTGGAGAGATGTTTGGCTAGATGCCAGAAAGCTTGGGAAGAGCTAGAGTTGGATAGTTCAGTGCATTTATTATTGATGAAAGAGTGTTTGGCAAGTCGAAGAACAGATTTGGCTTGATTCCGGGCAGAAACATAGGAAGAATGAGAGTCTTGCGTTTTAAGGCGTCGGTACCGTTTGAATGCTTCCTCCTTATTGCGGACAGCAGTAGAACAGGCGTGAGTAAACCAAGATGTTTTAGCATTAGTCTGAGAGAAAGAGAATGGAATGTATGCTTCCATGCCCGATAGGATTACCTCGGTAATGCGTTCAGCACTCTCCGAGGGTCCTCGGCCATGGAAGCAGAAATCATTCCATGGGAAACCAAAGAAGTACTGCCGGAGAGCCTCCCAGTCGGTAGCGCCAAAGTGCCACAAGCGCCGCCGGATAGGAGGATCGGGTGGCCGTACTGGAGAGATAGGACAGGTGACAGAGATAAGTTTATGGTCGGAGGAGCCCAAAGGAGAGAAAAGATCGACAGTATAAGAAGAAGGGTTATAAGTTAGAAACAAGTCAAGAATGTTGGGCCGATCTCCGATGCGGTCCGGGATACGGGTGGGTTGCTGAACTAACTGCTCTAGGTCATTTAGGATAGACAAGACGTAGGCTTGTTCACCAGGTGGATCAGTAGTGTGAGAGGAGAGCCATTGGCGGTGGTGAACGTTGAAATCTCCTAAGATGGAGATTTCTGAGAAAGGAGAAATGGATAGAATGTGTTCCACTGTAGAGTTTAGATAGTCAAAGAATTTGGAAAAGTTGGTAGAGTTAGGGGAAAGATAGACAGCACAGAAATATTTAGTAAGAGAATGACAGGAAAGTTTGAGCCATAAAGTTAGAATTCAGAGGAGTCGAAATCGGGAACACCAGAGCAAGTGAGTTTGTTGTGCACATATGCACAACATCCGCCTTTGGCTTTGAAACTAGGATAGATAAAGTAGGAGGATACAGAGAAGGGGCTGCTGGATGTTGCTACAGACACCTGAGTTTCGGTGAGGAAGAGAAGGTCAGGTTTGTAGGAGGAGAGATGGTGCTCAACAGAGTGAAAGTTAGAGGAAAGTCCGCGAATGTTGCAGAAATTAATAGAAAGAGTAACAGGCCGAGGTCCAGGTAATTGTGTTGGGTCGTCAGGGGATGGTCGGTCGGGTGTGGGGGCATTTATGGTTCCCCCCCCCCCCCTGGGGACTCCGAGGCTGGGCTAGAATTCATCATTTGGTTTTGGTTTTATTTTGGTGTGGAGGAATGAAGTGTGGTGTGCATGTTTAGTGTAGTGAATTGGATAGGAGGAGGAGGTGTTTGTGAGAGCTAGCTGGATTGCTCTCAGTGTAAATGAGGCACAAAGAAAATCAGTAAGAGAGGCCAAGCAAATGAAACAGGAGTTCCAGCGACTCTCTATCACATGCCTATAACCTCACCTGGGTCTAGCCCTGATCCATTGGTGCCTACAATCTCCCCACTGTATAGTCAAATAGGTCCTAAATTATGAGAACTTGGCAACAAATATGCACCAGAGCCATACCAGATTCCTATGTTTCTATTAATTACCGAGGAATCAGTTAATACGGGATTCAGATTACCGTCAGCTGAAATATAATGGACTACTGTATATTCTAGCACAGCCTCCCACATTATGTAACATGCTTTGAACTGTTAGTATAATTATCTTCCTCGCGACACTAGGATCTCCTCTAACTAACTAACTAACTAAGTAACTAACTAACTGGCGATAAGCTGAAGATAAACTGCCATGCCCCGATATCATTATCTTAGCTGTTACCAATATTTTGTAGCGAAACAACTTCGGGGGATGGTGGCTGTTTTTTTGGTCGATTTATTCAGTTATTCATATATTATTTAGTTTCCACGCTAGACCTCCATCAAGATTAAAAAAAACACCCAAGACAAAACTTTCAAAATAAATGTGTACATTTTTCGGTAGAACAATTGTCCCGGCCCGTTCCTCTTAGAATTACAGGCTCGCTATCACTCACCAGGAAAAAAATCGACACCTAAATGGCACGAAAGGTCTTAAAATTGACAACGAAATAGGGCGAAAGGTGTTAAAATCGTTAAACTAATGGGCCAAACGTCTTAAAATCTCAAAACTAATGGGGCTTAACACGTGGGAGAAAGTGGTCCATAAAACCGACCCACCTCCCTTAAGCATGAACACTTGGCATTCACCCCTCCAGCACGATGACGTTAATTTGGTTATACTCTGGTTACCTCTATCCGATTTCCTTTAGCTTATAGCCTACCTCCAGGACTCATAAACCATATGAAGCACACAGAACGTTCATAGACAGCTTAACATCGTCTACTATTAGCCAGAACCCTAGGTATAAAGGTGTCATTGTGCTGAAGAGGTTACCATGATTCAGAGACATCGCTGTTTCATGTTTTTTTCTTTCTTCAAATTAACTATCGAACAATTGCTGCTAAAGGATTAAATACTTCGCCAGATGAAGATAAAATAGATTGTTGAAATATCTTTGAAAAGTTGACAGAATGAATATAAACACCATATGAGGAGGAGTGCTTTGTTGACAACGTATCACAGATAGCTTCTTCACGTCACTAGAATGACCTGAAGTAGCTATCTGCGAAACGTTGTCAATATAGTGCTCCTCCTCATATGGTGTTTATATTAATAAAATAGATTATTGTCAGAGTGTAAGACTAGTTGTGGAATAACTTGACCAATTGTGTAAGCATTCATAAACCTAAAATTAAGCCCAATTAAAAAGGTAAATCACTGTCAATATACCCAATTATCCTATACAACTTTTCCTTGCTGTATATGCCCTAGATTTGTTTAGATTGTACTAACAATGCATTTATTTAATTATTTATTTATTTATTTAATTTGCATTTTTTTTTTTTTTTTTTTTTTATGCCATTAGGCGTTTGTCACGAATCTCTAGGTCAAGTTGTCCGGGCTTGACATCTACCAATTACATTTTGACAGTGCGGACCCTTTGATCAGCAGCCGACGCATTATACATATTATACACACATTTTACATATTGACAACACTGTACACTAGCTTCAATTAATTACATGAAGTTTTTCATTATCATTATTTTGTTATATTTCAACTTAATTGTTAATATATTCTGAAGATTTTACTTAACACAGGACCATTTTGATGATCATGATTTAACCGAATTGATCTTCTATGTTTTGGTTTCAATATTGTTCTATATGTATGGCTAACAATTGCTATAATGAATATCTCTCTCTCTCTCTCTCTCTCTCTCTCTCTCTCTCTCTCTCTCTCTCTTTCTTTCTCTCACCGCCCCTGTTGTCCCCATCCCTCATTGTCCATTATACCTTTTAAGCCTTACTCGTGACTCAGAGGGTGTTTACTGAGCACACACTTAGGGGGGAGGGGGGAGGCTGATATGGACGGAAAAGAGAGAGAAAGAGAGAAAGAGAGAGAGAGAGAGAGAGAGAGAGAGAGAGAGAGAGAGAGTTTTGTACATAGATACACTGGCCACACAGACCTTTCTATCCAAACGAGGTGGTCATGACTTAATTCTAGTAGAGATGGTAGAAAATGAAAATAGAAGGAAAGGCTAGAAAAGAAGAAGGCTTTCTCCCCACCCTCCGAGAGAGAGTACAAAGGAGTACAAAGGAAATCAAGCAACAACAGATCTAGTGACCCTTCTAGGCTGCTTGTCCTCCAAAACACTGAGGACCAAGTGTCCAAACAGTGGTTTAGAGTGTGTAAGGGAACATTGGAAAGGGAATTACTGCCCTGGAACTAATGTCTGTGGCACGATTAGGAAGTTAGTAGGGGACAGATGGGTTAGTAAATGAGGGGGGGATAAAATAAAGCTATTCATTTACAAACGCAGTCAGTCGCGGGTTTGATGCGAGATATTTGTCTAGGCGGAGTTTAAATGAATCAACGGTGATGCAGTCTATAACATCGGGGAAGCCCATTCCACAAGTTGACAACTCGATTGAAGAAGAAATTCTTTGATTCGTGTGAGTTAAAAGATTTACCAATAATTTTGCAACCGTTTCCCGCGTGTAATTAGATTGGTCGATAGTGAAGTACTTACTACAGTTCATATTGTCGATGCCTTTGATGATTTTGAACACTTGAATTAAGTCACCTCTTAATCTGCACTGGGTTAAAGGAAATATATTTAATTCTCTAAGACGCTCTTCGTATGGTTTGTTCCTTAGGCTAGGTATCATTATGGTAACTCTACGTTGAACTCGTTCTAACTTGTTTATATCATTTTGGTAATAAGGGCACCAGGATTGAACGCAGTATTCCAGAAGAGGGCGGAGTAAGGAATTGTAAAGGGTTAGGATAACTTCTTTGGATTTATGCTCAAATGACCTGCCTATAAAGCCAATTATTTTGTTTGCCTTCTTAACAACTTCTGAACATTGTTGTCTCGGTTTTAGATTACTCGATATTGTTACTCCCAGATCGGTTTCTCTGTTTACATTCTTAAGCTGAGTGCCATTCATCGAATAGTTTGCTTTCTCATTTAGGTATCCGATATGTAGTACTTTACATTTATCCGCATTGAAACTCATTTGCCAAATTTGGGCCCAATGTGACAATTTATCTAGATTGTGTTGCATATCGTCAACTTGTTCTTTTGAGAGTACGCTATTTGCAATTATTGTATCGTCAGCAAATTTTGAGATGATACAGGTGAGACCCTCATCTATGTCGTTGATGTAAATTAGAAAGATAATTGGTCCTAGTACCGATCCCTGGGGTACCCCGCTACTTACATTGGTCCATTTAGATGCCTTACCGTTTATGACTACTCTTTGCTTTCTGTCGCCGAGCCAATTTTCTATCCATTTCAACACACCGTCTTGTATTCCATGCGCTTTTAGTTTTAGCAGTAAACGTTTGTGGGAAACTTTGTCAATGGCCTTTTGAAAATCAAGGTATATATAATATCTACAGCTATACTCTCATCGTAGAGGTTGAGGATATCGTGGAAGAAGTCTAAGAGGTTTGTTAAACAGGAAAGTTTTTTACGAAAGCTGTGTTGAGTATCTTTAAGTATGTTATTTTCCTCTAAGTGATTTACGATTCTGTCTCTTATGACCGTTTCTAGCATGTTACATACAACTGAGAGAGAGAGAGAGAGAGAGAGAGAGAGATATATATATATATATATATATATATATCTTGGAAAAAAAACGTATTGCCATGAGCATTGTTAGCTCATTTGTATCCTCTATAAGAAAGGGATGCGGAAACAACTAAGTAGTTGATGATGAACCATGTATACCTAGTTCAAGTAGACACCAACAACTTCATTTTCATCTTCCCGTTGTGTTCACTATTCGGTTTTGGTATTTGTTGTCTGTTTGAAAATTTAGATCACTATAATAAAGCCAGACATCTTGACCACTTACCTTTATATCTCATACTAGTAATTAGACTAATATTGCTATACTTGAGGGCGAGTCTGCCAAGTACACATTACATTTTATAGCTCATTAGCTCTAGCCTTTTTGAGTTACTGAGATGAAGAGTATAGTTACATTACTGTCCTAAACATAGTGAATAGACTGTAGAGAGCATGAAGGTCATTAGAGTGCCAGGGTGGACATGTCTTGACTGTGGACATACCCACACTATTATTGTGTGTTGTGTGTCTCTCTCTCTGCAGATCCTACTTAAAACAAATTAATACATTAAAAGATATATAATAAACGACTAAATAAGAATATACATTGAATATATAAGATAAAGTAAAGAATAAAGCGTGCGTGCAATATGGTATTACTCAACATACAAATGTTAACTTATCAATGATAACAATTCTATCTGGCTTAGAGGTCCACGAGTGTAAAGCTTGACGATCACAGTAGCTTCAGGTGCTGCTACTGGATGGCAGCAGCTCCGTTGTATACACTCTCAAAAATTATAGGCTTAGAAAAGATAGGAGAGGGGTTATTAAGATGTCCTCAATAATATAGCCTTAACCCTTTGACGATCACGACGCATTTTGACAGTTTAATCTGGCTATCATAAGAACATTTTATATAACTTAGGAAGGATCGGTGAAAATTAAAATGGTAAAGACTGTCTCAAATGACGCTCTGAATTCCATACATCCTTCGTAATGTGAATAAGAGTGTTTAGTAATAGCCAGAAAACAATACAGATATGCGTCATCCGATCTTCTAAGGGTTAAAGAGATACATTGGTAGTAGTTAACCCATCTGAAACACGAACTAAACTGTATATTACTATAAACATACCCAATGAACTTATACTTTTCTACTTTTTCTACACCTCTTGTTATACCTTTTATTTTGTAGAGTGTGATAACGGGGCTATGGTACCTGTATATGAGGATAGTGGCCTTTATTTTGTAGAGTGTGATAACGGGGCTATGGTACCTGTATATGAGGATAGTGGCCTTTATTGTGTAGAGTGTGATAACGGGGCTATGGTACCTGTATATGAAGAGAGTGGCCTTTATTGTGTAGAGTGTGATAACGGGGCTATGGTACCTGTATATGAGGAGAGTGGCCTTTATTGTGTAGAGTGTGATAACGGGGCTATGGTACCTGTATATGAGGATAGTGGCCTTTATTGTGTAGAGTGTGATAACGGGGCTATGGTACCTGTATGAGGATAGTGGCCTTTATTGTGTAGAGTGTGATAACGGGGCTATGGTACCTGTATATGAGGATAGTGGCCTTTATTGTGTAGAGTGTGATAACGGGGCTATGGTACCTGTATATGAGGATAGTGGCCTTTATTGTGTAGAGTGTGATAACGGGGCTATGGTACCTGTATATGAGGATAGTGGCCTTTATTGTGTAGAGTGTGATAACGGGGCTATGGTACCTGTATATGAGGATAGTGGCCTTTGTGTAGAGTGTGATAACGGGGCTATGGTACCTGTATATGAGGATAGTGGCCTTTATTTTGTAGAGTGTGATAACGGGGCTATGGTACCTGTATATGAGGATAGTGTCTTTTTTACTTACGGACGCCATATTGTTGCTACCTTACACTTTACCCCAGAGCGACGTATGTAGACTAATAATACACATAATAAAGCCACTCCAACAGCTTCCTCTCTCTCCAACACCCATTCTTCCCTCTCAACACTCTTCGAAAAGTAGATACGAGATGCCGTTGTAAAGACTTATCCCTCAATACCTTCACCTGACCTGACCTGACACCATTACTTTTACACTTTATTCTATTCAGCTTATACATCTTATACTATTCTGTTTATATATTTGCATTATTTCGGAATCCAGTAATCTACAGTACAGGGTGAGAGCTGGTCCTATCCAGAGTGAGGTTTGGTATCCTCTACCCAACTTTAGCCGTTTCTGTCGGGCTCTTTTGCTGTCTTACTTATCCTTTTGGGGGCAGGGGGCTATGAATCCTCCTCCCCTTGTAAAATTCACCTATTAGAGAAGACAGAGTAAGGGGCGAGGGAATGCGAAAATGGTCCCGGACCCTAAGAACTGAAACTTTAAATGTGGTTTCTGTTTTGGCTCTGTCTTGAGTCGGCCACTCCCAATTATGGGATATGTGCCTGAGTATGTGTATGAAGTCGAAACAAGGCAGGTAGCCTGTAACGAGTGCCTCCCCAAATCCAAAAGAGTGACAGGGCCAGCCAAAATCAAGGGACGTTGGGACGTTGGGGACAATATGCCTGGACACACGAAGTTTAAGGCAGTCTAAGTCATAAGATGAAGGACAGATTGATTGAGGGAGAGAGTTCCAGAGTTCACTTGTTGAGTAGAAGAAAACCTGAGAACATTTGCCAATTCTTGGGTTGGAGAGCTGGACAGAATAGGAGTGGGAGTATGTTGAAAAGTAGGTGCACTGCACTCGCCAAAAGGGAGATAGCTTTGAAGAACACTGATTATTGAAATTGCTATAGTAGAGTGCAAGAGATGCAACATTGTGGCTTGTAGAAAGAGATTGTAGGGAACTAGTAACAGGAAGCGAGTTGATGAGATAAAATGCTTTGGACTCTACCCTTTTGAGAAGTGCGGTGCGGGTGTAGCCTCCCCACACATGCGAACAATACTCAATACAGGGGCGCACTGTGCCCCAATACAGAGCAAGAAGCTGTGCGGGAGTGAAAAACACACAGAGACGATTTAGCACACCTAACGTTTGGGAAGCTGCTTTAGCAAGAGTGGTAATATGATCTTACCAAAAAAGAGCACGTAAGTCTAAGGGGGTCCTATATTGTTTCTGGCAGACACACTCACTCACACTCTCTCTCTCTCTCTCTCTCTCTCTCTCTCTCTATATATATATATATATATATATATATATATATATATATATAATGTTTTAAACATATATAGAGTATGACGACATATAATATATCTATCTATCTATCTATATGCTCAGGCCCAATCCCCATTTTGGGGGTAGCCGACTCAAGACAGAGCAAGAACAGGGAAAACACAAAAACAACATAAAACAAAAAATAAACACAGATAAAAAACACAAACTCTCACACATCCAGGTCACCCAGGAGAAGACCCAGAGACCAGGGTTACCAAGGTCGCTCCAGCACTCCCCGGCCCCTGACCACCCGGAGAGGTTCCGATCTCGGCAGGCAGACATGCAGCGGAGCCAAAGCCACAACCCCTCCCACCACACTTCCAGGCACACCCTTCATATTAATCTCCCCGGGCCAGGCGCCTGATGGACTATTATCTAGTCCAACTTGCGCCCGACCCCTTACTCCAAATGACCACGTGTTCACTCAACTATTCACAAGCATTCTCCATTCACTCCTGTCCACCACCACTTCCCCTGCCTGATCTATAGTAATTCCTCTATCATCCAAAGCCTTTCTTACACAGTCTCTCCATCTCAATGGGGGTCTTCCTGCCCTTCTATCTCCCCTTGTACCTGACTCACATATTCTTTGTAAGCCTTTCATCTCCCATTCGTTCAACATGACCATACCAGCTCAGCACCCTTCTGTCCACTTTGGCTGACAAATGTTCCTGCTGCCCCACTCTCCTACGTATCTCTTCATTCCTCAATCTGTCTCTACGAGTAACTCCACACATACTCCTCAAGCAGCTCATCTCCATCACATCCAGCCCTCTTTTCTCCTTTTTCTTCAGAGCCCATGTCTCAGCCCCATACATCACTGTTGGCACAACAATTCCTTGATACAGTGCACTTTTTACTTTCACTCCGAGATTTCTCGTCTTCCACATACTTATATATATATATATTATAAATATATATATTACATATATATATATATTATAAATATATATATTACATATATATATATTATATTATATATATATATATATATAGATATATATATCACCACTCCAGTGAAGTGAAGACAACAAAAATGATCTGAAATTTATAACGAAGCCTAGAGCAGTCGATACAACAAAGCTTACAATTTACACCAGCCATCATGAGTGATATTTACGAGGTTTAAGAGAGAGAGAGAGAGAGTGTGTGTGTGTGTGTGTGAGAGTGAGAGAGAGAAAGAACGCATGAGCGAGTGCGTGTGTGCGTGTTTGTGTGTGTGTGTGTGTGTGTGTGTGTATGATTAAGTTAAAAGGATAGGCCTAGTTATTATTTCAGATATACTGCGGGCCATTCTAGGGAGATTCATCGTAAGATAAAACAAAGTTTGTATAGTGCAGGACTCTCATGGCAAAGTGTGAACAATATGGTCTACTTTTTGCTTAAAGGGGGAAAGGTTTACTTCAAGGTCGATTATTTCATATATTTATTATTTGTTTTAGTTTCCTCCCTAGATCTGCATCAAACTTAAACATTCATTAGATCCCCCTTCTAGATTAATTTGTACATTTTTCGGTAGAAAAATGTCCCGACCAAAGGCCGATTCTTCCAAAATTACAGGCTCACTATCGTTCGCCAGGAAAATAATCGACACCTAAGTAGCACGGCAGGTCTTAATATTGCCAAAGAAATGGGGTGAAAGGTCTTAAAATCGACAAACTAATGGGGCAAACATCTTAACATTTGAAAACTAATGAAGCTAAATATGAGGGAGAAGGGGATCTACAAAAGCGACCCATCTCCCCTTAAAGGTTTTCTACTAAAAACCTATGTACACTCGACCAAAAAACAATCTTTACACTGGTGAGCTGTCAATAATCTAGTGTGAACGGAATGAATCGGGTGAAACATACGTCTGTGAGGTATTACCATAAGATTTCGACCCACTTCCAGAATGTTTAGAGCGTTAGTGTAAAGATTGTTTTTTGGTCGAGTGTACTTGACCCACGAGAAGCTTGTTCCAGGTATAACAGATCTTGTATGTTAAGTTGTCCCCTTATGTTAGTGTTAAACCGTTCAATTCTAACATCCCGTCATGGTTGCGGTTTGTATTCGCATTGAGGCACTTTCAACAAACAGATACCAAAATATTTCCGCTTTATGTCTCAAAATTAGCTTTGTATCTCTAGTTTGCATTTGTTCCAATCTATCTATGTCTTTCCTGATTACTAGAGACCAGACTACTACTAAATACTCTGTAAATTGCTACTGAATACTATTATTATTATTATAGAAGTGCACTGCACATTTTAGTGAGGACCATATTAGAGCATGTGTGTGTGTGTGTGTGTTTATGTGTAATGTGAATTTGTGTGTAGTGTGTGTGTGTGTGTGTGTAGGGAGTCAGTCAGATCAGAATCCACGTTACCCCCTTATATTTTTTACCCATTCAGTACCAGGGACGTTCTTTTCATCATATTCTGGCAACTATTAGATGATTGTATTCAGTTTAGGAAGGACCTTTAGCAATACACCTCAATCTATCTCAACTAACCCTTTTACCTACCACAGATCCCTTAATATCGTCTAAAAATATAGCTAGAATAAAATACAACACACGTCTCTGGTACTCAATCAGTTAAGTAATACATCCTGGCAGAATTAAATATTTGGCCATCTACCCCTTAATGTAACATAAAACAACAAATAACAATATCAAACCCCACATACCTGAACTTTGAGTATCTAGGTCAAATCCGGATCTTTCAAAACACCGATGAGCAACTGAAAATAACACAAAACATACATCATCATTATTGGGTATCAACAGGGATATGTAATTAACAATCCCCTCAGATACAGTACAACATCAAGGTTTGTTATTCTGTTCCTTTAATTTGCTACGTAGACCTCTATCAGGCTTAATATAATGCATCCCCAAGACTCCCCTTCGAGGTAAATTAATAATTTTTTCGTTAGAAGAAATATCCCGGCTAAAGGCGGTTTCATCAAAAGTTACAGCCTTGCTATTGATCGTGAAGAAAAATCGACACCTAAATGATATGGAAGGTCTTAATATTGACAACAAAAATGGGGCGAAAGGTATTAGCACTTTCTTTGAGAGGAGTTACATAGCTATGAATACGCGCTCTGGCGGGCATCTTCCCGCTATTTCTGCTCAACATACGTTGCCCTAGCGCCATATCGTAGCCTTGACAGAATTCAAAGGAGTTCCAATACAAAAATTTGGGTTGAATTCTCCCCATTAAAGTCTTCGGTAATTCAGTTTGAGCCTTGTGGCCTTAGGAATTTTGAACAAAAGTTTCCTCGTTCTTGTTCTTGTCCGCTAGAAGCTACTCACCAAGTACATTACATTATTGTCTCTTAATTCCTCTTTCTTATTTTAGGCTCGTGTTAACTCTAAGAAATAATCCGTTATGCTATCAAGTTTTGTGTTTAGAGGACAGTATGAGTTAAGCCAGTATCACACGAGAGCTTTTATAGTCAACATTTGATGATCAAAACAATTCTGGCAACATTTCTGGAATATTTTGCACTGGTATTGGAAACTAGATTGGTGATAGATCAATTTAGGTGACCGAAATGTTATAAATGTTGACCTCATAAGCTGCCAGACCAGTGTTGAGTATAAATGTTGAGGGAAAAAGTGCTTGTGTGGTACCGGCTTTATGGCGTGTAACTTTAACCCTCTGACCCCAGCTAGTTTAGATTATATGTACATCAAGAGACCAGCTGATTGGGCCTTTTTTTCTTTCTTTTTTTAAATAGCTTAAATAGGAGAGAAATGGAGAATAACACACAAAAAAACACTCACCTCGGTCATTTGGGGGTCCTATGGGGGGGGGGCAGCCTCAGCCATCAGCTGATGCCAGGCGGCCTTCAAGCTTCCCGCCCGGCTAGACACAGCTGAGCGCGGCAGCATGGCAGATGTACGGTGCGTCCAGTTTTCGAGTGACGGTTATTTACACCACCCGAGCATCATGTGTGCCTTCATAGTTCATATATTAGAAACATGTATCACATAATGTCATTATAAGTGAAGTTACAGTGTGATAAGTGCATAGATATAAGTTATATAAGTGCTCGCGAGTGGCAAGCCTCACGCGTGTCCTAGTTGGCATGGCGACAGGCGGCCATCATGGTCTCAGACAATAACAGAACGCACACACGTACACACAACCAGCTGATCGACACGCTCCACCCACCACTTTCCCTTTCATTGTTTGCCTCTATCACTCACCCTGTTTATTCATTTTATACTTTATCGTATGTTTTATAGTTATAATATGGGTTTTACACATTGTTTTAGGCACTTTAGACTTAGAAATATGGGTTTTCACATTGTATCTGTACTGGTATTTTGTACTTGTGTTTTATCGTATTCTATCTAACTGTTATTTTGTACTTATATTTTATCGTATTCTATCTCACTGTTATCGTCATTGTTCACAGGGCTATGCTATATTTACACTTATTGGTGTCCGTCACTGTTTTACGAATATTTGAGTGTCACTGTCACTTACATATTGTGTTCGGCACTTTGTATATATTTATTATTTACACTTGGATTTTTTACACACACTTCACTTTTGACAGCGTCTTTTATCGCAGTCTTTGAACACACTGTTTTAGAAATGTTCAAGGGTGTGATACTCCCTGAAGCAGTCCGGGAAACACAGTGCAACACCACATTCTCGGCACATATACCTGGTATCTGATCTCACAGGGTCCCTCTGTGTCGTGTTCCGGCACGCATGACGCCGTCTGCGTTGTTTTCAGGGAAGTGGCATTCTGTCAGCCTGGCAATCCCTTCTGCTGCTGGCTGTCAATGTGTGGGGGGCTGCTGGGCTTGAGGGGTTGTCATGTTTTTCCTCAACATCTCCCTGGACAACTCTATGCAGAAGTTCTCCATCGTTTCCTGCTTGCCGGTGATTGTTGCATGGAGGATGTGGCTGTTATACAGGGTGATATCGAGGAGGTGGAGGAATAACTTCTTATACCACCTCATCGTCTTCCTCGCACACTCGACTGACGAGATGACAGCATCAGATTTGTCCACCAGACGCATATTGATGTTGTAGTCGCAGATGGCCAATGGTTTCTTGATTAGTTCACCTGTTGTTCTGTCACAACGTCTGCTGTCTTGGAAGATGGGACGGTGGACTGTTGTGAGGACGTTCACATCCCGGTTATCCATCCACCATCCAGGGCAATATGAGGACATTGTTAGCCTGCTGGGTTTTTTTTTGTTTTTTTTTTCTATGTGAATGAGGGAGACAAAAGGCATAACTGCCTGAAGCGACTGCCTCCCCCAGATTTCAAAGAGTGACAAGGCCGAAATCCAGGGACGTTCGAGGTAAAATGCCTGGACACACAGAGTTTGAAGCAATTTAAGTAATAGGAAGAGGGAAAGACTGATTCTCCGAGAGAGTTCCAGAGCTCAGCAGTTGAATAGAAAAAAGTCTGAGAATAGCATTTCACTCTTGGGTTGGACAGTTGCACAGAGTAGGGGTGGGATTGTGTTGCAGGGCGGGTACTATGTACCCTACGTAGAGGAGGTGGTATTCACTGGGAAAGCTCCGAGGAACACTGAATATTGTAGTAGCGATAGAATAGCGAGAGAGATGCAACATTGCGGCGAAGAGAGAGAGATTGCAGAGAGTTGGTGAGTGGACGGGAGTTAATGATACAAAAGGCTTTCCTTTCTACTTTGTCTAGGAGTGCGGTGTGAGAGGATCCTCACCACACATGTGAACAATACTCAATACATGGATGCACTGTGCCCCTGTACTGAGCAAGAAGCTGCGCAGGGGTAAAGAACCCCTTGAGGCGGTTGAGCACACCCAGCTTCTGGGAGGCTGCCTTAGCGAGACTGGTAATATGGTCCTTCCAAGTGAGAGCAGAAAAATAAGAGACACCGAGAACATTGAGAGAAGATGAAGGGTTGATTTTTGTATTGTTGAAGAATAAGGGATAGTTCTCTGGAGGTTCCTGATGGGTAGTAAGATGGATAAATTGAGTTTTGGAAGCATTATAATATACAACAAGGTTTTCTCTACCCCAATTGGAAATAGTAGCTAGATCCGAAGATTAGCGTTTTATGGCTTCATTACCTTTGTTTTTGAGGGACTGCTGGCTGGGGCGTTCTGGAAAACTAATTGAGTGGTGTAAGGTAGAGTCGTCTGCATATGAATGGATGGGACTGGATGTACAGTTGAGAAGTTCATTTATGAAAATTAGAAAGAGAATAGGAGATAGGACAGAACCCTGAGGAACACCGGAATTGATAGGATGAGGAAATGAGCGCTGGCCATCCACAACCGCAGCTATGGAACAGCCGGAAAGGAAATTAGAGACAAAGGCACAGTTGGAGGGACAGAAACCGAAGGAGGGCAGTCTGGAAATTAAAGATTTGTGCCAGACTCTATCGAAGTCCTTCGATATGTCTAGTGTGACAGAAAAAGTCTCACCGAAGTCCCGAAAGTTGGATGACCAAGAGTTAGTAAGATATGAAAGAAGATCACCAGTAGAGCGACCCTTAAGAAAGCCATACTGGCGATCTGAGAGCAGATTATGAGAAGAGAAATGCTTAAAAAATTTGGAAGCAAGAAAAGTTTCAAAAACTTTAGCGATATAAGAGATGAGAGCAATTGGACGATAGTTGGAGGGTTGACAGCGGTCACCCTTCTTTGGGACAGGTTGAATGAGAGCAAACTTCCAGCAAGAAGGAAAGACGTAAGAGGAAAAGCAGAGACGAAAGAGTTTGCCAATGCAGGGGGTCAGCACGGAAGCACAGTTTTTAAGTACAACAGGAGGAACACCGTCCGGACCGTACACCTTCTTAGTATTAAGCCCAGAGAGGGTAGAAAGTACATCTTTAGAAGATATTAGGATATTAGGCATAAGTAGGAGAGAGGGGGGTGGAGTGGGAGGAATAGCACCGGAATCATCCAAGGTAAAATTTCTGGCAAAAGTTTGAGCGAAGAGTTCAGCTTTGTCAGAGGAAGAAGTGATGGTTGTGCCATCAGCGTGGAAGACGAGAAAGAAAAGTTGTTGGAGAGGTTTTTGGCTAGATGCCAGAAAACTTGGGAATAGCTAGAGTTGGATAGTTCAGTGCATTCATTATTGATGAAAGAGTGCTTGGCAAGTCGAAGAACAGATTTGTCTTGATTCTGGGCAGAAACATAGGAAGAATGAGATTCTTGAGTTTTAAGGTGTCGGTACTGTTTGAATGCTTCCTCCTTGTTGTGGACAGCAGTAGAACAAGCGTGAGTAAACCAAGATTTTTTTGCATTAGACTGAGAGAAAGAAAATGGAATGTACGCTTCCATGCCCGAGAGGATTACCTCGGTAATGCGTTCAGCACTCTCCAAGGGTCCTCGGCCATGGAAGCAGAAGTCATTCCATGAGAAATCAAAGACGTACTGCCGGAGAGCCTCCCAGTCTGCAGCGCCAAAGTGCCACAAGCGCTGCCGGCTGGGAGGATCGGATAGCCGTACTGAAGAGATAGGACAGGTGACGGAGATAAGTTTATGGTCGGAGGAGCCCAAAGGAGAGAAAAGATTGACATTATAAGAAGAAGGGTTAGAAGTCAGAAATAAGTCAAGAATGTTGGGCCGATCTCCGAAGCGAACCGGGATACGGGTGGGTTGCTGGACCAGCTGCTCTATGTCATTTATGATAGAAAAGACGTAGGCTTGTTCACCAGGTTGGTCAGTAGAGTGCGAGGAGAATCATTGGCGGTGGTGAACGTTGAAATCTCCCAAGATGGAGATTTCAGAGAAGGGAGATAGAATGTGTTCCACTTTAGAGTTTAGATAGTCGAAGAATTTGGGAAAGTCGGTAGAGTTAGGGGAAAGATAGACAGCACAGAAAAATTTAGTATGAGAATGACAGGAAAGTTTGAGCCATAAAGTTGAGAATTCAGAGGAGTAGAAATTGGGAACACGAGAGCAAGTGAGTTTGTTGTGCACGTAGGCACAACTTCCGCCTTTGGCTTTGAAACTAGGATAGAGAAAGTAGGAGGATACAGAGAAGGGGCTGCTGGAAGTTGTCTCAGATACCTGGGTTTCGGTGAGGAAAAGAAGATCAGGTTTGGAGGAGGAGAGATGGTGTTTGACAAAGTGATAATTAGAGGAAAGGCCGCGAATATTGCAAAAATTGATAGTAAGAGTGACAGGCCGTGGTCCAGAGCATTTAGAGGGGTCATCAGGGGAATGTCGGGCATGTGTGGGTGTATTTATGGACCCCCCCCCCCCCACCCCCCCCTGGGCACTCCGAGGCTGGGCCTGTGTTCATAATTTTATTTGTTTTTAATTTGAAGGAGGAAGTGTGGTGTGCATGTTAAGTGTAATGAATTTGATAGGAGGAGGAGGTGTTTGTTAGAGCATGCTGGACTACTCTCAGTGTAAGTGATGGTAGATGATGCAGCCCTTTTCCCGCCTGGGTGGTAGTTCGGGCATGAAAGTCCGATTCCTCCTGACGGTGCCACAGACTCCTGTAGTGTGGCTATGCAGGAACTTGACAAGGGAGGAGCTGGTGTACCAGTTGTCCAGGTACAGTATGTGGCCCCTGTCCAAGTAGCCCTCCATCATGGTGATCATGACGGCCCCAGAAATTCTGTATGTCCTCGTTTCCACCAATTCTGTCTTCCTGCCCATGTACAGAATTATGTCCTGGATATAACCGGTGCGACAGTCACACATCACGAAGGTCTTCAGGCAATAACGAAGTCGTTTGCTGGGCATGTACTGCCGGATGCTAATATTTCCCCTCCACAGCAGCAAACTCTCATCAATTATCAGCTTCTGATGGGGATTGAAGGCAGCAGCAAACTTCACCTTCAGGTACTCAAAGATGGGTCTTATCCTCTCCATGGGGTCCTTCATTGCTCTTGGTTGATTCTGATTTCTGGTGTGGCTTGCCAGGCTGTCTATAAAATGAAGGTTCCCCATTATGGCCGTGAACCTATTTCTGCTCATTATTTGGCCAAAGATAGGGGTTTGGACGAGGGGATCCCAGGACCAGTACTTTTTTATATAGGATTTCTTTGTGGCCCCCATCAGGATGACAATGGCCAAGAATGTGTAGACTTCTGGGACATGTAGTGTGGTCCATGACAGCCTTGCCGAATACTTTTGCTGCTCTTTCCCAGCCATAAAATAATAATTGTTCCAGTTGGTCTGGTCAACAATTAGAGCCATGAGGTTAGCAGTAAAAAACTGCAGGAAGACGTCAAGTCTGTGGTCTGGTGCCCTTGGTTTGGGAGCGTAGGGCCGGCAATCCCAGCGCCCACAAAGTTGTAGTTAGTGGGCACAAACTTCGCTCCATCCACCCAATTCCACTCGTCGGGTTGATCGGCACCTTCGTCGCCAGAGTCGTCAGGAGAGGAGTCACCATCAGGGCAGCAGGAGGGCCTTGCCCTGCCTCTTGACCCTGACCTCAACTTCGGCATTGGTCGAGTCGACCTGAACCTTGCTCTCGCACCGCCAGGGGTGGGGCGTCGTACTAGGGTCACTTTAGAACCCCTTCGGCCACGGCCACGCCCACGTTGGCTGGTAGGGCGTTGCACACGATCAGGGCTTTGTGGTAACGCAGGCGTTGATGGTGTCTGAGTTTCGTGTCCGTGGGAGGTCCCAGGCTGCGGAGAAGGTACAGGTGAGTATGGTAGTGGGCCGAGGGGTGATGGTGGGGTGGAGAGTGTGGTGGTGGTGGTGTCGGGTGGCGAGGCGGAGAATGCGCAGATTCATCCCGGGCGGCCATGGTGGGGAACAAACAACGTGCAAGCTTTCTTTGTTGAGCAGGTTCGAGGACAGGCACTTCCTCATATGTTTCTTCCTCTGAATAACTCGATGGCTGCGCAGCCTGCGCTGCTAAGATGGCTGCACCCCTGCGCAACCCATAGAAGGTATTAGGGGTTGCCGCTTTTAGTGGAGATTCAATGCGGGGTGGTGGTGAAGGCAGATGCGGGGGAGGACCACGGCCAGGCACACGTGGTGTCGGACATTGACCCCTTTCATCCTCAGCTCTTCTCTTCTCACCCCTACGATGAGCAAGCGGATTGTTGAGGAAGGCCATGGGCTCTGGGTCATCTGCCTCCTCCTCCTCCTCTTCCCCACTTGCTGGGAGTCCACTATGTCATGGGGAACAATGAGGGAGCGATACCCACTCTCCTACCTTTGTTCTAACATAGCGAGGCGGCGAGAGATGGGGACAAAGGGTTCCTCCTCATGCATGTCATGTATCTCGGCCAAACTGGGATGATACTCTTCCTCTGAATCGTTATCTGACGATCCAGTGTCACTATCAGGCACATCACTTTCATCAAGTATGGCCATGGCATCACAAAGGGATATTCTCCTGCGTGGGTAACGGCGAGGTAAATCCGACATGGTGTTGCACTCGCGAGATGTATGGGTAAACTGACTGTTCTTTGTCATGCGCGTCCCATGTCCCAACAAACATAGACTTGGGGGTTGCCAAGTATTGCCTATATCCTAAGGAATATCCCATACCAATATCAAGCCTATAGCTACCATAGGACAAGAGTAGATAAGATCGAAAGTCGTGGTGAGATAAGCGGGTACAGTGTTTTTCCCCTCCTCCCGCACATCACCACCCACCCGGCAGGACTTGGGTGGTTGCTGAGTATGGTCAAGTAATGCCAACATCCTAAAGCGTATCTCACATAAATCTCTAGCCTCTAGCTACCATACGACAGGAGTAAATAAGGTCGAAATTCGCGGTGAAGTAAGTGGGTAAACTGGCGCCACTAATCCGCCCACCACCATCCGTGCGGCTTGCCTAGGCGGTTGCCGGGTACCGCTACTGTTCGGCAACACTGTAAGGAATATCCCATACCCTTCTCAAGCCATTTCCTACCATAGGAGCCGAGTAAATGAGGTTGAAGTAGCGGACGCAACATTTGCTTTGGCGCTGGGGTTTAGCGTTACATGCATTGGTGACGCAAACAATGCGTCGCTGGGGTCCCGTAGGTTAAATGAACCTCACATTTGTACCTGGTCTATACCTGTCACAAATAAATATAGAATTAGCACTGTTTTTGTTGTATTTCAGCTTGTAAAACACCTCTTGGGTGGACACACATCCTCTCTCAACCAATGCATGGAGTAGACTGATGGAGGCAAGTTTAGAAGCTCATGGAAACATTTGGCAGCAAACGGGACAGGTTGGTGCAATCAACTCTGCCGTAACATAAAGGTACATTACCCGCAGTATAGGCCTATTTTTACATAGGACCTATGTTGGCTATAGTGAAGGGGTTAAAATTGCTAAACTAATGGGGCAAAGGTCTTAAAACCTCAAATCTAATGAGGATAATCATGAAGGAGAAGGGGATCCAGAAGAAAATCCATTAATTGTATGAAAATGGTAGCCCAGAACAGTGTTTTTCGGTTTATCTATTCATATTAGAACACATAAACTATTAGAGCACTGTTTATGTGTACAATGTGTTGTATTCATTGTTTTCTCCACTCACTAAATCATTTCCATAATGCAGATGGGTCGAGTACATGACTAGATTGATATCCAAAATTCGAAAATGGATATTAATCGTGATCGTGTATTCAACCTTTAACTGTGTTGGTGGTGTAATTGTTTAGATGTTTATGTTCTGGGTGTGGTGTCCCGAGTTCGAATCCCTGGAGGCCCATATGTTTTCATTAGTTTATCCAAGTGCATTGGGGTTTGTAATTGATGATTAATGTTAAGAACAGGGTGATACCTAATTACGCATTCCTGTTTACAGCGTAGTCCAGGGGTGTCAAACTCATTTGCTCTGGCGGGCCAAATTTGACACGGTACAATATTGTAGGGCCACATTAACCCCTTCTGTACAGGCGACGTCTTTTATATTTTATTGTAGCTATGTTTAGAGGATTTTGTGCAGTTAAAGAAGGATCTGTGGCAGTAAAAAGGAATAAGTGAGATAGTTCGAAGCCTATCAATTGGTGGAGCCCCTTTTGAAACTGAATAAAATCGTCAAATAGTAGCCAGATTAATGTTAAAAAGACGTTGCCGGTACAGAAAGGGTTAATGTAGCAGGTCAAATATAATATACCGGTAATGCCTCCACCCGTCCTAATATAAATTTAAAAAGAAACGCTTCCTATTATCCAGAACAATTTCAGAAAATATTAAAAAAACATAAACATATATCATTTGAATAGCCTATGAATTTACGGCAACTGTGGCACCTGTCACACTAGTTGTTTTATCCCCGTAGCCTTGAGCCACCGGGCCACTAACTGAGCAGGACAAAGAACCGTCCCACTGGCCCCGAATTGAGCACATCATAAACGCGTTGACGATTTTATTCAGCTTAAGAAAAATGTCTAGGAGTGAAAGAGTATTTGATCTACTTTAAGCTTCTTACTCTGAAATACTTACTAGAATTAGACCTTTAGTTAAACAAGTACCAACATATAATATATTTAAGAAATACTAATTATGTCTAAAAGAAAATTCAGTATTTGACACTACTTGGCCAAACTGGTTTGCGGGTCGCATGGTAAAGGGAGGGGGCCCGCGGGCCGCATGTTTGACACCCCTGGTGTAGTCCTTGAGTGTTAATTATACGGTAAACTACATAACAGAAGCCTAACTTAGTACGAATAATTATTATGTAATATATATATATATATATATATATATATATATATAATTATATATACTGTATATACAGTGTGTGTGTGTGTGTGTGTGAATGTGTGTGTGTGTTTGCCCTCTATCTATCAATCAAGATTTCTGCCTGTGTATTGATTTATCTGTGTATCTGTCTATCTATTTATCTATCTACCCATACATCTACTGTATTAGTCTGGCAATCTGTCTATTCATCTATTTATCTATCTGTCTATGTATCTATCTATCTATATATTTATCTATCTATTTATCTATCTATCTATCTATTCATCTATGTATATATCTATCTATCAATCTATTTTATTATTTATGTATGTATCAATCCATGTATTTATCTATCTATCATCCCCCCGCCTCCCCCTCTCTATCTTACACCCACCAGCCCTGCCTGTCTTTCACCTTATTAGCCAACCTTTGTCCGGCC
>CM064484.1:2210066-2231901 GCA_032716605.1 Paralithodes platypus
CAAGGACAGGGTAAACAAACATTCTTCTTCACTGCCATCAAAGACTGGAACGACCTACCCCAGTCAGTCCGTGAAAAGAGAACACTGTATTCCTTCAGACGTAGCCTGAAGGAACACCTGAACCGGACAGCTGCGAGAAGGGAGCACCAAGCTTATGTCTACTACTAAATACGACATAAGAGATAGGCAAACCAAACTGAAATGATTACTGATTACGAATTACTGATATTTACTATAGGATGTAAGGTATCTTAAAATAACCCCCTAGAAATACTTTCTCTAAAGTATCTATTTCTTTTATCCTCCCCTTTTCCCCAGCTAACCTAATCCCACAAGGACCCCAATGGAAATACGCCTAATGGCCTTATTAGGCTATCCTTAGTTGGAATTAGGCAAAACTGGTACATGTCATATTTGTAACATACTATGTGGTACCAACTCTGTAAATTGCTAACTGAATAAATATTATTATTATTATTATTATGTCCATTTAGATGCCTTACCGTATATGACTACTCTTTGCTTTCTGTTGCTGAGGCAATTTTCTATCCATTTCAACACACCATCTTGTATTCCATGCGCTTTTAGTTTTAGCAGTAAACGTTTGTGGGGAACTTTGTCAAAGGCCTTTTTGAAAATCAAGGTATATAATACCTACAGCTTTACTCTCATCATAGAGGTTGAGGATATCGTGGAAGAAGTCTAAGAGGCTTGTTAAGCAGGAACGTTTGTTACGAAAGCTGTGTTGAGTATCTTTAAGTATGTTATTTTCCTCTAAGTGATTTACGAGTTTGTCTCTTATGAGTGTTTCTGTCATTTTACATACAACTGATGTCAAGCTAATTGGACGATAGTTACTGGGCAATCCCTATCCCCTTGGGGGTATGAAGGTCCGCCATTTTTAGTGGAGAAAAGAAAATGCCCCACGAATCTAACAGTGTATCGTTCTACACGTCGACTGAAAGGGGGAATAATGCACCGATGAAATCCTCCTGCAACAGTGGCGATGCTGGAAGAGCTGCAGATGGAGGAAACTAATCTTCTGCCCCGCTGCCCTCTCACAAACGGATCCCACTATACCGTACCTCCTCACGGGGAAAAGTGGCTCCTGGAACTACCTGAATGCCGCGGGATTCCCATAAAGGGCATCTTAGGCCAACTACAATGACAACAACAACAATAGTGTTTACCTATTCCTAGCCATTCGTTATGATAAATTATTCTGTTTCTTTTCAACTGACGATAAATTGAATCCCTTGGCAGTAAATTTCTTGGTAACAAAAATTAAAAATATGATACTTCTATATGACTGCTTCATATTAACACTCAGGCTGCGGGGCCCGTCATATGTCAGGCGAGAGAACCATGGCCACCCCTGTGGGGCCTGACATATGTCGGAAGGGATGTTGAGCATATTATCGGCTCTGAGAGAGAGTCTACGCGTTGGGAGGACGATAGGCGGGCTCTGACCGCTCGGCACGGACTGAGTGCCGCGACTGACATAACCTCTGCACCATTCCACACCCCCGGCCTCGTGAGACCAAGTAAAAACTCGGGAAATTACCGTATTTTAAGGTTTTTGCCCTCGTGTTGCGCGATTGTTGCAAGAGAACCCGTGGTCGTACAAGGATGATTCAGGTGTCATTGAAAAGCTCTATTATCGCCCTTTCACTGATACAAAATTGTATTACGCTCTGGCTCTTGTTTATGCATGAAAAAGAACATGGAATGAAGCTTGTTTTGGGTAAATATGCCCGCCTGCCAGGTAGTAGAAGTTACAAACATCCCCGTTTGACAGGGGTTAAGACACAAGTTTATACAATTAGTACTAAATTCCACTACAAAATCGTCAAAATAACTGAGAATTCTTGATGGAAACTTCGCAGTTTACCGTCAGTTGAAAAGAAACATAATATACCGTAGTTGTTGTGATTGCAATGGGAAGTACCGACACATTATTACATTACTCTAATTGCTATAACAATACCTATAGTAATTACCACAGAAAATGATGGGGTTGTCAGTGAATACGGGTCTTTATAGGTAGGCCAACACTCTTGACCACTAACCTCTATAACTCATAAACAACTAGAGTAATCCAGCTAAAATGTATAACATTTGGGGAGAGTCAGCCAGGGAATAGGTGTGGCACTTACCAAATAATTTGCTCTAGCCTTTTTTTGAGTTACAGAGGTTAGGTGTCACGGTTTCTGGCCTACTAATAATGAATTAATGGACTGTAACACCCACACACTCTCACATACATACATACACATTTTTTTTTTTTTTTTAAATTACTGCATGTCCACAAACATTTCAGTAATGTAAACATGTTTCCTTCTATTTTTCTTTTTTTTTGTATTAAGGTGACAGTTACAAAGTGGTGTACAATCTATCTTATTCTAGTTACATTATAGTTGATCTTATTGTACCAGTACCTCCCTACAATCAACCTAGTTGTTCCCCAATTCGTCCCTCCGCCACGACCATTTCAAAGTCCAAGTCTCTCACTCTTGTCCTCTGTAGCTGGGAGGTCCTTGTACCCCTGAGACATAGGAGTGCAGACCTGAGAAGAGAGAAAGAGAGCCGGCATCTCATCCAAGTTATGACTTGGCTTCTATGCTGGCGCTTTTTCTCCGATATTTGTTCAGCTAATCTGGCATAGAAGACACTTGCAGAAGGTCCCATACCTCCCGACGATGAGAAGACCAGAGGAGTAAAGCTTCCTTGATCCCTGTTCAAAATTCTTTCTTCATAAGCGCGTTTTTTCTCACTTTCGTTTCTCAAGTATGCCGCCTTGTGTCCTCGCTCACGATATGTTTGTGCTCTTGGGTTGAAGATTCTGATGTCGAAAAAAGCCTGTTGTCCCCTCGTCCAAAAACCTCGAGCACTTACGTCCACTCTTGCTTCATTTGAAGTATTTGCAGTATTGTGGGCCAAGCGCTGTCCGTCCATAGGCAGAAGTTCCGGTTCGATTCTGACATCATGGCACACCTCGTCCAGCATTTGTGCAGTGATGTCTCGTACTTCATCATGCCGGATACAGATGAATCCTCCTTTCTTACAAGTCATACAGTGGTCTGAGTTGTTTATTTCACCACATGCACATTTCAGCGGCAGGGTCGAAACTGGCCACCCATACCTCAAGGCTACGGCATCATTGAATTCTAGTTTATTTACATACATACACACACTCACTCACTCACTCACTCACTCTCTCTCTCACACACCCAGCTGTTGGTCGTCTTGTCCACTAATTGTAAAAGTTGTAGAAAACACCGAGTCCAGGTGGGGAGGGTGATGGGGGCAGGAGAGAGAGAGAGAGAGAGAGAGAGAGAGAGAGAGAGAGAGAGAGAGAGAGAGAGAGAGAGAGAGAGAGAGAGAGAGAGAGAGAGAGAGAGAGAGGCCATCAAGAGAGTGTGTGTTTGCCATGAAGCAGAAGTTATTGAGGTAAAAGAGAGTTGTTTTATCACATCCTAAATCACACACACACGCACACTCCAGATTGCACCCACACGCACGCACAGACACACACAATAACAAAATGTGTATAGATAATTTTCTCACAGATACACACGCCTCCAAATATACGTACAGTTGGGGTCATAATTCCCTTTCCACCCCTCGATCCCTAAACCATAGATCTGGCAGCGCTGGGTGAGCGACCGACTTTCTCACACAGATAATCAGACTCAGGTGGTCAGCTCAAGTCTGATTATCTGTGTGAGAAAGTCGGTCGCTCACCCAGCGCTGCCAGATCTATGGTTTAGGGATTGAGGGGTGGAAAGGGAATTATGACCCCTATGTACATACTGTACAGTTGGTCAAAGTTCCAGCTGACCCACCCTCGCTCTGGGGCTCGCAAAATTAGGTGGCAATACTGGTGTTGTGGTGCAGGGATACCACTTGCCATTAATGTGTTACCTGTGTCTGTCCTGTATATTACTGCAAATTAGACTATGTAATGTTCACGTTGTGAAGACTAAATGCTCCTTCATTAAGCAGCCACCAATAAAACATAAATATGTATTCTTATAAAATCGAGTAAAGTATGCTGTGGCAGCCGGCAGGTTTTATATGCGTTGCCAATCAGTGGATATAATAACTTGAATATTTAAGCAAATCTACGAACTTTGGGTGAATGTTCGGGATAATACATAGCGATGTATGCATTTTTATTTGAGATAGGCTTACTTTCCCTTGTTTAGTATATGTTTTAACAATGATATTGTCGAAATCAGATCTACCAATCCCAATCTTTGGAAGACACACCTCCTTCCTACACCAGTATTGCCAGATAATTCTGCGAGCCCCAGAGAGAGGGTGGGTCAGCTGGAACTTTGACCAACTGTACATACGGACTTAATACACATGTAGGCTATACATACACACACGCATACATAAACACTTCTTTCTTCTACCTTTTCAACTTTGGGGGAGGCACTTGTTACAGGCAGCATTGCCTTTTGTCTGCTTCATACACAAAACAAAATATAAAAAAACACACACACGCATGCATGATCGCACTTAATGATATGCACACTTACAATAACCTATATTCCCATTCATACATACACGCACACGCACGCACACACACGGTTAGTTACATGCACTCCCACACTGACCATCTCCATCCCTCCCCCTCTCTCTCTCTCTCTCTCTCTCTCTCTCTCTCTCTCTCTCTTTCCAAGCAAGGGCTATTAACCTTGCTGTAACGACGACGTATTTTTTTTATTTTATTCTGGCTATTATCAGACGACTTTAATCAGTTTAGGGAGGACCTCTAGTAATTAAAACGCTACGAACTATCTCATTAAACCATTTTAACTACCACAGAACCTTCCCAAGCTTTATAAAATCCTCTAAATATAACTAGAATCAGTTTTAATAGACGTCGCCCGTATTGAAAGGGTTAAACTTATTCCAGAGATTGACCCTATTTGGGCCGAGGTGCGAGGGGGTCTTTCTGGACTTCCATGTTATGGTCCATTAATTTGAAGATTTGAATATATTTCACCCCCATTAGTTTGACCAAAATAAGACGCTTCACCCATTCAGGTGTCGTCTATTGTCTGAGTGAGCCTGTATCATTCAAGAAATTGGTCTTCAGCCGGGACATATTAATACATAAAAAATATACAAATTTAGCTTGCAAGGGGACTGGATGGGCATTTGTTTGACGGAAGTCTGATAAAACGTTTTGGGAAAGATCAAATATATTCCTAATCTTGCTAAAACAGCTACCCAGGAGTTATATGTGCTGAACCGTCTCCGTGGGTTCATTACCCCGGTACAGCTTCTTGCTCTGTACCACTGGGGCACTGTGAGTGTTGTTCGCATGTGTGAGGAGGCTCCATCCATACCACATTTCTTGAAAAAGTAGAGTCAAAAGCATTCTGTCTCATCAATTCACCTCCCCTTACTAATTTCCTACAATATTTCTCTACACGCCGCAATGTTGCATCTCTCTCACTCTTCTATTACAATAATCACTGTTCTTCAGAGCTTTCTCAGTGTATACCTCCTCCCTTACGGAGAGTGGGGGGGGGGGCACCTTACTTTCAACACATTCCCACCCCTATTCTGTCCAACTCTCTAACTCAAGATTGAGCCGAGTTTCCCAATCTTTCTTCTACTGAACAAATATGTTCTGGAACTCGCTCCCTCAATCTGTCTTTCTCTCATTCTATTATTTGAACTGCTTCAAGCTCCGTGTGTCCAGGTATAGTAACTCTAACGTACCTTGACTTCGGACCTCTGTCTTTCTTTCAGCTTTTGGGGGTGGAGGGGGGGGGGGGCACTCACTCCAGGCAGCTTTGCCTTTTTGTCTCCTTCATGCACACACAAATACTCGAAAACGGCAAAAACAAGCAAAATCCTTAATACTAATTATACGAAATATACTAATAACCCATAAGAGGTCAGATCAGATGGTGTTAAGACTTTATATTAAGTTAAGTAAATGTGATTTTGAATGTACTGTTGGAGTGTTTGTAAATAATGTTACCAGTCCATACAATCTGATCAGATGGTAACATTTACTAATACATACAAAAATGGTCTACAGCACCTCTAGTGTCTGCCATTGTTGTCAGAATTATGAGGTTCCAATTGTGTCCAAAATTAGCAGCAAGGGGGGACTAAACCGAGAGAGAGAGAGAGAGAGAGAGAGAAAGAGAGAGAGATTGAGTGTGTGAGAGAGAGCCTCCCCTCCACAACACCACCTCTAATCCATAATTTGTGGGCCACCATTTGCCCGTGGCCATGGGGTGGCGCAGTAATGTAACCGTTCGACCCTCACCTCCTACAAACACTATTTATGACCAATCTAATCCAACAACACTACTTCCCTTCCTCGTCAGCACCTGGGGTATATTAGCCCAGTGCTCTCTCTCTCTCTCCCCCTCCCCCTCCCCAACTCCACCCCACAGTCCTGGAGTACCTAGATTACCAGAGTTGTAGCACCAAATGTGAGGCGGTGCTGGTGCAGTGCGACGGTGCTGTGTGGATCTGCGGATGCGCGATGACTATGAGTTTCTCCCCTTAACGCTTTCCCTGCGGGAGACGTTCCGGAACGCTATACAACTTACAGCAATTTACAGGATTTTAAAGCCTCTTAAAGCCTGTAAAATCGAGTGCAAGGGAGCGGGAGTGAGGCAGGCCACACGTCCTTCTCCCAGCAAGGCTGCCGTGGCACTGAAGGCTCTGATTCAGAGTCTCGCTAGATATACAGTGCTGCCAAATGCAAATGTAGCGAGACATTAGCGGGAATTGCTCATTTTAGCGAATGTCTATGATAGCGCTGCGGGTGAACCCCGCGAGCTACGAAGCTCGTTTTGGTGTCATTTTGAAGCTATTTTCTTCTAGTTTTCAGCTGAATACATTTAATTTCATTAAGACACTTGCTTAATCAATCAGGAGTGCCTGAATGAGCCCTAATATGGGGAAATAGGCGGAAATATGCCCGCAGAGAAAGGGTTAAAATAGGCTTTTCAAAACACGTCCAGCTTGATGCCGTCTCGTAACTCAGTGGTAACGGTTAGGGTTCACACCCAAGAGGTCTAGCGTCGATCCCAGCACAATACAGTATTTGTGTGCTTGTATTTTTGCTATAAACAAATTAATTAAGGTTAGGTTAGGTTAGGTTAGTCTAATATGAATAATAAAATATTCTGAAGAAAAAATTATGAAAGTATTCGCGCAAGCACAGATCTACAGGGCCCCTCCGCACCGCATCAGCACCGGTGCTCCGTACATGGTCTACCGCATCAAATGATCCCAGTATACTATCGGTGGTCTATAGTCAGGTCTCTGGGAGCCATCATGAGCCACACAGTCAAGCTCATGATGCAGTCAGAGCAGTAAGACAGGTAATGATTGGTGGATAGTGAGTATAAGTATCATCTTTAACATAGTATTTAACACCAATAACCTCCCAAATGAAAAGGAAAGTATGTGAGCCTCTTAGGATTCGAACCCGGGATATTCCATACAGAACGTACACACGATAACCATTACACCATCGAGACAGTAAAGGTATAGCACATGACCACGATTAATATCCATACATGGAATACTGGATATCAATCTAATCAAGTACTGGACACAACTGCATTATGAATAGCCGAATGCTCATGCGAGAGTAAAGAACATTGTATGGGATACAGGTGGGTATATGAATCACAAGCTTAAGGGGAGATGGGCCGTTTTTATAGTCTATTAATTCATGTATTCCTTTTTTTCTTCGTTTCCTCCCTAGATCTCCCTCAAACATAAAAAAAAATCCTTTAGATCCCCCTTCTAGATTAATTTGTTCATTTTTCGGTAGAAAAATTTCCCGGCTGAAGGCCGGTTCTTCCAACATTACAGGCTCACTATCGTTCGCCAGGGAAAAAATTGACACCTAAATAGCACGAAAGGTCTAAATATTGACGAAGAAATGGAGCAAAAGGTCTTAAAATTGACTAACTAATGGGGCAAACATCTTAACACCTGAATACTACTGGGGCTAAACATGAGGGAGAAAGTGGTCCAAAAAACCGGCCCATCCCCCCTGAAGAAAGTGTAGAAACAATGATATCTTATCGGATACGCCCTGCGTAGGAATCAAAATAGCAACCAAAAGTCTCACTGGCGCAACCCTGTTCCACGAAACTACATCACCCTCCTAATTACTCTCCCCCACCCTCCCCATTTCCACACCCAAACCTCCCCCAGCCCTCTCTACATGTACAAGCACTCATAACAATTCGTGGACCTTATCTGTGTTTAGTTATGGAAGTATACAGTATCTCTGGAAACTAATTTATGAATATAATTTTCGATGCATCAGCTACAAAACTGTATATACTAATAATTGAAAAGCAAATTTCAGCCAAAAATCAATTCAGATAGTTATAATTGAATAAAGAAAAGCATAGGGGGTCTACGAATTGTTATGAGTTACTGTACATGCAGTGTTTGTGTGGCCCCCTGTGGACCAGTAACGCCTGGGGTAGATTGGCAGCACCACAGGGGGGGGGGGGGGGGGGGGGGGGGGCCGGGGGGCCCCCCCCGCACCTCATCTACACTAACACTTGGGTAACGTCAGAGCCACGCTGGTAATCCGGACTAACGTGTCCCTGGGGTTTGGTCCTATGCTATTAACCCTTTCTGTACCGGTAATTTACTTTGCATTATATTCTGGCAACTATTAGACGATTTTGTTCAGCTTGGCAAGGATGTCTACTCAATAAAATTGTTTCAATCTGTCTCAATTCATCTCTTTAGCTACTATATATCCTTCCGAAGCTTCATAAAATCGTCTAAATGTAGCTGAAATCAAATAACAAAGACGTCGCCGGTACAGAAGGGGTTAAGGGAGCCCACCTCACTTGTTTTGGTTTCTTTCCGGGTAGTAGCCATTCGACCCCATTCAGCCTACTGTTTTAAAATGTTTATCCTCATCCAGGTGTCGATTTACACATGGCGAGCGAAAGCGAGCCAGCATATTTTGGATTATGTTTTAGACAACTGATTTAATTTGTAAATTTTTGGGTAGAAAAATGTCTCCGGCGAAACCGGATTTTTCAATACAATGATGGCTCGCTATCGCTCACCAGGAAAAAATCGATACCGGAATGGGAAGAAACATCTTAAAACAGTAAGCTGAATGGGACCAAATGGATAAAACCCAGAGAGAAAAAGCAGGTCGGTTCCGTTAAGGGGAGATATCCACTTGAGGGATTTTTTTCTGGACCGCTTTCTCCCTCATGTTTAGCCCTATTGCTTTTGATATTTTAAGACATTCGCACCATAATTAAGAACTTTCGCCCCATTTCTGTCAATTTTAAGTCCTTTCATGCAATTTAGGTGTCGATGTTTTCCTGGCGAGCGATAGAGAGCCTGTAATTTAAGAGGAACCGGCCTTTGGCCGGGAAATTTGTCTACCGAAAAATGTACACATTTATCTTGAAAGGGGGCCTAGAGGGTGTAATTTTAAGCTTGATGGAGGTCTAGGGAACTAACTAAAAACCTCCCCTTAAAATACAGTCATCATATTAACACATTTATTGAACCATTAACCTTATTTGGCCCTATGGAGGGGGGTCTCTCTCTCTCTCTCTCTCTCTCTCTCTTATCCAGTAGGTTGCATAAATGGAAGAGTCAGTCTAGAGTACATATTATACTGTATAGGAGAGGGAAGTGTCAACTTAAGGGGAGATGGGTCATTTTTCTGGTCCCCCTTCTTCCGCATGTTTAGCCCCATTAGTTTTCATATTGTTAAACGTTCGGCCCATTAGTTTGGCGATTTTAAGACCGTTCTTCCTATTTAGTAGTCAATATATACATATACTGTATATATATATATATATATATATATATATATATATAATTGAAGAAGTGTTGAGGTAAATTCCTAGATGGACTGCATACATGACAACTCCAATGCCATATATTATTTATAAACAATAGACAGAGGATACCACTAAAGGGTAGGCACCAAGTCACAATCGGATCTACTTTGCGTAGCGTAAAAAGTCATAAGAAGTGGAAGTAAATTAAGCAATCTTTCTTGAGCATAAACTAATATACCAGTAAATTATATTAACCCTTTATGTACCGGCGACTTTGTGTTATTTTTATTCTGGCTATATTTAGAGGATTCTGTTCAGTAGAAGAATGATCTGTGGTAGTAAGAAGTGTTAAGTGAGATAGTTCGAAGCTTGTTAATTGCTGGAAGCTCTTTTGAAACTGAATACAATCGTTCTTGTGGGAAACAACTGTGCCCGGTATGCTGCCGGCCAGGATCCCCGCGTGGGTGGAGGAGCAAAGCAGAAAAATGGCGGAAATGTCGTTGGGGTGAAAGGAAACGTGTTCCAGGTCTGTGCCTTCAATGCCAATGGCATAAATTGTGTGGTGCGAATGCAAGATCAGGATAGATAAGTATACTTGTATGTGTGTCTATGCACCGGTCAACCAAGAAACTGGGAAAGGTGTGGAAGAAAATAAAAAAGTTTTAGGATAGAGTCAATAAATGTAGCCTATAAGAGAAAGGCAAGAAATATTATTGGGTGACATGAATGGTAGAGTTGGAAATGAGGAGATAGAAGGTATAGTGGGTAAATGGGGTGTTGAGGGCAGGAATATGAATGGTGACTTCCTTCCAGAAGCATGTGCGGAGAGATAAATCTTTCTGGCTAACACGTGTTTTGAGCATCGTCACATACATAGATATATATGGCACAGAGATGAAGGTGAACAGGAACATAAATCTCTAATTAACTACGTCATATTTGATTCTGTGCTAAAAGTAAGAATTTTAGATTCAAAAGCTGTACGAGGTTTGCTGACGGGATCTGACCACTGTACAGTGTTGACGAAATTGTGGTAAGGAAGGAGTGGAAATATGAGAAGATAGAGATAAAACTGACAGTAGAGAGAATAAATGTGAGAAAACTAACTGAAGAATGTAATGCAACAAATTACAGGGATTTGCTGAAAGAGACTGTAAAGGTCATGGGCGATATGATAGATCTAGGAAGTACTGTAGACGAAGTATGGAAAGGTACAAGAGACTCCATGATTAAAGCAGCTGAGAAAGTATGTGGGAAAAATATGTAATATGTGGAAAAAGAATGATAAGGCATGGTTTAGCAAAGATATACTGTAGAAGAAATAGTGTAAAAGAAGAAAGATTAGGCTGCAAAAGAATATTCCTAGAAAAACTAGAGATGTGAAGAAACAAGAATATAAAAACTTGAAACAAAGAGTAGAAAGGATGATACAAGACGCTAAAAGGAAGGCAGCTGAGGAATATAGGAAGCAGAGTAGTGAACAGTTTCTGAGTGACAAGAATGTACACTACAGAGTTGTGAAAGAAGCCAGAGGGAGGAAGACCGAGATTGTCTCAGGCGGTACAATGAGGGACATAAATGGGGAGGTGGTGTAGGGTGATGGTATGGTGGATGTGTGGAAATATAATTTTAGTAGCTCAACTGTAAACACTAGGGGAAAGTCTAATATCTTATCCATGGGAATAGAGAGAGATAGAATAAACAGGGTAGATAAAGGACAGATAAGCAGAGAAGAAGTAAAAGAAGCAATCAATAGACTTAAACGGGCAAAGTTGCTGGAGTAGATAACATCCCAGGTGAAATTTTGAGATATGGGGGAGAAGAAACAGTTGACATAATGCATAGGATATGTAAATTAGCATGGGAAAAAGAAAATGTACCAGAGGACTGGAGGAAAGCAGTTTTAGTACCCTTGTACAAAGGGAAGGGTAAAGAGGAGTGTTAGAGTAATGGGGGAATTAGCTTCCTTAGCATACCTGGAAAGGTATACACAAGAGTATGTGACGCCTCCCGGCGTTGGCAGAATGGTTGCGTGGGGGCATTGCAGCTCGCTAGCGCTCGCCAGGATGGGGGAATAGGCTACAGTTGTCCTAGAATGATCTGCTTTCTTTTATTAGTGTTGTGTTGCCACAGATAGTCTAGAAATGGTCTTTGTTTTGGTCTGTGACTGCGCCTTATATTTTATATTCGCTATAATATAAATGTTGCTTGTGTGGGAGGCGAGCGAGAGAGGGTGAGGGAGTACACCTGGCACGGGGTGAGCTATCACGCGGCTCGCTTGGGCGCTGACGGCGTTGGCGGCCGGGTGGTCAACTAGTCCCTGTCCATCGCGGCCTCGTGTTTTTACCAGCTCAGAGCTTGCCTGACACGCGTATCGTCTACATCCTTTGCAATTCTGTCCCCCCATACTCGCCACTTTGCATACTATTTCTCTCTCTCGACTTCTCCTTTCTCATTCTCTAATCTTTTATTAAACTCAACATCCCTTCTGGTTTCAACATAGACGTTCACCGTCGACCAGTCGTATTGTACGCGAAGGTCTCAGATATTTCCATGTATTAGGTTAAGGAGGTATTATGCTTTATTGAGGGTTAGAGAGATGGACTTTTCCTTATGTGTCCTCTCTCGGGAAGGTTGTAGACCGGTATATGTCTCCCTGGCAAGGTGTTGAGTGATTCTGCTTGGTTATCTAAAGCTAGACTAGGGGTAAGGTTACTGTGTCGTTGTCTCCGATGTGTGCAGTGTTAGCTAAGCCCTGCACGACATCGACAGGTACTGTGGGAGCCTAGGTTGTCTTCGGGTGGGTTTACTTTGCGAGCACAGCGCTGTGGTGTGAGAGGGCCATAGCCTATCCCTCACAACATAGTGCTGCCTCTTTGTGTTGACTTCTGAGGGATCGCCAGGATAGAACTAGGTACTAGAGACCTGGATTTATCAAGAGAGCATCCCCGTCATATAACGTAATCGTCATTATACCCCCTTCGGACAACGTTAGGCTACGAGCCGCATGCTCACCCATTGTTGCCCTGCCTTGATACCCCAGCTAGACTTTATTAACTGAGCAGACACTGGTTAGAGATAAGCCCCCATTATTATATGTATGCAACATTATTATTCACTGCACTTTTGAGCCGAGGTTGTTGTTGAGTTGCACAACCCTAGTAGGCTGTTGTGTTGTGTCACGAAGCATTTCTTTAGTTGTCGAGCATTACTACCTTTGCGCAGTCTTTATTATTCGCCTGCCTATTATTACTATATGTCCTAGTATTTATTGTGACCCGTATTCTGCATTATAATTGTTCAAGATTCTTTACGAACATCTTCCCAGCATCGGACTTATTTCAGAAGTTTCCAGTTGATGTTGCAGGAGTAGCATTGCACTTTCTTTAATACAGGAGTGCCAGTTATTTGAGTATCTACCGTAACGTTAATTAATCACGTTAACTATCTTTTCTTTGTGTAACCTAATCGAGTAATCTTTTACTGTTTGAGAATAGGCTGTTTCATCGAGCGTCAGCCTAGTGTGTGTGCACCAGTTACCGAGTCATAGGATACCTCGTTGTCCAGGCACGACTCAGGGCGGTAATGGTGTTTTGTTTTCCAGTGTTTAAGGCAGGGGTTGGATCTAGTGTTACCGTTGTTGCATTTTGCCATTATCTAGTCCAATGTTGAAGAGCCCTGTGTCTTTGGGAACCTGGATCGTAACAAATGGCGACCTAGCTCAGGATCTTGTGAACTAAGAGATAATTGCAGGATTGTTGTGGTCATTTGTTTTATTGAGGAATATAGTGGGCACGTTATTTTTTGTTTGGCAAAGTAGTATAGCACTTGAGAGTCTTCAGACATTTTGGCAAGTGAATAGTGCTACATAAGAGTTTGGGGTACTTCTTTTCTGAATATTGTGGTGAGAAATTTTTGAGAGCATCATGTCTTATACCGGGTCAGAGGAGAATGGAGACACAGTACGTAATGTCGAAACTGAGGAACAGCAGCATGATGAAAGGGTTAATCGGGTGAACTGTGAGGAGGATGCTAGGATATTTTTGCAATGGCCTGTTACTGCCGAGCGGTTGGAGGGTATGGATCGGTACGGTCTTCAATGCCTGGCCACAGCTATCGGTCATGCGGTTACTAGCAGCATGACCAAGGATAACTTGATAACGTGTGTACTGGGCAGGGTGACTGGTGAGCGAGATGGGTTGAGTGCTCAGAGCCCTTCGGCCATGCTTCCCCTACACTCGACTCCCAGCCATCCCAGTAGTTTGCCGACCCCGGGTACGCTTCCGTAGTTGGGTGGTGACTGGCAGGGTGGGTTGCCCCTGGGGGGACCACCGGTAATTTCAAACATTTTCAGCAGAAAATAGAATTAGCCAACATAGAAGAGAGAAAAAGTCACCAGCACATAGAGCTAGCAAAAATCCAAGCTGATTTAGAGTCGACTAGGTACTGTGCCGACATGGATGTAGAGAAGTCGCGAGTAGAGGCAACGGGACAGCGACTTGGGGCTGGTAACCGTGTTCATGAGCAGTCTCTCTCACACTTATTGAAACTGGTTCCGGTGTTTGATGAGAGTGGTGTAACAGAATTGTTCACACGCTTTGAGAAGAAGTGCCAGGAACACCAGTGGCCAGAGAATAAATGGGCAGCACTTATATCCTCTAGAATAATGGGCAAGGGACTCAGGGCTTATGATGCATTGCCGATAGAGTCGTGTATTATCTACGAGGAACTCAAGGAGGCTGTCCTGAGAGCATACGAACTACAACCAGGGACGTACAGGTTGTAGTTCCGGGGTGTTACCAAGGGTCGGGAGAGCACCTTTTTGGAGCATGCCCGGGAGCTGTCCGATGCTTTTGGGAATTGGCTGAGGTCGGAGAAAGCTACTACGTTTGACGACATTAAACAGTTGGTGTTTTTAGAGCAGTTTTTCAAATGCACGGGCGGCGACCTGACGTTAAACCTTAAAGAAAAGCAACCAAAAACTCTACAGGAGGCAGCTGAGATGGCTGACCTCCGGCTATCACTAATTCGTGGGTGCGGGTCTGCCCAGCGTAGTGAGGCAGGTAACAAGGGGCGTGATGCCCCACCCCCCCCGAGTTAGTGATATACCTTATGCAAACAAGTACAAGAGCCATGATACCAAGACTGACCACAAGACTAGCAGCGTCCCATTTAAGAAGGGGCCGGGCCCTTCCCAGTACCAAGGGAAGCCCAAAGGGGAGTTGGAGTGTTATCATTGTCATAAAAAGGGGCACTTTGCAAGAGTCTGTCCTAGCAAACCACCTACAGCAGCTGTGTCTTTGGCCTGCAACATTGGTGTGTCTCCGAAGTCATCTGAGTTTGCCCGGGTCAGTTCGTCAGAGGCTGAGGCACAGCCAATGCAGAAGCACCTGGGAGGCTCGAACCCTGCTCAGGATGTTTTTTGCGACCATAGAGGGCGGGGTTGCGTGATGTGGGCGGGGCGCAAGCATGGAGTAGAGGTCTTGCATGATACAGGTGCTTCCCAGACTCTGATGAAAAACTTGACTGGCTACCCTATAAACGCGGCTCGGGTGGTGGTGGTGCAGGGCATTAATGCAACTCGGTCATACCCGCTGGTGCGGTTGGAGTTGGAGGTGGATGGTGTGGCACGTGAATTGGATGTCGGGATTGTGGAGAAACTGCCAGTGGAGGGCGTCGACCTTCTTCTCGGCAACGACTTTGCAATGCCCGCTTCTGAGGTTCTACCCTTAGTCGTTGCCGAGAGGCCGGCCGACGTGAGTAGGGAAGAGCAAGAGTGGGTCGAGCGGTGCCAGACACAACCCATGGCGTGTGTTGTCACCCGAGCTCGGGCAGCTAAAGTGTCACAGCCTAGTCCTCCATCTTCAGACCAGCGGAGGAACGATCAACAGGAGGAGGCTAAAGCTGGAGTTGGTTTTAAGAGTTTTGACTCGGCGGCTCTCCTGGGTGATTCAGTATTAGCACCATTACTTAATTCTGGAGTAGCCCCTGGGCCTGTCATCGAGAGTGACGAGGCTGGGCATGACGAGTCTCCACGACAGCAACGTTATGTACATCGAGAGAGACAGAGGGAGCAGCCCAGTATCGGGGAAGGTCATGCATTGCTCCGGGAGCAGTTAGATCGCTTGGCACCCTCAGATATACGTCGGTTGCAACTAGAGGACCCTGAGCTCCAAACGTGTGCTAATGGAGCTGTAGAGCTCGACGAGGACGGCGATGCACAGCCAGGAGATTTTTTTTATTTAGAAGGCATCCTCTATAGGCGTTTTCAAGACCCTAAACGTAGTTGGCAAGAGGGGTCCGGAGTAGTGGACCAGTTGGTGGTGCCACGGGAGTGCAGGGATAGCCTACTGAGGATGGCGCATGACATACCACTGGCAGGACATCTAGGGGTGAGAAAAACGGTGGCGGCTTTAGAAAAATTGTTTTGGTGGCCGGGGTTGAAGGGGCAGGTGGTAACCTGGATAGAAAGGTGTCATACGTGCCAGAGGGTTGGAAAACCTAACCTAACCAAACAATTCCGAGAGCCCCGTTGCACCCCATTCCTGTCAGTGGACCGCCCTTCAGTAAGGTCATCATTGATATGGTCGGACCCCTACCCCCTACTAGTGCGGTAATAAATTTCTATTAACTATCATGGATGTGGCCACTCGTTATCCTGATGCATATCCAATGAGAAATGGCACGGCAAAAACTGTTGTCCGGAACCTGCTCTTGTATTACTCGCGGTATGGTTACCCGCAAGATGTGCAATCGGACCAAGGTTCTAATTTTACATCTAATCTGTTCAAACAAACTATGATTCAGCATGGCATCAGCACTGTCGTCTCTTCTGCGTATCACCCGGAGAGTCAAGGGGTGTTGGAGAGGTGGCACGCCACGTTGAAAAGCATGCTTCGATGTTATTGCGCAGAGAACGGAAAGGATTGGGACCTTGGTCTGCCGTATGTTTTGTTCGCGGCAAGAGAAGTACCTGGAGAGAGTCTCGGTTTCAGTCCGAATGAGCTGGTTTTCGGGCATCGGGTGAGGGGCCCTCTCCACATGGTGAAGGAGATGTGGAGGGCACTAGGCATATTGTTCTGCGAGATAAGTTGCAACCTCTTGTTCCTGAGCGACAAGAGGAGTTGTTTACTAGGCTGTGGCAGTCCGTCCACATGTTTGTTGCTTCTCCAGGCCTGATGTACGGGGTAGAATCCGACATGGAGGCTGGAGACAGTGCAAGGCTCGAGTTGGTTCCCTACCGTGTGAATCCTGCTCGACAGCCTGTTGTGAAGGCGGAGCTGGACGGCGTGTGGAGAGGGGGTCTGAGGGATGAGGGATATCGTGAGTGGTCGTTGCCAGTGGCTTTGCAACCTGAGTTTGGTGGCAGAGTCCGTGTGTATGTTGATTGCAAGAGTGTGGAAGCATTATTCCTGACAGACGCCTATCCATTACCCAGAGTTGACGACACCATAGACCGCTTCGGGGCTGCCTCGCTCATCACGAAGGTAGAACTAGTGAAGGGTTATTGGCAGGCCCCGTTGCCGGAAAGAGCGAAGTGAAGTGCCAGTCTTGCGATGAACTGGACAGTTTATCAGTGTCAGGTGTTGTTGTGCTGCTGGAACACAAGTTGGATGTGTGGCATGCTGGGGGCACTGATAATGTTTTGGCTTTGTTTGCAGGAGAACTCTCGCTGTTCAGTCAGTGTCTGTCGTGGGTGGAGGATCCGGGGTAGGCTACCACAGTATGTTGGTATAGCTTCCTGTCTTGGCTCGCGGTGTATTTTTGCGCTGGTGCTTGTTGGCTCGCGTGTGTAGCATCAGCGTAGGGTCGCAGGGCAGGAGTTGTTGGCTTTGATTCGACGAAAATTAGGCTACATCTATAGTAGCCGCCAAAAACAACATTAAAATTAAATATGAAAAATTAAATAAAAACTCTTTCTTTTTAATAATTAATTTTAAGATAATATTGTAGCTGAGTACTGAGTGCAGATGATTTTCCCTCAGTAGGCTGTGCTTCTTAAAGCTCGCTCTGGGAGCACAATGTTGTGAATTAATGTATTATGTTTGGGAAGGGTGATAAGATTTTTTTATATATAAATGTTGTTGTATTTTTTTTGAGGAGACTGAGCTTGCATTCCATGAGTGGCAGAGTGGTTAGGAGTGGCAGATTCTAGCGACATTCTGTCTGTTCAGATATGGGCCCATGGTTGAGTGTCCCATATCTTGGGGGGGGTGTGACGCCTCCCGGCGTTGACAGAATGGTTGCGTGGGGCATTGCAGCTCGCTAGCGCTCGCCAGGATGGGGGGATAGGCTACAGTTGTCCTAGAATGATCTGCTTTCTTTTATTAGTGTCGTGTTGCCACAGACAGTCTAGAAATGGTCTTTGTTTTGGTCTGTGACCGCGCCTTATATTTTATATTCGCTATAATATAAATGTTGCTTGTGTGGGAGGCGAGCGAGAGAGGGTGAGGAGTACACCTGGCAGCGGGGTGAGCTATCACGCGGCTCGCTTGGGCGCTGACGGCGTTGGCGGCCGGGTGGTCAACTAGTCCCTGCCCATCGCGGCCTCGTGTTTTTACCAGCTCAGAGCTTGCCTGACACGCTTATCGTCTACATCCTTTGCAATTCTGTCCCCCCATACTCGCCACTTTGCATACTATTTCTCTCTCTCGACTTCTCCTTTCTCATTCTCTAATCTTTATTAAACTCAACATCCCTTCTGGTTTCAGCATAGACGTTCACCATCGACCAGTCGTATTGTACGCGAAGCTCTCAGAGATTTCCATGTATTAGGTTAAGGAGGTATTATGCTTTATTGAGGGTTAGAGAGATGGACTTTTCCTTATGTGTCCTCTCTCGGGAAGGTTGTAGACCGGTATATGTCTCCCTGGCAAGGTGTTGAGTGATTCTGCTTGGTTATCTAAAGCTAGACTAGGGGTAAGGTTACTGTGTCGTTGTCTCCGATGTGTGCAGTGTTAGCTAAGCCCTGCACGACATCGACAGGTACTGTGGGAGCCTAGGTTGTCTTCGGGTGGGTTTACTTTGCGAGCACAGCGCTGTGGTGTGAGAGGGCCATAGCCTATCCCTCACAACATAGTGCTGCCTCTTTGTGTTGACTTCTGAGGGATCGCCAGGATAGAACTAGGTGCTAGAGACCTGGATTTATCAAGAGAGCATCCCCGTCATATAACGTAATCGTCATTATACCCCCTTCGGACAACGTTAGGCTACGAGCCGCATGCTCGCCCATTGTTGCCCTGCCTTGATACCCCAGCTAGACTTTATTAACTGAGCAGACACTGGTTAGAGATAAGCCCCCATTATTATATGTATGCAACATTATTATTCACTGCACTTTGAGCCGAGGTTGTTGTTGAGTTGCACAACCCTAGTAGGCTGTTGCGTTGTGTCACGAAGCATTTCTTTAGTTGTCGAGCATTACTACCTTTGCGCAGTCTTTATTATTCGCCTGCCTATTATTACTATATGTCCTAGCATTTATTGTGACCCGTATTCTGCATTATAATTGTTCAAGATTCTTTACGAACATCTTCCCAGCATCGGACTTATTTCAGAAGTTTCCAGTTGATGTTGCAGGACTAGCATTGCACTTTCTTTAATACAGGAGTGCCAGTTATTTGAGTATCTACCGTAACGTTAATTAATCACGTTAACTATCTTTTCTTTGTGTAACCTAATCGAGTAATCTTTTACTGTTTGAGAATAGGCTGTTTCATCGAGCGTCAGCCTAGTGTGTGTGCACCAGTTACCGAGTCATAGGATACCTCGTTGTCCAGGCACGACTCAGGGCGGTAATGGTGTTTTGTTTTCCAGTGTTTAAGGCAGGGGTTGGATCTAGTGTTACCGTTGTTGCATTTTGCCATTATCTAGTCCAATGTTGAAGAGCCCTGTGTCTTTGAGAACCTGGATCGTAACAAGTAGTACAAGAGAGACTGCAGAAGATAACGGATGACAAAATAGGCGAAGAGGAGGGAGGTTTCAGAAAGGTCAGGGGCTGCGTTGACCAGATAGCTTCAATGCGTTTGTTGGTAGAGAAGTATTTGGCCAGGAACAGAAAACTCTATGCATCATTCATGGATTTGGAAAAAGCCTACAACAAAGTTAATTGGGAGGGTCTATGGGATGTGTTAACAGTATAAGTTGTGGGAGGAAAGTTGCTAATGGCAGCAAAATCTTTTTATAGGAATGCAATGGAAAATGTGAAGGTAGGTGATAAATTAAGTGAGAGTTTTTTAGGTCAATGTAGGAGTAAGACAGGGATGTGTCATGTCACCTTGGTTGTTCAATATACAGTATACATGTATGGAGTGATTAGATAATATAGGGCAGGGTCAATGAGTATAGGAGCTAGACTGGAATCATAGGGAAGAGAGTGGAAGATTTTAACATGCCTATATGCAGACAATGCAATCCTGTCGGCGGAAAATGTAGTAGAACTTCAGAGAGTGGTCACAGACTTTGACAGGGTATGCGAAAAGAGAAAGTTAAAGGTCAATGTAGGGAAATGTAAGGTACTGGTGTTTGAGAGAAGAATGCATGAAACCATAGATTTTAAGGCTAAATATAGAATTAAGAAAGAACAAAAGAAAAGTTGTAAAATATAAATTAAAAATTACTAATTGTAAGAGGTTAAAAGTTTCAAATATGTGGGAGCTGTACTATGTAAATATGGAGAAATGGAGAGTGAGATAAAAGATAGAAAAATGCAAGAGAGAATGGTAATTGGAGAACTTGGCAGTATTATGAAAGGAAGAATGGTTAGCCAAAAAGTGAAAAAAGAACTGAGAAACAGTGTGCTGCTCCCAACACTCTTGTATGAAAGTGAGACATGGACAGCAAGTGACGAAGACCTCTCTAAACTGAGAGCTGTTGAGATGAGCTTTTTCAGAATGGCAGCTGAAGTGAATAAGCTAGATGGGCCAAGTAATAGGAAAGTGTATGAGTCCTTTGGAATGGAAGAACAAGCTTTGGGCATTGAATGTGGAGTGGTTCAGTGAATAAAGAGAAGTACTTTGAGGTGGTATGGTCATGTTCAGAGAATGGATGAAGACAGAATGCCAAGAAAGATATATGGGAGTAAGGTGAGTGGAGCAAATAGTAGTGGAAGACCACCTATGGTGTGGGAAAAGAAAGAGGACAAATATATTGAAGACAAACTTCCACATAGTGCAAGTAGCATTGTGGCACGGGCAAAGGAAGCATGTTTTGACAAAGTAGCCTGGAGGCATTTCGGTTATGGCCATCCTTTAGCGGGGGTTTTCCAGGGGTAAACAAGGCATCGGAGATGATGATGATGATGATGATGATAATATCGTCCAATAGTTACCAGAACAAAATGAAAAGAACGTCACCTGTACGTTAAGGAATAAGCGTTAAAGGCATGAACTTCTAGTAGGTTTTCGCTTGAAAAACTTACCTTATTGTTGGTAATTATGATCCTATCCCATCTTGACTAATGGCCCACCCTGTAGATATGTACGGTCGTGCTCAAACAATTATGAGTACTTCTGAAAGTGTAATTATGAAACATTGACGACCTATTTTGATGACCTGCTTGAACCACAAAAGATCATGTTACTGGGAGTGACTAGTTAACGCTCACAATTGTGTTGATATCAATAAGGTGAGGGGTGGGGGTTTGACATCCTCTAAAAAAAACTTAGTTGCTTCTGTCTGTCTCTTTTCCTGTACAGTATTACTTTTCCTGCTTCGGGGGCGGGAGGTTAGGAATCACCTACTAGACAATGCAGAGAAAGTGGCGAGGGAACGGAAAAGTGGTCTGGACCGTAAGAATTAGAATTGTAAATGTTGTTTCTGTTCAGGCTCTGTCTCGAGTTGGCCACCCCCAACTATGGGCTATTTTGCCTGAGTATATACGATACATACATACATACATACAACAGGAGATGTTCAATTTTTCTTCCTCATCATTCCCTCCCCTTTTCCACTCTGATGGCACAACCATCACATCTCCCTCTGACAAACCTAAACTCTTC
>CM064484.1:2232001-2284501 GCA_032716605.1 Paralithodes platypus
GGTGAGGGATTACACCTTGGCAGCGGGTAGAGCTATCACGCGGCTCGCATTAGGCGCGCTGACGGTACGTTGGCTGGACCCGCGATGAGGGTAGTTCAACTAGGTCCCTGCCCATCGCCGTGTTTGGGCCCTCTGGTGTTTTTTACCAGCTTTCAGAGCAACTTGCCTGACACGCTCCTTATCGTCTACATCCTTGTGACAATCTGTCTGTCCCACCCATACTCGCCACTTTGCCATAACTATTGCTATCTCTAGGACTCTCTCCTGTACTCATTCTCTCATCTGTTATTAACACTCAACACTCCCTTCTGGTTTCAGCATAAGACGTTCACCACTCGCCCAGAGGCTCCGATATTGTACGCGAAGCTCTCAGAGAGTTTCCCATGTATTAGGTTATAGGCAGGTATTATGCTTTATTGAGTGGTGTAGAGACGGACTTTTCCGTCTATGTGTCCTCTACCTCGGGAATCGGTTTTGTTGTAGCACTCGCGAGTATATGTCTCCCTGGCAAGGTGTTGCGGCATTGTATTCTGCCTTGGTGTATCTAAAGCTATGGACTAGGTAGGTAAGAATTACTGATGGTCGTTGTCTCCGATGTGTGCAGTGTTAGCCTAAGCCCTGCCACGACATCGAGCAGCGATACTTGGTGGCGAGCCTAGGGTTGTCTTCGGTGTGTGTTTTTACGTTGTGCTGGAGCCACCAGCACGCTCTGTGGTGATGAGAGAAACCGGCCATTAGCCTATCACCCTCACAACATAGTAGCTGCCCTCTGTTGTTGTTGACATTCTGAGGGATCGCCAGGATAGAACTATGGTGCTAGAGACCTGGTATTTATCAATGGAGAGGCATCCCCGTCATATAACGTAATACGATCAGTTATCCATCCATATTTCGACAACGTTAGGCTACTGATCCGCGGCTATGCGGTCGCCCATTGTTTGCCATAGGCCTTGATACCCCAGCTAGACTTTATATAACTGCAGCAGACACTGGTTAGAGATAAGCCCCCATTATTATATGTATGCAACCTTATTATTTCACTGAAACTTTTGCAGCCGACGGTTGCTTGTTGAGGTTGCACAACCCTAGTAGAGCTGTTTGCGATTGCGTTTGTGTCACGAAGCATTTCTTAGGTTGTCGAAGCATTACCTACCTTTGCGCCAGGATCTTTATTATTCGCACTGCCTATCTATTATCTATATATGTCCTAGCATTTATTGTGAACCCGTATTCTGCATGTATAATTGTTCCCCACAAGATTCTTTACTGAAGCATTCTTCCCAGCATCGGACTTATTTCAGAAGTTTCCAGTTTGATGTTGCAGGACTAGCATTGGCACTTTCCTTTAAATACAGGAGTGCCAGTTATTTGAGTATCTTACCGTAACGATTTTAATTAATCACGTTTAACTATAAGCTTTTCTTTTCTTGATAACACTAATCGAGTAATCTTTTACTCGTTTGAGAATAGGCTGTTTCATCCAGACGTACAGGGGCCTAGTTCGTGTTGTGACCACACCTAGTTACCGGAAAAATGTCAACAGGATAACCTCGTTGTCCAAGAGCCACGACTCAGAGGGGCCGGTCGGGTAATGGTGTGTTTGTTTTCCAGTGTTTAAGGCCAAGGGGTTGGATACTATGGTGCTTACCGTTGTGTGCATTTTGCCATTATCTAGCTCCAATGCTTGAAGGAGCCCTGTGTATTTGAGAACCTGGATACGTAACAAGTAGTACAATGAGAGACGCTGCAGAGAGATAACCGCGCCGATGATCAAAAATAGGCGAAGAGGAGGGGCAGGTTTCAGAAAGGATCAGGAGTGCCTGCCGTTTGACCAGATCAGCCTTCAATGCGTTTGTTAGCAGTTAGAAGTAGTTTAGGGCCTAGGAACAGCAAAACTCTATGCTATCATTCAATGGATTTGGAAAAAGCCTACGATCAAAAGTTTTAATTGGGTGCAGGGTACTATGGGATGTGCCTTCAACAGTATAAGTTGTGGGAGGAAACGTTGACTAATGGCCAGCAAAAATCTTTTTATAGCGAACTTGCAAGGGATCTAAAATGATGAAATGGTAAGGTGATAAAATTAAGTGAGAAGTTTTATTTTTAGGTCAATGTAGGAGTAAGACAGGGATGTGTCATGTCACCTTGGATTGCTTCAATTAATACAGTATACATGATTATGGAAGGTGATTAGATAAACTATAGGGCTAGGCAAGTCAAGTCGAGGTATGAGGAGCTAGACTGGAGATCATAGCGAAGATGAGATGGAAAGAATGGATTTTTAGCATGGAATGCCTATATGCCAGCACAATGCAAATCCTGTCCGGGCGGCGAAAATGTAGCTAGAACTTCATGAGTATTGGTCACAGACTTTATGACATGGGTATGCGAAAAAGAGAAAGTTTAAAAGGTCAATGTAGCGAAATGTAACAGGTACTGTCGCCGAGTGCGGGGTTTTGAGAGGAAGAATGCATGAAACCATAGATTTTCCAAGGCTAAATATAGAATTATCAGAAAAGGGAACAAAAGAAAAGTTGTAAATATAAATCTAAAGAAGTACTACTTGTTAAGCAGCGAGGGGGGGGTTAAAAGTTTCAAATATGTGGGGGAGCCTGTACTATGCTAAAATATGAGAGAAATGGAGCTGAGTGAGATACAAGATAGAAAAAATGCAAGGAGGAGAATGGTAATTGGAGAACTTGGCTAAGTATTTAAATGAAAGGACAAGAATGTGTTAGCCAAAAAGTGAAAAAAGCACTGAGATAACAGTGACATGCCTGCTCCCACACACTCTGTATGAAAGTGATGACATGGCGACAGCAAGTGACGAAGACCTCTCTAAAGCCTGAGAGACCTGTGGAGATGCAGACTTTTTCAGAATGAGCCAGCTGAAGAGTGAATAAGCTAGATGGGTCCAAGTAATAGAAAGTGGATGATTCCTTGTAGGAATGGAAAGAACCAAGCTTTGCGGCCATTGAATGTGGAGGTGGTTCAGTGAATAAAGAGAAGTACTTTGAGGTGTTCCGTATGAGTCATGTTCAGAGAATGGATGAAGACAGAAGTGCCAAGAAAGATATAGTGGAAGTAAGGTGAGTGGAGCAAATAGTAGTGGAAGACCACCTATGGCTGTGGGAAAAAGAATAGAGGGGACAAATAGTATTGCAAGACAAACTTCCACATAGTGTCAAGTAGCCATTGCTGGCGGTTACCTGGGGCCAAGGAAGCATGTTTTTAGACAAAGGTAGCCTGAGAGGCATTTCGACGTTATGCCCGCCAGTCCTTTAGCGGTGGGGTTTTCCAGAGGGGTGGAGTAGAACAAAGGGCATCGGAGATGGAGATGATGATGAATTGATGATATAATATCCGTGAACCAATAGTTTTACCAGCTGAAACAGCATAGAAAAGAACTGTCACCTGTAGGGGGGGGGGGGGGGGGGCGTTAAGGAATACGACGTTAAAAGGCCATGACCATTACTAGTAGGTTTTCGCTTGAAAAAGACTTATCCTTATTGTGTGGTAAAATTAGGATTCCTATCCCATCTTGGCACTAATGCGCCCCACCCCTGTAGTAGATATGTACGCGTTTCGGGACTCAGAATCAATTATGAAGTACTTCTGAAAGTGTAAAATTTATGAAAACATTGAACGACGCTATTTTGTTTCAATGACCTGCTTTGAAACCACAAAAGATCATGGTTTACTGGGAGGGCGTGACTGATGTTAACGCTCACCAATTGGTGTTGATATCAAATAAGGTGAGGAGTGGGGGTTTGACATCCTCTAAAAAAAACTATAGTTGCCTTCCTGTCCTGTAGTCTTCTTCCTGATACAGTATTACTTTTACCCTGCTTCGGGGGCGGAGGCACTCGACGGTTTAGCGATATCACCTACTAGACAATGGGCAGAGGAAAGTGGCGAGGGTAAAGCGCGAGAGAACAAGTGGTCCTGGACGCGTAAGAATTAATACTTGTATAAAGTGTTTGTTTCTGCTTCAGGGACTATGTCTCGAAGTTGGCCACCCCCAAACTATGGGCCTTATTTTGCTCTGAGTATATACAGATACGATACATACATACATACAAACAGGCAGCATGTTCAAATTTTCTTCCTCTATCTATTCCCTCCCCTTTTCCAATTTCCTCTGATGGCACAACCATGCCACAATCTCCCTCTGCACATAACCTAGCGAAACTCTTCTCTCAAACTTTTTGATAGAAACTCCATCTTTGGATAATTTCTGGTTGCCCCTAGTTCCTCCCATTCCACCGCCTTCTCTCCTACTTATGCCTAATACTTTAATATCTTCTAAAGATGTATTTTCTACCCTCTCTGCGCTTAATACTAAGAAGGCGTACGGGTTCCCCGAGACGGTGTTTCCTCCTGGTTGATAATCCGCAACTCGTGCTTCAATGCTGCACTCCCTGCCTAAGGAAACTCTATTCGTCTCTGTCTCTACCTCTCAACATCTTCCCTTCTTGCTGGAAGTTTGACCCTCTCATGTCAAGGTTGATCCCAAAGAAAAGGGGCTGATCCGACCTCTCAACCCTCCAACTATCGTCCAATTACTCTTATGTCTTAAGTTTTTTAAACCATTTTTGCTTCCAGATTTCTTAAGAATTTTTCTTCTCATAATCTACTCTCAGATCGCCAGTATGGCTTCCTTAAAGGTAAGCCTGCTTACTAGTGATCTTCTTTCATATCTTTTTTTTTTTTTTTTTTTTTTTTTACCAACTCTTGAAAGTCAGTCCTCCTTTCGTGGACTTTTGGTGCAGATCTTTTCTATAGCACTCAGGCATATCGCAAGCGCCTTCTGATTAGATAGGGGTCTGGCACAAAAATCTTTATTTTCTAAAACTACCCTCCTTCGGTTTCTATTCATAATCCCTCCGATCTATGCCCTTTGTACTCCAATTTCCTTTCCGGGCCGATTTTCACAGCTGCGGTTGTTGGCATGGCCATTCACTCCACTTCCTCATCCTAATCACAAACTCATGGTGTGTCCTCAGAGCCTCTGGGCTATCTCCCATATCTCCGTGCCTACCTCCATCCCCATCCAGCCATACGCAGACGACTCTACCTTACACAACCTCAATTAGTTTTCCTGAACGCCCCAGCCAGCACATACCCGCAGCAAACACAACGTAATGAAGCCCATGGCAACACTTATCATTTCAGATCTAAACGTATCTATTTCCCAGTTGGAGGCGACAGAGGAGATAAAGATCCCGTGACGAATCTTTACTGCCTTTACAAAACCCATATTTTCATTATTCTACCCTCGACTCAGAAATTCCCACGACGGGACATATCCCTTACAGCTTCGTAACAATCCAAACAGTTAATCCTCTCATCTTCCTCTCAATATTCTCGGTGGTCTCCTTTTCTTTCTTCGTGCCGCTATTCACTTGGGAAGGCGCGCATATTACCAGTTCTTGCTAAGGCAGCTCATCCAGAAGCTAGGGTCGGTGTGTGCTCAAACTGCCCTCAATGGCGTTCTTTACCCTGCACATCTTCTTGCTTCTGACTACAGGGGCAGCTGTGCATCCTGGCGATATTGAGTATTGGTTTCTCCCATGTGTGGGGAGGAACCTCCTCACACCTCACTCCGTACCCGACAAAGTAGATAGGTAAAGCCTTCTCGTATTCATTAACTCACGCCCAACCCTTCCCAGCACCAACCTTCTCTGCCAATATCTCATTCTATCTCGCCGCAATGTTGCATCTCTCTCGCTATTCCATCACTATTATAATAATCAATGTTCCTCAGAGTTTTCCCAGTGTATAGCCTACCACCTCTTCTACGTAGGGTATGTAGTACTCGTCTTGCAACACAATCCCATCCCTACTCTGTGCATCTCTCCAACCCAAGAGTGAAATGTTATTCTCAGACTTTCTTCTATTCAACTGCTGAGTTCTGTTAGTCTCTCACGCCAGAATCAGTCTTTCCCTCTTCCTATGACTTAAATTGCTTCAAAATCCGTGTGTTCAGGCATTTTGGCTCGAACGTCCCTTGATGTTGGCCCTGTCACTCTTGCAACTCTAGGGGAGGCACTCGATACAGGCAGTTTCCTGGCCTTTTTGTTCCTCCCCTCACTAACACTTGACTAAAAATAAAAAAATAAATAAAAATATAAAATCCTGTACAATAGCTTGTAAACTAAGAGGTGCACGGCCCATCAAGGACTCTAACTTATTATTGTGATGTAAACCACTCCTTAACTTAGCGATTACTGGAAGTTAGGTGTGTGTGTACTGTGTGTGGTGAGAAGTTAGGACTGTTAGAGTAAGTTAGGCAGTATTGGGAGAGGTGATTGTGACGGTGATTAGTTGATGGTTAAAGTTGATGATTGTATCTAGATTGATGGATATGAATGGAAGGTGTGTGTCTGTGTCTGTGTATAATTCACTTGCTTGCTTGTTCGTCAAGGGGAATCCACGCAATGCGAGCTAAACTCATTATTATCGCGCCTCCTTAACTGGGAATGTATTACGTGAAATGCATGTTAAGTGTTTATGTATCGTTGGAATGGCTGTGGATGTGTGTGTAGTCTGTATTTTAGCCAATTGGCGACAGCTGGAAACGAAGGCTTAGGGTTAATCTGTACGGTACCATTCTCACTACGGTACCAGTCTCACCCGAAGGCTTAGGTTGACCAGTAGCTTTGGTTGACCAGTACGATACCCATCTCACCTTGTAACCCATCACCAACCCCAGATGGGATGCCACAACTTCGTCCATTTACACCAGGTTCCTATTTATAATGCTAGGTGAACAGAGGCTACACCGTTAAGACACTTGCCCAAATGTCTCTTCCCCACCCGGGTCTCGAACCCGGGACCTTCTGGTTGTGAGCCAGACGCGCTATCAGTTATGTGTTTGTGTATGTATTATTGTGCGTGTGTGTGTGTGTGTGTTTGTGTATGTAATATTATGTGTGTGTGTGTATGTAATAATATGTTTGTGTGTGTGTATTAATATGTGTGTGTGTGTCCTATTGTATCTTTGTGTGTGTGTTTGTGTATGTGATATTTTGTGTGTGTGTTTGTGTTTTTGTGTGTGTGTATGTGGTATTGTGTGTGTGTTTGTGTTATTGTGTGTGTGTATGTGGTATTGTGTGTGTGTTTGTGCATGTATTATTGTGTGTATGTGTTATTGTGTGTCTGTGTTATTGTGTGTGTGTTTGTGTATGTGTGTATGTGTTATTGTGTGTGTGTGTGTGTGTGTGTGTCTAATTGCGTATGCTTGTGTATACATTTGTGTGTGTGTGCTTTAAAACGTACACCCCATTATTTTGGCAATTGTCTGACCTTTCGCCCTCATTTCCTTTTCAGTTTTAAGACCTGTTGTGTCGATTTTATCCTGGAGAGGTATAGCGAGCCTGCAATTTAGGAGGGCCGGGGCATGTTCCTACCGAAAAGTGCATAACTTTGTTTCTAACTAATCAATCCCAGTAATTTGGTCTGCAGATTTTCAAAATAGTTTGCCAATATATTAACCCTTTCTGTACCAGCGACGTCTGATGTATTTTATTCTAGCTATATGTAGATGATTTTGTATGCGGCTTGAGAAGGATCTGTGATAGGTAAAAGGGTTGATTGAGATCATTTGAAGGCGTATAATTGCTAGCGATCTTTCCTAAACTGAATGAAATAGTCTAATAGTTGCCAGAATACAATGCAAAAGACGTCGCCGGTACAGAAGGAGTTAAAATTGCCACTAACACAAATGGTCCAGTAATTCCTGAGCACGACTGTACCGATCTTTGAACACTCGGGCTGATAATCATCCCTTTTTACAGATACAATTCGAAAATCCACGGTTATTGAAGCTTGAAATATTTTCTTAAGAAGATTTTTTTTTCTGGACCCCTTTCTCCCTCACGCTTAGCCTCATTAGTGTGACGATGTTAAGACCTTTTCCTCTATTTAGGTGTCGATTTTGTCCTGGCCTATAATTTAGGACGAACTTGCCTTCAGCCGGGACATTTTTCGACCGTAAAATGTCCACATGTATCTCGAATTTGTCGTGCTCAAAATATACCTATTATCTTCGATGCTGTAATTTGCTCCAAGTTCTTCGTATGTTCTTCCATTCCATCTTTCCTTCCTAATTTCTCTTTCATGTATTCTTCTTTTCCACTGCCTCCTTCCTTTCCATCCTTCCTCCTTTTCTTCTCGTTTATTCTTCTCGTCCACTGCCTCCTTCCCTTCTATCCTTCTTCTCTTCTGTTTCTTCCTTCCCTTCCATCCGTCCTCCTTTCCCTTCCATACTTCCTCTCTCCCTTCTCATTCATGAATTATTCTCTTCTGTTTCTTCCTTCCCTTCCATCCGTCCTCCTTTCCCTTCCATCCTTCCTCTCTCCCTTCCATCCGTCCTCCTTTCCCTTCCATACTTCCTCTCTCCCTTCCATCCTTCCTCCTTTCCCTTCCATACTTCCTCTCTCCCTTCCATCCTTCCTCCTTTCCCTTCCATATTCCTCTCTCCCGCCATCCGGCCTCCTTCCATCCGTCCTCCTTTCCCTTCCATACTTCCTCTCTCCCTTCCATCCGTCCTCCTTTCCCTTCCATCCGTCCTCCTTTCCCTTCCATACTTCCTCTCTCCCTTCCATCCGTCCTCCTTTCCCTTCCATCCGTCCTCCTTTCCCTTCCATCCGTCCTCTCTCCGGCGCCGGCCGCCTGTCCGCGCCAGCCGGCCGCGGGCCCGGCCAGACGGCGCGCGCCGTCTCATTCAGGAAGGAGCGCGCGGGGGTGGCGGCCGGCCCGCCAGCCGGAAGCCCGCCGGGCCTTCCATCCGGACCGCGCGGGGCCCGCTGCCATCCGTGCTCCTTGCACGCCAGCGCCGCCTCCGGGGCCCGTCCCGACGGCGGCGCGGATGCCCGGCCATCCTTCCGCCGGCCTTCCGCCCACGGCCCGCAAGGCCCTTCACACCATATACACCACCCCGACCTCCGGCCCGGCCGCTGCCGGCCCGGCCGCCGGCCGCCGGGCCCGGCGCCGCGCGCCGGCGCAGGCCGCCGCCCGCATCCGGCCGCCGGCCCGGCCATCCGGCCTCCGGGCCCGGCCAGCCGGCGCCCGGCCGCACGGCCCGGTCGGCCGCCGGCGCCGGGCCGGCCGGCCGCGCCCGCCCGGCCGCCGCCGCCGCCGGGCCCGGCCGCCGCCTCCGGCCAGCCGTGCGGCCGGCGCCCGCCGCCGGCCCCCGGGCCCTTCCGCCGGCCGCCGGGCCGCCCGGCCGCGGCCGGCCGCCGGCCCCGGCCGGCCGCCGGCGGCGCGCCGGCCAGCCGCCGCCGGGCCCGCCAGCCGGCCGCCGGGCCCCGCCGACGCCGCCGCCCGCCGGCCCGGCCCGCCACCGCCGGCCCCGGCCGCCGGCCCGGCCGACTCCGGCCCCCGCCCGGCGGCGGCGGGCCGCGCCGGCCGGCCATCCGGCCGCCGTCCCCGCCACGCCCTGCCCGGCCAGCCGTCCGCCGGGCCGGCCAGCCGGCCGCCGCCGGCCGGCCGGCCCCCCGCGGCGGGCCGCGGCCAGCCGGCCGCCAGCCGGCCGCCGGCCCGCGCCCGGCCCCCGCCGGCCGCCGTAGCGCGCCGGCCGGCGGCCGCCGGCCCCGCCACGCCGCCGGGCCCGGCCAGCGGCCGCGCCCCGCCAGCCGCCGCCGGGCCGGCCAGCCGGGCCCGCCGGCCCGGCCGGCCGCCGGCCGCCGCCGGCCGCCGCCGGTGCCGCGCCGGGCCCGCCATCCGGCCCCTCCGGGCGCCGGCGGCGCGCCCGCCAGCCGGCCTCCGGGCCCGCCAGCCCCCGCCCCCTCCCGCCTCCGCCGGCCGGCCGTGGCCGCCACGCCAGCCGGCCGGGCCTGCCGGCCCGGCCCGGCCCGCCGTCCGGCCGGACGGCGCCCGTCGCGCCCGGCCCCTCCTGGCGCCGGCTGCCGGGCCGGCCGGCCGCGGGCCCGGCCTGCCCCGCCGGCGCGGCCGCCGGCCGCCCCCGGGGCGGCCGGCCAGCGCGGCCATCCGGCCGGCCCGGGCGCCCGGCCAGCCGCCGCCGGGCCCGCCGCGCCGCGCGCCCCAGCCGCCGCGCCCGGCCGCCGGCGTCGCGCCCGGCCAGCCGGCCGGCTGCCCGCAAGCCGGCCGCCGTCCCGGCCGGACGGCCGCCCACGCCTCCGGCGGCCGGCCCGGCGCCCGCCGCCGGCCCCGGCCGGGCCGCCGCGCCCGCCCGAGGGCGCGGCCCGGCCTCCGGCCCATCCGCCGCCTCCCGGCCAGCCGCCGCGCTTGCGGCCGCCGGCCGGCCCGGCCAGCGGCCCCGGCCGCCGGCCCCAGCGCCCGCGCGGGCTCGGCCGGCCCGGCCCGGCGCCGTGCTGCCAGCGCGGCCGCCGCCCGCCCCCGGCCCAGCCGGCCTCCGCCCTCCCCGGGCCCCGGCCCGCCAGCGGCCGGCCCCCCCAGCCGGCCTGCCCGGCGCCGCCGCCCCGGCCATCCGGCCGCGCGCCTGCCGCGGCCCGCCGCGCCCGGCCAGCCGGCCGCCGGGGCCGCGGCCCTCCGGCCGCCGCCCGGCCAGCGGCCTCCGGGCCCGGCCCGCCGGCGCGCGCCCGGCCAGCCGGCCGCCGTCCCGCCGCCGCGCCCCCGGCCCAGGCCCTTCTCCGGCCGCCGGCGCGCGCCCGATCCGGCGGCCCCGCCAGCCGCCGCGGCCCGGGCAGCCGGCCCCGCGCCCGCAGCCCCTGCCCCGCCAGCCGGCCCGACCCGGCCAGCCGGCCTCCGGGCCCGGCCAGCGGCCGCGCCGCGGCCCGGCCAGCCGGCCGCCGGGGGCCCGGCCAGCCGGCCGCGGCCCCCAGCCGGCCGACGGCCCCGCCGCCGGCCGCCCGCCAGCCGCGCCGGGCCCGCCAGCCCCGCCGGGCCCGCGACGCCCCGCCGGCCAGCCGCCGCCGGGGCCCGGCCGCCGGGCCTCCGGCGCGCAAAGCCGCACCCGGCCGCCGGCCGCCGGGCCCGGCCAGCCGCCGGCCGGCCCGCCGGCCGCGCGCCGCCAGCCGGCCGCCGCCGCCAGCCGGCCGCCGGGCCCGGCCAGACGGGCCCCGCCCGGCCGCCTCCCCCCGCCGCCGCCGCCGGGCCCGGCCCCTCCCGCGCCCCGCCCCGCCTCCGCCCGCCATCCGGCCGCCGGGGCGGCCGGCCGCGCCCCCGGCCGCCTCCTCCTGCCCGGCCGCCGGCCTCCGGCCCGCCACCGCGGCCCCGGCCCGCCGGGGGCCGCCGGCCCGCCAGCCGCCGCCCCCGGCCGCCGGCCGCGCCTCCCGCCCTCCGGCCGCCGGCCGCCCGCCAGCCGGCCTCCTCCCGGCTGGCGGCCCCGCGCCCGGGCAGTCAGGGTCCGGGCCCGGCCGGGCCAGCCGTCCGCGCGCCCGGCCCTTCCTCTCCCCCTCCATTTATTCATCGCCTCCATCCCTTCCAGCCCTCTTTAGTTTTTTCCAGAGTATCCCCCCCCCCCCTTCCTGGTGACTCCCCCGGGGTGAGAGAGAGAGAGAGAGAGAGAGAGAGAGAGAGGGTTGGGGTCACTTATTTGGGATGTTAGATTAGATGCAGGACGAAGAAAAGAGATGAAGGGCGGTGCAGAAAAAGAAACAATGAATAATAGAACATATACAGAAAACAAGAAGAAAGAGAATGAAGACGAAGACGACAAAGATGAAGACGGCGTAGACAAAGAAGACGAAGAAGAAGAAGTCTTGTTTTCACAAAAGAGACGAAGGGAACAGGCGGATAACGTAATATTTGTTTTTGTTTTCTATATTCCAACTACTCCCTCTCGGGCATAGGCTGAGAGCCTGCACACCCAACCGCTCAACACGGTGAAGCCCGTGAGGTCTTGTTCCAGTCTAGGGAGTGAGACAAGTGAAGCACTAGAGTTCAACTCACGGCTCCAAGCAACCCCATCTCTGAAGCTGCTCAGCCTTTGTGCTTCACTGTCTCACCACCTAGAATCGAACCCTCACTCTCAGAACGCCATCTATTGAGCAATGAACTCACTAGGCATTGTCCCCCTTGTAGCATATTTTGAATATGGGAATATGCATAGAGTGCTATTTAATCAGGGAACAATGATTTTTTTTTTTTTTTTTTTTTTTTTTTGCGTTTCGGTGGGCTTTGTGGTAATGCACTGATACTAGGTACAGCACAAATTCCATCCCAATAATATCTTCCCATTGCTATATCGGGATTCGAACCCGGAACCATTGGGTTACCAGGCCAGTGGCAAGACCACTCCACACTGTATGTCCAAGAAAAGGGCACAAATAGAAACACAAAGGAAAGCAAGCAACAACACATACCTACTGATCCTCACTTGGTTGTACTATTGGAAATTTGTATTATATAATTTATATTGTTTGCAAGAAGACCAACATTTATAATGCAGTAATACGATTTTTTTTTTTTTTTTTTTTTTTTTTTTCTATATTCCAACTTACTTCCTCTCGGGCATAGGCTGAGAGCCTTAACATTCACCGCTTTACAATGAACAGTGAAGCCCGTGAGGTCTTGTTCCAGTCTAGGGAGTGAGACATGTGAAGCACGTAGAGTACAACGAGCACCTGCCATCTTGCCTTCACATGAGGCACGGTGCTCACTCATGGCCCGAAACGACCCCATCTCTGAAGCCATCTCGTTCCCGTGCTTCACTGTCTCATCCCCTACACTCGGACTCTCACACTTACACACACACAACGCCACCTGTTGAGCAGATAACTCACCAGGCATTGCACCCCTATAGCATATTTTGAATATGGGAATATTCATACAGTGCTATTTAATCAGGGAACAATGAGGGTATTTTTATTGACGTTCCGGTGGGCTTGTGGTAATGCACTGATACTAGGTACAGCACAAATTCCATCCCAATAATATCTTCCCATTGATACATCGGGATTTGAACCCGGGACCTTTGGATTACCAGGCCAGTGGCAAGACCACTCCACCACACGTCCCCTTGTGGGTAATTAGGATATTTTGTTCAATTATTATTGTGGATCTTGCTTGCTTTTGCCTTTTTAAAGCCATGAATTTTAGCTTGTCTCATAGGCTAACAAAAAACTTCTTCTCAGACTTCTTTCAAGCTACAAAATGCTTACCCAGCCAGACCCAGTCAAGTTAAAACTTTAGATTTTCCGATAGAAAAATGTCACGACCGAATGCCAATTTTGTTTGTTACAAGCTCGCTATCGCTCGTCGAGAAAAAAATCGACACCTGCATGGGCTGAAAAGGCTTCGTATCGCCAAACTAACGGGGTGAAACGTCATGAATTATTCAAACTGATGGCACAAAGCAAGGGAGATCCAAATACCCCCCCCCCCCCCCTTACACACACTCTCTCTCTCTCTCTCTCTCGGCTTAATAGGGTTAACTCAGCCTGTACCAGCGACGTCTTTATTATGTTATTCTTGGTATATTTAGACGATTTTGTGTAGCTTATGAAGGATGTCCAGCAATTATAAAGCTTCGAACTACAGTATTGTGTGTGTGTGTGTGCGTGTGTGTGTGTGTGTGTGTGTGTGTGATAACAATAATGCTAATGGTAATATCATAGTCTAAACTATGTCTCTCTATCTAAGATAGTAGTACAAGATTAACTCACTCACACACACACACTCTCTCTCTCTCACTCTCACACACTCTCTCTCTCTCGCTCTCTAATGAACTACACCAGGTAATGACTCTGCCGATAATTCCAGCTCTGTTAATTAAGGTTATATCCAGCTACTTCATGTCTGACACTTCTCCTCTATGGGCAGTTCTATGCCATATATTTTTGGTCAACAATATATAGATCATTTATTGATTTTACTCCCAACACCAAACACCTCCCAATGAAATTAATGAAAGCATGTGATCCTAACGGGATTCGAACCGATTATATTCTCATTATATTGTCTGCTTTACGGTCTGGTCGTCTCTCTCTCTCTCTCTCTCTCTCTCTCTCTCTCTCTCTCTCTCTCTTGTATAGATATCGAAACTCCCACCAGTATATGAACCACGGTTTATGAAGATGATATACTACGCTTATACCAACTCGGCCACGGCATGAAAAGCCCGGTATATCATCCTGATTGACCGTGGTTCAGTTCCCGGCCGGAACATTAACATCTATGGATGTAAACTCTGGAATTCTTTCCCTCAATCTGTCATTTCCTTATCCTATGACTTGAATTCTTCAAGCTCCGTGTGTCCAAAAATATTGACTCAAATTTAATTTGAACTTGGTTCTCCTTCATATACATAGACAAATTCACACCTAATATATATATATATATATATATATATATATATATATATACACAGTATATATATATATATATATATATATATATATAATATTATATATATATATATATTATATACGGTATATATACATTAAATAATTTTATAGTTCTAATATATATATATATATATATATATATATATATATAGCAAGGGTTGATATAATTCTCCTTCTCTGCTTCCCTTCTTGTCTACAGCTATTGTCACATCATCATTAATCTTTCTCTCCTCTCTTCCTTCATTAACGGCCGTACTCTCTCTCCTACACCATAATTACCTTCTCACCTGGTGCTGCCTTCATTAACGGCCTTCCTCTCTCTCCTACACCATAATTACCTTCTCACCTGGTGCTGCCTTCATTCTTACGTTATTGTTTTGTTCATTATATACCAAACAATACTTAAATTACCTTACGTACAGTATTGTGGGTTTGTAATGAGAATATATATATATATATATATATATATATATATATATATATATATATATATATATACATACTGTACACTGTACAGTGTACAGTATATATTATACCAGGTTTTTACTGGGGTTGATTGGATACATTAGGTAGGTTCTACTTGACTGGAGGAGCTAAATTCGTTTTAACACATGCACAGAAGGTAATAGAGGATAATTATAACAAAACATACATTCATATTATTGTATTCACTACACATAGATATCGTATTTGAATGGTAGATAATGATACATATATATAAAAGATGCACAAACGAGGTTCCACAATATTCGATCACTCTTAAGAATTGGCTTGTATAATATAGCTTAGTTCTCCCTTCAATCGAGGTATGACACTTGTACTTTTTAGATCACGCAACACAGGTATATTTACTAAGAACCATTATTATAACTGGTTATCACTAGTACTTTTAATACTTTGCTTTGTATGAATAATTAGAACTTTAAACTAAGTACTTCCTTAAAATAAGTGGGCATCACTAGTACTTCAATTGCATTTCAAATAGCATACTAACAATATTAAATTATTCACTCCAGTATTTCCTTGTATATAAGGCACGTCACTAGTACTTTTATTCTTTCACTGGTATTATATATTACGCATCAACACTAAGTACTTTCATTAATATATGATTATCACTAGTACTTCTTATGAATTTCAATAAGCATACAAATATTATATAATGATTTAATTTAGTACTTCGTTTTATCTGTAAAGTGTATCAATAGTACTTTTAAAGGGTTTTTTCTGTATACTATAGTAAATACCACTCTGTAGTCGTCTGGTGAGAATCTGGGCCGTGGTGGTGTTCCTGACGTGGCTGGGTGACAGTGAAATGTGACTCAAACTCTTGGGTGTTGGGTCTTGAATAATATGTACAATACGCCAGTGCATCTGTACAGTATTATTGAGCTAACATAGGAGATAACTCACTAACTACTCTGACCATTATAAGAGTTTTGATGCAGACCTTCCAGTACTCTTGGGTGTTGGGCCTTGAATGCCATGTGCAACTAGCTAAGAGGGTTATTTGTGACGCAACGTCTCTTAACTGTTCTGACCGTTATAAGAGTCTTCCAGTGACTGGATTGATGAGGTAATTTTGGGCCTTTTCCGATATCGTATCCCAGTACCAGTGCCTGGAATTCCGTATCGGATGGACTCTGTTGCAGAGTGCCGTTATGCATAATTTCTACGGTATCTCGCAGAGCCCTTGTCTTACAAGAGTCAAGCCAGTGCATGAACTTTTAATAAGACAGGGGTGGTTTGCTACTAATAGAGTGCTTGCCAAGTCAGCATTCTTTATTAATAACAACGCTGTATCAAGGCAGAGGAACGGATATTAGGTGGCCTCCAGTGAGATGTATTAACAAATTCCTTTGATGAGCCAAGATTTTAAATAAGATTGCGAGCAAGGCTTTACCACCAGTGTGATCAGGGTTTTGCTTCAATATTAGATTACCCAAAATCTTCTAGCTATTAGTTACCTTCCAGTGAAAGGTAGAGATGTCCAACTGTAATCATCTTCACTTTGCCTGCGGTGGTCATACTTTTCCCTGCATTCCTACGGATGTTCCATCTCCGTCTAATAAGGGCACATGTGTGGCGGGGAACTCATAGGGTGTTTGGGGTAGTCCCTCCTGGCCTCATGGTCACGGCGGTGATGTGGCTTGAAGGAAGAATGGCACGAGGAGGTATGGTGTTTATGGAGCCGTTGTGATGGCTTCCTTTCCTTCTCTTGTAGGCATCAGGATTGTTGATCGTTATGGTGAGATTCTTCCCGGGTGTTGGAGGGAGTGCAACAGTGATTGCACCTACTCGGGCAAATCTTGGTGGGGTGGTGGTTACTGCTTTCTGTCTCGGGGGTGTGGTGGAATGCGCGGAAAATGTGCTTGGTGGTGGTGAAGGCGTGGTGCTGATTTTCTTCCTTATTTCAATATATATATATATATATAATTATATATATATATATATATATGCTCGGAATTTTGATGTGAGTATCCTAGGTTCGAATAAATGCCTTACCAGATGTATTCATTGTTTCATTAACCCTCTCCGACATATGACGCAATTTTGAGCCTATTAGGGATACTTTAAAGCCTTTATTACCATCAGAGTTTTTTACAACCCTTTATTTTAGTTACTTCAACCTCTGCAGTTGTCTTTGAGTTAGATGTGGGCAGAAAACTAATTTTGGAGAGGTAATTATAAGAGTGAGAGAACTCTATTTCTTATTGCTAATCTGGCAACCTCTGCGTCATATATGTCTGAAGGGGTAATGTCATTAATTTGGTCTATTTGTAAGTTAATTGGTGTGTTGCTGATGATATGAATTACCCTGAAGATGTCTTGAGAGATTAGACAAAACCTTTTTCCTAGCGAGTTTTATTATATATATATATATATATATATATATATATATATATATATATATATATATATATATATATATATATATATATATATATATGTATATATATATACAGGATATATATATTGGTAATGTTGCATACTATAAAAAACTACATTAAACAATCTATATACAGTATTCTCTTCTTGTCTCAAACTCAATTATAATTATCTCTCTCCCATATTTCATAAAAAGATATATATCTTTCATATTTCACAATAATAATTCTGTCTGCATAGCAATTATTCTTCTGATACTTCATAATATTGATTTCTCTCTTTCATACTTCACAATAATTCTTTCTCATTTACATAGTAATTATTCAGTATTACCGTAATTATTGTTTTCCAAATTCAATTTTTACTTTAAATTTCCCAGTGGAAATGTTCTCATTCTACTGGGGGCCATTTTTCCCAGCTGTATTTCATTTCGACTTAAGCCATCTTCACACATACAAGAGTCAGTGTCCGAGTCCAGCACGAGTGAACGATGGGTGACACTCTTCGTGACTCTGGCAAGAACCAGCCTGAGTAGGTCACTGTTCCTGATTCCCCAAGAGTCAACAAGAGTCGGTACGTGTTCATCCAAGAGTCAGTACGAGTCACGGAGAGTCAAAATGAGTCACGAAGAGTGTAACACGTGTTGAGGAAATTTGTAAAATAATGGTCAAATTCCAGGGTACGAAAACAAAGAGTCAGTACGAGTCAACACCAGTCAACAAGAGTGTAACAAGAGTCAACAAGAGTGTAACAAGAGTCACGAAGAGTGCCGTCATCAGGGGTATCATCGGACAATGTACCGGCATATAATTATATATTTATGTGTGTATGTATGTATATACTCATGCACACCCCGTAGCTGGGGGTGGCCGACTCGAGACAGACCGAACAGAAACAACATTGAAAATTCAAATTTTTATGGTTTGGTACCACTTTCGAGTTCCCTCACCCCTTTCTCTGTCTCGTCTAGTAGATGAAATTTACAAGGGGAGGAGGATTCCTAGCCTACCGTCCCCAGAAGGAAAAGTAGGACAGTAAAATAGACAGATAGAAAATAGTAAGTATTATTTTAATAATTATTATGAACAAAAAAATAAAAATAATTCCCCCTATCTTTCATGTAAGGCTGAATGTATGATTCCATCACCTCATATTTTCAGAGTGTATAGGCTTATTTCATAATTCGCACATTTTACGCTCACTTGGACCTAACGACCTTCGATCTATATCTCCATTATCTAATTATCTCCCTTATTAATGGACAGAATTATATGTTGTTTGATGTAATTTTAATTATTGCTTAGTTTTTAATGCCCGGAAATAAAAAAAATATAATGTCCTACCATTACGTTAATAATTATTATGACAAAACAATATAATATAAATTTTCCTCCGTCTTTTTTCAAGCTGATCTAGGCTATTGACAATTTATGTTTCAGAAAGCTAAGTCTCTGTTTCATAGCAACCTTATTTTTGCTCACGTTTTTGTTCGCTTTCACTTCTCACTGAAGAATCGGTAACATAATTTTTTACATTATTTAATCGACTTGGGTAATTTTGCTCATTATGTGTTAGTGGTATAATTAGTTTATTTAGCCCATCAAATCAGAAATTATTCACAGATTCCATAGAGACCATATAACAAATATAAAAGATGATACATAAGGGAGATAGCTAGATACAGATGGAAATGAATACAGTAGATAGAAATATAAGTAATAGGGAGAGAGAAAGCAGATGACAGGGAAAACTATAATACGAAATGTACACAAATAACACTAGCGGTCTGTTTTCTAAAGGGTCACCGAAGTTACGATGTTTTCGATCTGTTTTCTAAAGAGTCTTTACAATTTCGATGTTTTCTTATGGATAAATATGGTTTAATATTATATTTTTGAAGAAGATGGGTCACAAGAGTCACGAAGAGTTATGCAGAGTTCAACAAGAGTCAACACAAGTCAACAAGAGTCAACACGGTGTGTCTACACATATGTCTTTCGGACTCGTGACGGGGACATGAAATTTCATGCAGGTTTGAAATATCTAGGCCACGTCACGAGTACCCAGGACACCCCCCGATAACAACAGTACTCACACGAGTGTAACACGAGTCACGAAGAGTATGCCAGAGTCATTGCCGAATATGGAAATTTCATCACTCGTCTTGGACTCGGGCACCGACTCGTGTATGTGTGAAGATGGCTTAAGCCTGGTTCACACATAGACGAGTCGGTGCCCGAGCCCAACACGAGTGACACTCGTCGATTATCGGCGTTGCTGGAGGCCGATTACTACACGAGTAGTAACTGATCCCGAGTCAACACGATTGTTACACGAGTCAACACATGTTCATATAAGAGTCCGTACGAGTAACGGAGAGTCAACATGAGTGTAACACGAACCCCACACGAGTGTCATAAATTTGAAAAATAACGGTCAAATTCCAGGGTACAAAAACAAAGAGTCGGTACGAGTCAACACAAGTCAACAAGAGTGTAACAAGAGTCAACAAGAGTGTAACAAGAGTCACAATGAGTGCTCCCAAGAGTGGCCCCCATTGTGCAGGTGCCTGATTCACCCAAGAGTGTAACAAGAGTCAACACGAGTCACAAAGAGTTATGCAGAGTTCAACAAGAGTCAACACGAGTCATGAAGTGTCAACGTGAGTCAACAAGAGTCAACCGAAGTCTACACGTATATCCTTCGGACTCGTGACGGGGACAAGAAATTTCATGCATGTATGAAATTTTTGGGCCACGTGGCGAGTACCCAGGACACACCCCGATACACGGAGAGTCTACACGAGTGCAACACGAGTCTACACGATTGTTGCAGAGTATTGACGAGTCATTGCCGAGTAGCAAAATTTCATCACTCGTGTTGGACTCGGGCACCGACTCGTTTATGTGTGAACCAGGCTTTAAGGGACTGGTGGGTGGGGAGAGAGAGCCTTCTGTGTTGCTATCCTTATCATCCACTTAGTAGCCAATTTTGTTAGAATTAAGGCCGGACTGCCTAGTAGCGACCGCAAGGTCTGTACAGTCTGTGTATCTACGTAACTCTATCTAGTTCTTTATCATTCAGAAAGTCCAAGTTTGTGCTTTCTCCTTCCTGCCAATTATTCGTGTTTTTATCAGTATCTTGAGTTTTTGCTTATAACTAAGTCTGTCTGTGTGATTCTCTCTCTCTCTCTCTCTCTCTCTCTCTCTCTCTCTCTCTCTCTCTCTCTCTCTCTCTCTCTCTCTCTCTCTTTAACACACACACAAACACACATACAGTACACACACACTATCTCTGCCTTCCTCTCGCCCACCCCCCTCCCTCTCTCTACATACATTTTTGCTAACATAAATTGTTTGTGATTTTCAGGCTTTAATTGTACCATTTTGCTAACATAAATTTGTGTGATTTTCAGGCATATTGTGATTATATCGTCATGACGCCGCAACGAACCTGCACGAGTTGTTCCGGTAAACTTGGCCCTAACCTGTTTGTTGATACTGATGTCCAAATTTGTAGATTTTGCCAGCTTCGAGAGAAGATTGCGGATGAATTGAATGCAGCTCACCGCAAGATCGATGCCCTGACTACGAAGCTTGAATCCCTTCAAGAATTTGCCACACTCAACGTAGGAGTGCCCTCGGCCCAAGAAACCACTACGATGTCAACCGCCATTCCAGTGCATACAGTACCGGTACCGGTACCCACACCAGCAGCTACTTTAGATGTTGCAGAAAATAATAATGACTCTACTCTCACTCCCCCCCAGGACAATTTTCAGTTAGTGAGAAACAATGTGCTTCCCAGTACCAGTACCAGGAAGGTCATCCCGACAACATGCCAAAACTGCTTCAAAATTCTGGCTATTGACGAGGAAGAGGAAACGGAAGAAGTTCGGCTTGTGGGCGACTCCATGGTCCGTGGCCAACTAACCGAGATCTGCGCCAGGGCACCCAGGACCAGAAAGCGATTCTGTATCCCAGGTGGCGGCGTGGACGACATTGTTGCGGCTGTGGAAGAGGTTTCCAGGCTCGCCCCCGCAAGCACTACGTACGTCATCCACGTTGGATCTAACGATGTCCAACGGACGCGGTCAGAGGAACTACTTTGCAAGTACCGGCGGCTGATCAGGTCCTTCAAGGAAAAATCTAATAGAATCTTAATTTCAGGAATTGTTCCCCGGATTGATGTAGAAAACCGATTCTACAACATAGCTACCAGTACAAATCGCCGACTAGCCAAACTCTGCAGGAAGGAGGACATCGGCTTTGTCGACACGTGGAATCATTTTACTATGATAAATCTTTGTTTTCAGGAGATGGTGTACATCTCAATGAAGTAGGAGCTGTACGTCTTGGTCGTCTGCTGAACGATGTAGTCAAGGATTTCCGTTCAAAAAACGGGGTCAACCAGACCCCAGACAGGGTAGTATAAGTCAAATACGAACTGAAAATTCAGACAATGCACAATCAGTAACATCCAACTCTAATACTCTTAAGGTGTTTTATGTAAATGCTCGTAGCATACGCAATAAATTTTCAGATCTAGAGGAAATCGTGTTAACAGAACATTATGATATAATCGGCATTACAGAATCTTGGTTAAATACGGAAGACAGAGACTTTTTAGCCGAATATACGCTTCCTGGTTATACAATGTTTGAGAAAAGTCGGATCGATAGAAATGGAGGAGGAGTTCTGTTTTTTATAAAGGAAAGTCTTAATCCCGTCTTAATGTCAAAACCTCAAATTGCGAATATAGACATATCTTACGTACTATTAAATAATAAACGAGGAACTAAAATAACACTAGCTTTATTATACAGACCCCCATCTCAATCAGTGCAAACTGACACTGAAATTTATGAACAAATTGCAGAAATAACAAACATACAAGATACCGTAATTCTTGGCGATTTCAACTTACCCATGACTAAATGGGGCGATATTCTTACTTCACACTCTGGACACGACCTCTATGCTAACTTGCAAGAGAGTTCACTTTTTCAATTTGAACAATCTCCGACCCGTGGTAATAATGTGCTTGACCTTGTACTCGCACAAAAGAAGAATTAATAGAGAATTTGAATGTTGGTGATGAATTCAGTAACAGTGACCATCGTACGATAACTTTCACTTTAAAGTTTACTAGTAACAAATCAAATAGCAGCATTGAGAAAATCCCTAATTTCAAGAAAGCAAATTTTCATAATCTTAAATCAAAGCTTAAAGAAACTGACTGGAGCTTTCTGACTAACAATAACGACATAAATACATCTTGGGAGTGTTTCACAACCACTTACCTTAAGGCAGTGCAAGACAGCATACCATCGAAAATACGGCATCCAGGCCATAATGATAAGCCCAAATGGTGGAATAAAGATATTTCAGAGTGTCTGCTTGCTAAAAAATTTGCTAATGATAGATTAAAATCCTCACAAAAATGACGAAGAACGGGTGAAATTTGTAGAGCTACGACGCAAAGCCAAAAAGTTAATTAAGCAAAGTAAAAAGACCCTAGAGTTACATATTGCGAATCAAAGTAAAACAAACCCGAAAGAATTCTATAGTTATATCAGAAAGAAAAAAGTAGTTACTTCAACTGTTGGACCGTTAGTCGATGAAAATGGAGAATACACCAAAGACGAAGTACAAATGAGTAATGCCCTCAATACCTTCTTTGCATCAGTTTTTACAACCGAAGACCTCAGTGATATCCCTACACCATCGACGATTCAGATTGATAATTCAGATGTTCTAAGCAATATCACCGCTACAGAGAGAGAAGTATTGAATTGTTTAGATAAACTCAAGGTAAATAAAATGCCTGGACCTGATACAATCTCGCATAGAGTTCTAAAGGAAGCTAAGGATGAGCTCTCCAAACCACTGACATTGCTATTCAATGAATCCTTGCAATCTGGGACTATGCCTGATCAGTGGAAGCTAGCCAACGTAACACCGATATTCAAAGAAGGCAGCAAATCCCTACCCAGTAACTATCGTCCAATTAGCTTAACCTCAATTGTATGTAAAATGCTAGAAACGGTCATAAGAGACAGACTCGTAAATCACTTAGAGGCAAATAACTTACTTAAAGATAGTCAACATGGCTTTCGTAAAAGACGTTCCTGTTTAACAAACCTCTTAGACTTCTTCCACGATATCCTCAACCTCTACGATGAGAGTAAAGCTGTAGATATTATATACCTTGATTTTCAAAAGGCCTTTGACAAAGTTCCCCACAAACGTTTACTGCTAAAACTAAAAGCGCATGGAATACAAGACGGTGTGTTGAAATGGATAGAAAATTGGCTCAGCGACAGAAAGCAAAGAGTAGTCGTAAACGGTAAGGCATTTAAATGGACCAATGTAAGTAGCGGGGTAACCCAGGGATCGGTACTAGGACCAATTCTCTTTCTAATTTACATCAACGACATAGATGAGGGTCTCACCTGTACAATCTCAAAATTTGCTGACGATACAAAAATTGCAAATAGCGTACTCTCAAAAGAACAAGTTGACGATATGCAACACAATCTAGATAAATTGTCATGTTGGGCCCAAATTTGGCAAATGAGTTTCAATGCAGATAAATGTAAAGTACTACATATCGGATACCTAAATGAGAAAGCAAACTATTCGATGAATGGCACTCAGCTTAAGAATGTAAACAGAGAAACCGATCTGGGAGTAACAATATCGAGTAACCTAAAACCGAGTCAACAATGTTCAGAAGTTGTTAAGAAGGCAAACAAAATAATTGGCTTTATAGGCAGGTCATTTGAGCATAAATCCAAAGAAGCTATCCTAACCCTTTACAATTCCTTAGTCCGCCCTCTTCTGGAATACTGCGTTCAATCCTGGTGCCCTTATTACCAAAAAGATATAAACAAGCTAGAACGAGTTCAATGTAGAGTTACCAAAATGATACCTAGCCTAAAGAACAAACCATGCGAAGAGCGTCTTAGAGAATTAAATCTATTTCCTTTAACCCAGCGCAGATTAAGAGGTGACTTAATTCAAGTGTTCAAAATCATCAAAGGCATCGACAATATGAACTGTAGTAAGTACTTCACTATCGACTAATCTAATTACACGCGGGGAAACGGTTGCAAAATTATTGGTAAATCTTTGAACTCACACGAATCTAAGAATTTCTTCTTCAATCGAGTTGTCAACTTGTGGAATGGGCTTCCCCGAGATGTTATAGACTGCAGCACCGTTGATTCATTTAAACTCCGCCTAGACAAATATCTCGCATCAAACCCGCGACTGACTGTGTTTGTAAATGAATAACTTTATTTTATCCCCCCCTCAGTTACTAACCCATCTGTCCCCTACTAACTTCCTAATCCTGCCACGGACATTAGTTCCAGGGCAGTAGTTCCCTTTCCAATTTTCCCTTACCCACTCTAAACCACTGTTTGGACACTTGATCCTCAGTGTTTTGGAGGACAAGCAGCCTAGAAGGGTCACTAGAACTGTTGTTGCTTAATTTCCTTTGTACTCCTTTGTACTCCTGTGTACTCTCTCTCTCTCTCTCTCTCTCTCTCTCTCTCTCTCTCTCTCTCTCTCTTTCCTACACACACACACACACACACACGATTGCTCTCTCTCCCATCTTGCCCCTGAGGCACTCCAGTATGTGTATTGGTAGCAAGGCAGATGCTCTCCGGATATCCCACCAGCTCAAAAGACCCATCAAAAGCTCTCTCCCAAACCTCCCAACCTCCACCCTTATGTCCCCACGCCACAAGAGCCAAAACCCAGCTCTTAGAACCCCTGAGGCCTACGTTTCTCTCTCCGCTAATGACTATGACGTCTGGACCAGCCCGTGACGGTGTGGAAAATTATGTGGGAGTTTTGTTTGTCTAGGTGGTCGCCAAACATACCTACGATATCCCGCGGAGATTTGCGTGTGTTTGTGTGTGTGTGTGTGTGTGTGTGTGTGTGTGTGTGTGTGTGTGAAAGAGAGAGAGAGAGAGAGAGAGTTAGAAGGCCTTACAAGGAATAGTTAGGATCTCAAAGACCATGTGGTTCATTTTGGGGGATACTCGAAGTGGAAAGAGTATCACTTAATACATGTCTGCCCTAATTGCAGAGTGTGCCACATACTGTCTAGTCTCTTCTCGAACTGCTCTACTGAAGAACTATATACAACTTCTGAGGGAAGTTCCAGGTAAAACAGGTCATAAATAGTAACATTTAATGCACTAATGCTGAACCTCTTCACCTCTAACTGCCAGTCATAGATTTGTGTTGTATTCCTATTGAAAACAAACATATTGTTATAATCAACGTCGTCAAACCCATAAAGTGTTTTAAAGACTTCAATGGGTTGACCTCGTAAGTTAAGACTGTTTCCAGCGAAAATAGACCAAGATCTCTCAAACTCTTGCTGAGAGAGAGAGAGGCACAGGAAGACAATGCGTGAGAGAGGGTGTCTGTGTTACATTGTTACCCTACTGTACCATAGGGTACTAGCATATAATTATGTACCCCCAGTATCAAGCAATGTGCAAAATGGCTTCAGAGGCAAGATATAGCAACCTCCCACCTCAAAAGATGGAGGAATACTGCCTCTCCCAGCATGTGGGTGCTTGGATATAAGCTGAGAAGTGTTGCCAAGGTCTTAAAGCAGTGCTCAAACATTGTGGTACCAAGTACTGCCTGATACTGGCAGTTACAAGGATCGTATATTAAGGTGTCTAAAAATCTGTGTGTGATAACCCGGGTCCGAATCCTGGTGGATCACAATTATATGCTTTCATTAATTTCATTGGAGGTGTTTGGTGTTATGGTGAAATTAATAAAAAATAGAAAACTGACGGCTGGCAGCCATCGTTGGGACTGGGGGGGGGGGGGGGGGATATATCTACTGACGGCTCTCTGCCGTTGCTGGTACTGAACGGGTTAATACAATATATACACATTTTAATTATACACTATGTATCTAATACCCAGCATTGTGTGGGAACAATTAGTCTATAGTTATACTATATTATAAAATATAATTATTATGTACCTTCCAACAACCAACAATACTCCTAAAATCGATTAATGAAATAAATAGACTCTTTAATATCTATGTTTATGTTTCATTATTTGTTGTTGAAATAAAACAAATCGTCTGGAAACATCTGACAAGTTCTATTTTTCATTCAAGTTCTTAATCACATGCATCAGTCACTTAATATTATAACAAACAAGCAAAACAAAGGTTAAAATTATACATTTATTTATTATTTTGGTCCTCATCACCTTTCATTTATTTACTGTTTGTCTTATTCTTTGTTTCTGTCTTATATCTCCCCCATTACTTCCATTTCTTATTAGTATTCCTTGTGTTCTTCACCTCTCCCCTCCCCCCCCCCCCCTCAATTACTAACTCATCTGTCCCCTACTAACTTCCTAATCCTGCCACGGACATAAGTTCCAGGGCAGTAGTTCCCTTTCCAATGTGCCCTTACCCACTCTAAACCACTGTTTGGACACTTGATCCTCAGTGTTTTGGAGGACAAGCAGCCTAGAGGGGTCACTAGACTGTTGGTGCTTGATTTCCTTTGTACTCCTCCTACGTTTCCCTACATCCCTCACCTTCTCCACTTACTCCTCCTCCATCTATCCAACACTTCTTCTATGCTTCGCCACCTCCTACGCCATTCCTAACTCCCCTCCACCTTCCCTACCTCCCCCCCCCTACCTTCTCTACCTTCCCCACCCCCCTCCTTCTCCCACTCCCCCTCCTCCCCAGTCGATACTTCCGGAGGCCATAAAAGAGAATATTTACATAGGCTATAACTCAGTGTTGGCCAGTGTGGGAGAGAAGGTTGACGCTGCTGGAAGACGGGGATGGGGGGTGATGGTGGGGTTTAGTGGGAGGGAGGGAACGAGGCAGAGGAAGAGAAGGACTATGAGAAGTAAAGAATAGACGATCGAATAGGAGGTAGGAAGAGGTGGAGAAAAAGTATAAATCCACAACAAAAAATATAGGAACCGGAGATGAGGAGGAGCAGAGAGAGAGAGAGAGAGAGAGAGAGAGAGGGAGGGGGGGGGGAGAATGGAGGTAAATACAAAGGAAAGAGGTAAGACACAAAAACAGTAAGTATGGAAGGAAGAAAGGGATAGTAAGTAAACACACTAATGAAGGATGGAGGAACAAGGAGGACAACATACACATGGAGAACAATGTAATAACCAACAAACCTTAGCTTAAAGGGACAGTGGTTATTTTGTGGGGTCTATTTAATTATAAATTCATTTATTTTGTTTTAGTTTCCTCGCTAGACCTTCATCAAGATTAAAACAAAATACCTAGACCCCCTTTCAAGATAAATTAGTACATTTTTCGATAGAGAATTTTCCCGGCTAAAGGCCGACTTTTCTAAAAAATTACAGGCTCGCTTTCGCTCGCCAGGAAATAAATAGACACATAAATGTTACGAAAACTCTTGATATTGATATACAAATGGGACGAAAGGTATTAAAATCGACAAACTAATGGGGCGAATGTCTTAAAATCTGAAAACTAATGAGGTTAAACTTGAGGCAGAAAGGGGGACCAGAAAAACGACCCATCTCCCCTTAACAAACTCTCTAAACACCCCATAACTAAATTATCTTGTTGATGTAAACCACAGGTCGACTGAGGACTACCCAGGCTGGCTAATTTAAATGGAGAGCAATGTAATAAGCAACACACTTTATCTTAAGGGGGGTGACCTACTTTTTGTTATCTCCTTTTCTCTCTTTCTCTGGCTTGTATCCACTCGGTCTTATTCTGCCAACTGTTTGTCCCCATCCAGGTGTCGACTTCTCCTGGCGAGCGATAGCGAACCAGCATTGTATGGAGAAATCCGGCTTTGCCAAAGACATTTTAATATATAAAACATGTATAAATTTTAGCCTGCTGTCAAAAACATTTTTAAAAATATGCCTGCTCACTTCTGCTCACCAGGAAAAAAATAGACACCTGGATGGGGATAAACGTCTTGAAACAGTAGGTTGAATGGGGACGAATGGATACAGCACAGAGAGAGAACAAAAAACGAGGTGGGACCCCTTAAAAAACTCACTAAACATCACAAGACAGCCCAAAACTAAATGATCCTGTTGATGTAAACCACGGAAGGCTGGTGACTACACGGGTTGACTAATTTAGGGAAGCACTCGCCAAATATAAACAGTAAATATGTTTCTTTCCTTCCACTTAATCACAAACACTCCCAGAGACGGCTGACGGCCGTCAGTAAAAAAGTAACTCGCCAGTACCAGAGGCGGACGACGGCCGTCAGTAATACGCGATCCTTATAACTGCTAGTATGAGCGTAGTTGTTTACATGACTTGTAAGCACTGCTCTGAGGAGTTGGCAACACTTCTCAGCTTGGTTGCAATCCTCCACAGGCTGGCTGGACCAGTGCTTCACCAACTTTTGAGGTTGGTTGCCTCTAAAGCCATTTTGGCCACACTGGAGGATACATTTATGGTAATATCCTCTGGTACAGTATGGGTTAAGGAGGGTGACCTGTTTTGTTTCTTCTCTTCCTTGGTTGTATCCATTCGGCCCCATTTAGTCTACTGTTTTAAGACATTTATCCCAAGCCAGGTGTCAATGTTTTTTCCTATGGAAGATATATGGAGAAATCTGACTTCACCAGAGACATTTTTCTATCAAAAAATGTATAGATTTACTAGCTGTCTAACTCATTATCCTAAATATGATGGCTCGCCATTGCTCGCCTGGTATAAATCAACACCTGGAAAAAAAACAGGTCACCCCCCCTTAAACATTAAAAAGCAGGTCACCCCCCCTTAAACATTAAAAAGCAGGTCACCCCCCCTTAAACATTAAAAAGCAGGTCACCCCCCCTTAAACATTAAAAAGCAGGTCACCCCCCCTTAAACATTAAAAAGCAAGTCACCCCCCCTTAAACATTAAAAAGCAGGTCACCCCCCCTTAAACATTAAAAAGCAGGTCACCCCCCTTAAACATTAGGCTATTCAATGTGCAGTTGGGTCTGAGTACATGATTAGATTGATATCCAGTATTCCATAAATGGACAAACAATAGTAGTCATGTACTTAACCTTTAACTGTCTTGATGGTGTAATGGTTAGAGTGTTTAAGATCTGCATGTGGTAACCCAGGTTCGAATCCCGGGAGGATCACATGCTTTCATTAATTTCACCGTGAAATGTTTGGTGTTGGGAGTGAAATTGATAAATTAGATTATGAACTAATAAACTAAACCATGGCCTTTTCATTATCCGTCTGGTCCTATGACATGAAACGTGAAACCAAAATTTGGTATGGAGAAATTCTCAGGAAAAACATCGACTCCAAAAAAGATGTTAATGACTATTTTTGCATTTCCATTTTAGGGGATTAGGTCCGTCACTGCAAATTCTGGCACCATCTCTATAACACTGTATTGTTTGTATTATTTATCATAAAGTTAGTTATTTGTACTTCTATTTGAATATCTGTGGATACAAGAAATTCCTAAATCTTACAAACTGAAATGTCTTCCCTTACATCCTACCTCTAAATTTAATTATAAACGAAGACATAAACTAATGATATAAAGTTTAACATTCTGCAGACTTACTATGGGTTTCAGAGGCCGTGTGGCATCGTTTTTCGGGAATAACTTATTAACAAACAGTTGGATCAGTATGATATTTTGACACAGCTTTTTTCACACCGTCCCCTAATTTACTTCAATATAGTGCATCATCAAACGTGTAGAAATAAGCCACTTGTCCCTGTGTCATGAGGTTAAAGTCGCACATTAATGACTAAGAAATGGACAAGGCTACCATGGCTTACCTGTGAGAACCACCACACTATTATTGCTCCTCCATCAAACACGTAGTTATCAGCCACCACCCAACCCTATTATCACCTTTAAATTCAAGTTAGCTGTCAATATCAAGTATATATATAGAAAAATACATACTGTTTGTATATTTATACTTGATATTGACAGATAACTTGAATTTAAAGGCAATAATAGGGTTGGGTGGTGGCTGATAACTACCGTGTTTGATGGAGGAACAATAATGGTTTGGTGGTTCTCACAGGTAAGCCACGGTAGCCATGTCCGTTTCTTAGTAATTTATGTGCAACTTTAACCTCATGAGACAGGGACAAGTGGCTTATTTCTACACTTGGTAATGTACTATATTGCCATAAATTATGGGACGGTGTGAAAAAAGCTGTGTCAAAATATCATACTGATCCACCTGTTTGTTAATAAGTTAATCCCAAAAAAACGATGCCACACGGCCTCTGATACCCATAGTAGTTAGTTAATGTAGGACTTCAGAGGCTATTAACCCAATTAAATTATAAAGCCAGCACACTGTAAGTCAAGAATAGCGTCTGGACTGGAGCCCCTTTTCGAGATGTCTAGTCACTTGTCTGCAGACGAAATCATCATCAATAGGAATAAGTAAACCAATGTATGTAATATCAAAGACACAATAAGTAAACCAATGTATGTAATATCAAAGACACAATAAGTAAACCAATGTATGTAATATCAAAGACACAATAAGTAAACCAATGTATGTAATATCAAAGACACAATAAGTAAACCAATGTATGTAATATCAAAGACACAATAAGTAAACCAATGTATGTAATATCAAAGACACAATAAGTAAACCAATGTATGTAATATCAAAGACACAATAAGTAAACCAATGTATGTACTATCAAAGACACAATAAGTAAACCAATGTATGTAATATCAAAGACACAATAAGTAAACCAATGTATGTAATATCAAAGACACAATAAGTAAACCAATGTATGTAATATCAAAGACACAATAAGTAAACCAATGTATGTACTATCAAAGACACAATAAGTAAACCAATGTATGTAATATCAAAGACACAATAAGTAAACCAATGTATGTACTATCAAAGACACAATAAGTAAACCAATGTATGTAATATCAAAGACACAATAAGTAAACCAATGTATGTAATATCAAAGACACAATAAGTAAACCAATGTATGTAACATCAAAGACACAATAAGTAAACCAATGTATGTAATATCAAAGACACAATAAGTAAACCAATGTATGTAATATCAAAGACACAATAAGTAAACCAATGTATGTAATATCAAAGACACAATAAATAAACCAATATATGTAATATCAAAGACACAATAAGTAAACCAATGTATGTAATATCAAAGACACAATAAGTAAACCAATGTATGTAATATCAAAGACACAATTCGTGTTGCTGCTTTGTCCAATTAGGTAGTTAAAATAGGATTTCATAGGCTATCAACCCTTCTGGATTATTAGGCCAGCACACTGTAAGTCAAGAATAGTGATAGGACTGGAGCCCCTTTTTAAGAACTCCAGTCCCTTCTTTGTCCAATGATCTGATGTTGTCTATTAATTATTATGAGAGCCATACCACAGTGACCGAAAAGTTAGCTCTTTACCAGATGTCTTTACAAAAATTCTCAACATAACTTTTGCCTTTGATAGTACAGTCAAGGGCTGCAAAACCTTTCGTCCCATTTCGTTGTCAATTTTAAGACGTTTCGTGCCATTTAGGTGTAATACAGTAATTTAAAGATGAACCGGCTACCGAAAAATGTACAAATTTATCTTGAAAGAGGGTCTTGGGCTTATTTGTTAAGCTTGATGGAGGTCTAGGAAGGAAACTGATGAAAACAAAAATACATTACTGATCAAATAAATAGGCCCATCTCCCCTTAATGAAGGCATCCTTGGTGTTTACAGTCTTTTTACCAACACGTCACTTCGTCATCAATGTTTTTGTTCATATTCAGGGGTGGTTCACATACAATTAGGTTATCAAAGTCATAACGTAACCTATTATATAAATAATATATTAATAGACAATAATAATGGTAATAATAACAATAATAAATATAATAATAATACTCTAGCATAAATTGACCTTACCATAACATAACCATAGCAAAAATATATATATAACCAAGATAAACAAACAAAACAAAAAGCAAACGCTGCACTCCATAAACAAAAGCCATTACAAAACAAAACTGAATTCAATATACACAACTGCGGTCGTAAAAAACTCAAATAACAGGTTGGAGGCAAAACTCGAAACGAAGGGTGAAAATATTAAACAACTAAAATAAATAAAAACAAAATAAAACAACTCCTCTGAAAGGGAAAAGCCGAGGGTCACTGAGGGAGTTCAGAGAAAGAGAAATATATACTATATACTATATATATATATATATATAGAAAGAGAGAGAGAGAGAGAGAGAGAGAGAGAGAGAGAGAGAGTGAAAGTGAGAACAAAATAGAGAGAGTGGGAGATAGAGAGATTGAGTAATGTGAGAGAGTGATTTAGAAAATACACATAAATGAAAAATAAAAGAGAGAGAGAGGGGGAGAGATTATCATTCATTTTTAACTCATACATTTGACATTGCAGGAGAAAGTCTAAGGACAAGGATCTCGCAGAAGGTGCGGACCAACATAGACACCTGATTTGGGTGAAGTATGTGATTATCGCCAAAATAGTGGGGTGAGGTATCTTAAAATCTTCAAATAATGAAGCCATTCCTAGGAACAAACAGGGTTAAAAGAGAAATTAAAAGAATACACGCGAAAACTTCACACAGATAAATACGGACACACACACACACACACACACACACATACACAAGCGTTCACGTTCCCTTGATAAACTGTATAGCCTGATGAATATTAACATATTCAATACCAGGGACATCCCTATTATAATATTCTGGCAACTATTAGACAATGTTATCTAGCTTAGGAAGGGCCTCTAGCAATAATATGGCTTCAAACTATCTCTACTAACCCTTTCAATTACCACAGATCCTTGCTAAGCTCCATAATTACCACAGATCCTTGCTAAGCTCCATAATATCTTTCAATTAGGGGCCCGGGTTCAAATCCCGATATGTCAATGGGAAGATATTATTGGGATTGAATTTGTGCTGTACCTAGTATCAGTGCATTACCACAAAGCCCACCGAAATGCCAAAAAAATACCCTCATTGTTCCCTGATTAAATAACACTGTATGAATATTCCCATATTCAAAATATGTTACAGGGGGACAATGCCTAGTGAGTTCACTGCTCAATAGGTGGCATTCTGAGAGTGAGGGTCTGAGTCTGGAGGGTGAGACGGTGAAGCACCTGAGCGAAGCAACCGGCCGCTTCAGAGATGGAGCTGTTTCGAGCCATGATGGTTGCTTCGCATGTCTCACTCCCCAGACTGGAACAAGACCTCACGGGCTTCACCGTGTTGAGCGGTGGAATGTACAGGCTCTCAGCCTATGCCCGAGAGGGAGTAGTTGGAATATAGAAAAAAAAAAAAAAAAAAAAAAAAATTACCACAGATCCTTGCTAAGCTCCATAATATCTTTCAATTACCACAGATCCTTGCTAAGCTCCATAATTACCACATATCCTTGCTAAGCTCCATAATATCTTTCAATTACCACAGATCCTTGCTAAGCTCCATAATTACCACAGATCCTTGCTAAGCTCCATAATATCTTTCAATTACCACAGATCCTTGCTAAGCTCCATAATATCTTGTAAATGTATCAAGAATACAGTATAACACTCGTCGCTGGTGCTCAAAGGGTTAACAGTATATTGTAAGAGAGAGAGATAATATCAAAGGTGTATTGTATCTTCAGCTTCAGTATCGTTATTGCGTTCACTGAGACTCATATTAGGGTACACACACACACACACAGAAACACACATACACAAGCACACACACACACAAAGAGACACACACACACACACACTCACAATTTGGCATACACACATAAATACTGACACACACAGACACACACTGATATGCACACTCAGAGAGACTCACAATTGGACAGTTTTCCATGTCAAATTTACCTTTCAATATTGTCTACTTGGCAAACCTCGATGTTGGGGTTGCAGAATAGTGACTGTAAGGCTTGCGGTCCGTGAAATGGGAAATAAAGGGGAGATTGATATGCTTCACATTCAATGGACAATAGTAATACCTGGTACTTACGAGGTCTATTGTGTTGTTATATGTGTGTATGTGTGTGTGTGTGTGCGTCTGTGTGTGTGTGTATACATTAATGAAGGTAGTAAGGTTAGGTACAGTCGTAATCAGAAGTACTTGAACTTTATATGATGATGTAAACGAGACTGAGATGTCTGACCAATTATACCTACTAAATGAATCAACAGGTTTTTAATATATTTCGGCAGTGCTTCATAATATATGGTGCCTCCAAATATTGTCCAGATATTCATGTCCAAGACTCTACTAATATTATTAGCGTTCACAGTGTTCACCTAGTGTTCGTTCCTTTTAGTTACGGAACGTTCTATTCTAATATGTTCGATATGTTCGTTGAAATCGTAACTTTTGTTGTCATTCCTTTGTCATAGAGCCGCATTATCTGCCGACACACAGGAGGGGGACCCTGTAACTCCCTCTCACTGATGTTAGCCCCATTATCCTTGAGATATTAACACCATCGCCGCATTAGGTTGCCGATTTTTACAACTATCGCCCCATAAATGTGTCAAATTCAAGACCTTCCACGCCATTTGGGTGTCAATTTAGGTTGAAAACGGTCATGGTGGGTATGCATTAGATTGAAGGAAGTCTGGGATGGAGTTATTGTTAGCCATGGAACAACATGTATAACATTGCTGGAAAGTAACACCAGTAAGGAGAATCCATAATAATAATTAAACAATATATCACAATAGCCCACAAGACGTCTGACCTGATAGTGTTGATGGGAGGTCTATGCTTTTTCTGGACCCCCTTTCCCTCGTGTTTAGCCCCATTAGTTTTGACATTTTAAGACGTTTGCCCCATTTGTTTGGCGATGTTAACACCTTTCGCCCCATTCTGTTGTAATTTTTAAGACCTTGTGTGCCATAAGAGTGTCAATTTTGTCATGGCTAGCGATAGCGAGCCTGTCATTTGGTAGAAACCGGTCTTCGGCCGGAACCTGTACCGAAACATTTAAAGCATTATCTTGAAGGAGGGTTTTGACCCTCTTGGGTGTGTTTTTTTAATACTTGATAGAGGTCTAGGGAGCAAACTATAAAACAAAAAATATATATAATAATAATGACAAAGGTCCAATTCAAACAAGACCCCCCTTAACCCCTTCTGTACCGACGACGTCTTTTGCATTATATTCTGGCAAGTTTTACAAGATTTTCTTCAGTTTAGGAAGAGCATCTGGTATTAAGAGGCTACAAATGATCTCAATTGATACTTTTAGCTACCATATTTCCTTTCTAAGCCACATAAAATCGTCTTAATGTAGCTGAAATGAAACTCAAATGACGTGACCTGTACTGCACGGGTTAATTGTATGTGTGGTGGTTTAGCGAGTGTAGCCTAGTGAGCCTCCAGCCAGGTTAATCAGTTTATGGTAAGGTGCACTATAGTCTGTTTATTACAAGTAGCACACAAATATTGACACCTTATTTCTTTAAGAGGACAGTGGGTATTGGTGTTGGTCTATTTATTTATAATTATATTCATGTATTTTTGTTTTCCTCGCTAGACCTTCATCAAGCGTAAAAAAAAACACTCACTAGACTCACCTTCAAGAAAAAAAGAAAAACAAAATCGATAGAAAAATGCCCCAGCCTAAGGTCAGTTTCTCTTAACTCTATCACGCACGTATGGACGCCAGGGTTGCCGATTAGCAATCAGAAATAGTTTACTCAATCTTATAATTACCGCTCCATAATTAGTTTTCTGCCCACAGCTCACTCAAAGACAACTGCAGAGGTTGAAGTAAATATACTAAAGGATTCTAAATACCCCTGATGGTCACAGAATAGGCTCAAATGGCATCCTGTGCGTGAAAAGGTTAAAATTACAGGCTCGCTATCGCTCGCCAGGAAAAAATTGACACCTAAATGGCACGAAAGGTCTTGATATTGATATAGATATGGGACAAAGGTTTTAAAATCGACAAACTAATGGGGCGAACGTCTTAAAATCTGAAAACTATTGGGGATAAACACGAGGAAGAAGGATGGCCAGAAAAACTACCCTTTCTCCTTAACTAAAAAAAGGGTGGCGTAAATGAGTTGTATATTTTAATTCCCTGGCTGGCTCTTCCCAAATCATTTCCTGGCTCTTCTTCAAATAATTTCCTGACCCATATCGTCACAAATGTATAGCATAAAAGATGCCTGGCCATATTCGAAGATGCTGTGAACGACCGTATAGCTGCTCCCTCGAAATCAAGTGACGTGTATAGATAAAGTGTCGTCATCCAGTATGGCAGAAAGGAAGCAACCAACACCTTGAAGCTACACTAACACCATCTAGTGCGACACAAATGAAGCACCCAACATCTCCAAGATTCAATCGATAATCTCGAGCTACAGGCTATTGAACAGTCTAAGGGTTCCTGAGGTTTAGAAAAAATAAAAATAAATATATTTTTTTTTTTTTTTTTTTTTTTTTAAGAGACAATGAACGGAGGAAGGAAAAACACAGATAAAACAAAAAGGTCCATGTGCCTAAAGGCATCCTCCATTCATAAAATGTTTGTAACAACTGGATTTAAACATTTGTTGATTGTAAGTTTGTGGAAAGCAATTCGAGGGAAGTGAATTCCAAAGAGTAGTAGCTCTGGGGATAAATGAATTTTGATAAGCAGAAGTTCTGCATTGTGGAGGAGAAAGTGTAAATTCATGGGCGCTCTCAGCTGCCCTAGTTCTACGGGGAAAGATGTGGAGAGGCGGCACAATTGAAGCAAGTTCCTCGGAACAATTGCTGTGAAAATATCTGTAGAATAATGCAAGGGATGCAACGTTTCTTCGTATGGCTAATGTAGGAAGGTCCTGTGTGATTGCAGGGTTATTGATTAATCTAATAGCTTTATTTTGAATTTTGTCCAACTGCCTCAATGCAACCACTCCACTTCCACCCCACAGAGGTGAACAGTAATCCATCTGAGAGCGCACATGACTTTTATATATTACGGCCAACTGCTCGTCAGTGAAGAATTCTCGAACTCTGTACAGGAGTCCCAGGTTTTTAGAGGCATTCTTAGCAATGCTTCTAACATAATGTGTCCAGCTCAAGTTAGTAGTTAATGTTACACCGAGAATGTCAATACTAGGGGAAGTGGGAATATTTACATCATTAAAAAATATATGGGAGTCAGTGAGATTCTGTCGGTTAGAAAATTGAATGTACTTGGTTTTCTGTGCATTAAAGGAAACTAGATTCTCTTGTCCCCATTCATTAATTCTAGAAAGGTCCTGGTTCAGAGAAATTGCAGTGTTTATTTTTGAATTTATAAGATCGGGTTGGGTGAAAGAATTGGTAAATGTGAAGGAACTGTGGAGTGTTGAGTAATCTGCGTAGGAATGTATTGGATTATGAGTGGTAGATATGAGATCATTGATATGAATGAGGAACAGAGTTGGGGCCAAAACTGATCCCTGGGGAACACCAGCATTTATTGAGTGAAATTGAGAATAAAGGCCATCTACCATTACACGTATTTTTCTGTTATGAAGATAAGAAGAAATTAGTGGCACTAATGATGCAAGGCCGTAGTGTGACATCTTCGACAATAAGGATTGATGCCAGACTCTATCAAATGCCTTTGATATATCCAGTGCTATTGTATGTGTTTCACCATGTTGGTCTGTAGCTTGGTTGATTTGATGCGTAAGAAGGCAAAGAATGTCTGCAGTTGATCGACATCGTCTAAAACCATATTGCCTATCACTGATTAATATATATATATATATATATATATAACACAAACAAAAACAAAGGCCCGAAATAAGAGCTGGATTATTCTAGTCCTTTGGTAGTTATATAGGCTAGAGGTTACGGGGGGTGAACTGCTTTTTCTCTGTCTTAGTTGTATCCATTCGGTCCCATTCAGCCTACTCTTTTAAGACAATTATCCCCATCCTGGTGTCATTTTTTCCTGGCGAGCGTTTGCGAGCCAGCATTTTGTGGAGAAATCCGGCTTCGCCGGAGAAATTTAACCAATGTCTAACTCATTATCCAAAATATGAAGGCTGGCTATTGCTCACCAGGTATATATAAATCGACACCTGGGTGAGGATAAACGTCTTAAAATAGTAGGCTCAATGGAGCCGAATGGGATACAACCCAGAGAGAAAAAAAAGCAGGTGACCCCCCTTAATATGTCTGGCCTACCTATACTGAACAGGGTAGAGTCTCGTGTCTTGTCCTAACTTAATATGTCTGGCCTACCTATACTGAACAGGGTAGAGTCTCGTGTCTTGTCCTAACTTAATATGTCTGGCCTACCTATACTGAACAGGGTAGAGTCTCGTGTCTTGTCCTAACTTCCCTATTTTTCTTTGGACAGTCAACATTTCCGAACAACTATGTAAGGTGCAATTGACCACTTGCGAGTTTCAGGCTATAAGGAAGTTGGAGCTGTATAACTCGATGGCAAATATTTATGCAATAATTATGTAGTTTACTAATGGCTAAATAGTATGTTAAATATGGCTTTATGTATTTATAAATGTACTACCACGGGTAATGCTGCTAAATATCAATATCTACAGCTCCAACTGCCTTATAAAACGAAACTCGCAAGTGGACAATTGACCACTTGCAATGTTCAGGCTATAAGGAAGTTGGAGTTGTTTGCATTGATATTTAGAAGAATTGCCAGCTAAAATACGGTTGTAGTACATTTATATATACATACAACTAAATTCAACATACGTGTTATCCATTAGATATCTACTTTAATATTGTATTTCTGCTAAATATCGATGTTCACAGCTCCAACTTCTTTATAGCCTGAAACTCGCAAGTGGTCAATTATGATATCCTGGTGAACTGTTTGAGGTTCAGCTATCTCTATTGGAAAGGAGTCCTGTCCACCTCGCTTGGATAGTAAGGTGTGTGTGGTCAGTGTATCTATCTATCTATCTATCTATCTATATTTATATATATATACCGAAGTATCTAATAATGAATTCCTTCTCGCTCTCTAACTCTTTCTCTCTCTCTCTCTCTCTCTCTCTCTCTCTCTCTCTCTCTCTCTCTCTCTCTCTCTCTCTCTCTCTCTCTCTCTCTCTCTCTCACCGTCTCATGGATGCCAATAACAAGGCAGAATCAACAAGCAGCACGGTCGACTTTATCAACTGTAAGAGTCAGAGAAAGAGAGGATATGAGAGAGAGAGAGCGAGAGCGAGAGAGAGAGAGTGAGAGTGAGTGGGAGAGACAGAGAGAGTTAAGATATGATATATCGAAGCACCTATTTATCTAGCTTGTATGATACATACATCTTTTCAATTGAAGTAGGAATTATAAGGAAAATAGAACACAACTGGTAAATTAATCACCCCACTCAGTGTTCTATATTTCAGGCGAGTGATAGCAAGCCTGTACCTTAGTAGAAATTGGCCTTCGGCCAGAACATTTTTCTATCGAACAATGTACAATTTTAACTTGAAGGGGATTTGGATGGCATTTTTCAGTGTATAAAATCTGGGAAGATATTAAGCCTAGGGCACACACTAGAATACATTGTTCGGAAATGGCTAAAACAACCATATTTGTCAACAACAATTAAACACAATATCAATATAACCCCCAAGAGGTCGAACCAGATAGTGTTAAATCATTTAGTGGACATAAACCAACAATACCCATTGATAAAATTGGCACTTGCAGTTGTGGAAAGTGGGAGCAATGCAGTCTGAAATTAAATCTACCATTTACGGGTTTCAGGTTATAAGAAAGTTAAAGGTATTGCCATCGATATCTAGCAGAATTAACAACTAATATAAGGTCGTAGTACATATTTTATGAATACATAAAAGCAAATTTATCATACTTTCTATTCCTCATAAACCTAAATTTCTGTTTAATATCGATGTGTATGGTTTCAAGTTTCTTACAGCCAGATATTCGCATGTGATACATTGTGATATTATTATTTATGCTCTATTTGTGCTATGCTTCATTTGTGCCAAGGTCCATTTGTGCTCCATAAAGGAATGAAAGAAGGAAAAATACATTGGATGAAGACAATCTCGTTTCACCAACATGGACAACTAACAGACAGTAAGGATTAACCCATTCAGTACCGGTCACGTCATTGCCATTATATTTTGAAAACTATTAGATTTTATTCAGATTAGGAAGGACGTCTAGAAATGATAAGGCTTCAAACTATATCAACATACCCCTTTAACTACCCCAGATCCTTAAGCTGCACGACATCGTCTGTATATAGCTAGAATGAAATATACCACACATTGCTGGTACTCAAAGGGTTAAGAAAACAAAAATAGAAGACATAACGTAGAGCATAATTATGGAAGAAAATTACAGCCAGGCTTACGGACTGGGTGAAACAGACACTCGGTGACAGACAAACAGACTGGTCCCCTTTCTTTCTCATGTTTAGCCCCATTAATTTTCAGATTTCAAGACATTCGCCCCATTAGTTTGTCGATTTACAAACCTTTCGTCCCATTTATATATTAATATCAAGACCTTTCGTAGCATTGAGGTGTCGATTATTTCCTGGCGAGTAATACCGAGCCTGTAATGTTAGGAGTAACCAGCCTTCGTCCGGTACACAACAGACAACAGGTAAACAAACAACAGGTAACACGACAGACCCAAGTAAGAGTGAGAGTGGGCAGGAAGACAGATGACGTAATTCCCACTGTTGACGGTCACTGAGAGATGGTTCCTCCTTATCTATCCCCCCCCCCCTGCTCTCTCTCTCTCTCTCTCTCTCTCTCTCTCTCTCTCTCTCTCTCTCTCTCTCTCTCTCTCTCTCTCTCTCTCTCTCTCTCTCTCTCTCTCTCAATATATATATAAATATATATATTTACATTCCATTACTATTCGAATTATAATGCACTCAAAATCTAAATTTGTACAGTACCTATTGAGAGAGAGAGAGAGAGAGAGAGAGAGAGAGAGAGAGAGAGAGAGAGAGAGAGAGAGAGAGAGAGAGAGAGAGAGAGAGAGAGAGAGTCATACATTCCCCTATAGTACTCCACCATTCTTCACATTTACCCAACAACCGACAGACAGTGACATTCCTGGCCATTACCTCTGTGTGGTCGATGGAGGAGTATTGTGCCATTCACCCTCCGAATACTGTTTTATGGGTTCCTCCTCTTGTGTCGTATGGGTAGTAATTACTCTTTTCTTCTGCAGTATTGTGCCATTCACCCTCCGAATACTGTTTTATGGGTTCCTCCTCTTGTGTCGTATAGGTAGTAATTACTCTTTTCTTCTGCAGCTCGCCAGGAAAAAAATCGAAGATATGTGGCGAAAAGTATTAAAACAAATGGGCCGAACGTCTTAAGATCTGAAAACCAATGAAGCTAAACATAAGGGAGAAGGGGGGCCAGAAAAACGACCCATATCCCCTTAAGCCTGTAGTGTCTTTGGCGAGCCTCTTATTCTTATGTCGTCTAGGTATAAAGTACGTTCCTTCTGTGTGGATTTGTAAATTTCTCTCACATACTCACTTTTTGTCGTAAACTGGAACTCTCTCCTTCAATCTGTCTGGAACTATGCCTGATCAGTGGAAGATAGCCAACGTAACACCGATATTAAAAAAAGGCAGCAAATCCCTACCCAGTAACTATCGTCCAATTAGCTTAACCTCAGTTGTATGTAAAATGCTAGAAACGGTCATAAGAGACAGACTCGTAAATCACTTAGAGGAAAATAACATACTTAAAGATACTCAACACGCTTTCGTAAAAAACGTTCCTGTTTAACAAACCTCTTAGACTTCTTCCACGATATCCTCAACCTCTACGATGAGAGTAAAGCTGTAGATATTATATACCTTGATTTTCAAAAGGCCTTTGACAAAGTTCCCCACAAACGTTTACTGCTAAAACTAAAAGTGCATGGAATACAAGACAGTGTGTTGAAATGGATAGAAAATTGGCTCAGCGACAGAAAGCAAAGAGTAGTCATAAACGATAAGGCATCTAAATGGACCAATGTAAGTAGCGGGGTACCCCAGGGATCGGTACTAGGACCAATTCTCTTTCTAATTTACATCAACGACATAGATGAGGGTCTCACCTGTACAATCTCAAAATGTGCTGACGATACAAAAATTGCCAATAGCGTACTCTCAAAAGAACAAGTTGACGATATGAAACACAATCTAGATAAATTGTCACATTGGGCCCAAATTTGGCAAATGAGTTTCAATGCGGATAAATGTAAAGTACTACATATCGGATACCTAAATGAGAAAGCAAACTATTAGATGAATGGCACTCAGCTTAAGAATGTAAACAGAGAAACCGATCTGGGAGTAACAATATCGAGTAACCTAAAACCGAGTCAACAATGTTCAGAAGTTGTTAAGAAGGCAAACAAAATAATTTGCTTTATAGGCAGGTCATTTGAGCATAAATCCAAAGACTTTATCCTAACCTTTTACAATTCCTTAGTCCGCCCTCTTCTGGAATACTGCGTTCAATGCTGGTGCCCTTATTACCAAAAAGACATAAACAAGCTAGAATGATTTCAACGTAGAGTTACCAAAATGATACCTACCCTAAAGAACAAACCATACGAAGAGCGTCTTAGAGAATTAAATCTATTTCCTTTAACCCAGCGCAGATTAAGAGGTGACTTAATTCAAGTGTTCAAAATCATCAAAGGCATCGACAATATGAACTGTAGTAAGTACTTCACTATCGACTAATCTAATTACACGCGGGGAAACGGTTGCAAAATTTTTGGTAAATCTTTTAACTCACACGAATCTAAGAATTTCTTCTTCAATCGAGTTGTCAACTTGTGGAATGTGCTTCCCCGAGACGCTATAAACTGCAGCACCGTTGATTCATTTAAACTCCGCCTAGACAAATATCTCGCATCAAACCCGTGACTGACTGCGTTTGTAAATGAATAACTTTATTTTATCCCCCCTCAGTTACTAACCCATATGTCCCCTACTAACTTCCTAGTCCTGCCACGGACATTAGTTCCAGGGCAGTAGTTTCCTTTCCAATGTTCCCTTACCCACTCTAAACCACTGTTTGGACACTTGATCCTCAGTGTTTGGGAGGACAAGCAGCCTAGAAGGGTCACTAGATCTGTTGTTGCTTGATTTCCTTTGTACTCCCTATGTACTCCTTCAATAAATCTTTCCTTCATCCTATGACTTAGACTGCTTCAAACTTCGTGTGTCCAGGCATTTTTACCCCAACATACACTCGGATGCCATAGTATCTAGCCCACTCACAAGGATTCGTCGACACCTTATGTTTTTATTTATGCAATTATAACCATCTGGATTGATTTTTAGATAGAACGTGTTTCTCATTGTATAGTATATATATAGTTTTGTAGTTGATGCATAGATAATTGTATTCATAATTGTATTTCCAGAGAAATCCTGTAGTCTTCTCCTGGGTGACCTGCATGTGTGTAAGTTTGTGTTTTTTATCTGTGTGTATTTGTTGTTTTATGTTGTTTTTGTGTTTTCCATGTTCTTGCTCTGTCTTGAGTCGGCTACCCCCAAAATGGGGATTGGGCCTGAGCATATAGATAGATAGATAGATAGATTTCCAGAGATATACTTCCATAGTTAGAAATAGGTGAAGTGCACTAATATTTATGAGTGGGCTAGAGACTATGGCATACTAGTGTACCTTGAATTTCGCTCTGTGACACTCTATTGGCTTTATGGGAGACACTCGTTATAGGCAGCCTGTCTTTTGTATCCTTCATACCTATGGGGAGAAAGTACCTAACTAACCTATCAAATCCAATCTAACGTAATCAAGGGAAGATAGGTATATTTTTTTGTTCGGTTTTTTAATATATTTATTATTATTTTAGTTTTCTCCCTAGATTTCCATTAAACTTTAACAAAAACACATCCATTAGATCTCCCTTCTAGATAAATTTGTACATTTTGCGTTAGAAAAATGTGCCGGCTGAAGGCCGGTTCTTTCAAAATTACATGCTCACTATCGTTCGACAGGAAAACAAAACCACCAACTAAATAGTACGAATGGTCTTAATATTGACCAAAAAAGGGGTGAATGGTATTAAAATCGACACAATAATGGGGCAAACATCTTGAAATTTCAAAACTAATGGTGCTAAACATGAGGGAGAAGGGGTGACCCGAAAAACCGACCCTGTAGAAATGGGGCAAAAAGCCTAAAATATTGCCAAACTGATCAAGCGAACGTCTTAAAATCCCATACCTAATGGTGGTAAACACGAGGGAGAAGGAGGTCCAGAGAAACAACCCCTTAAAGTGTTCCACCAGAGTTGTTAGCGTTCACTGTCAAATACTATGGGTTTAAGGGGGTCACCTGCTTTTTATTTCTCTCTTTCTCTGGCTTGTATCTATTCGGCCCCATTCAGCCTACTGTTTTAAGATGTTTACCCCCATCCAGGTGTTGATTTATTCCTGGGGAGCGATAGCGAGCCAGCATTGTATGGAAAAATCCGACTTCGTCGGAGAAATTTTTCTTTCGAAAAATGTACAAATTTAGCCTGCTGACAAAACATTATAAACAAATATGCTGGCTCGCTGCCGCACGCCAGGAAAAAATCGACACCTGGATGGGGATAAATGGCTTAAAACAGTCGGCTGAATGGGGCCGAATGAATACAACCTAGAGAGACAGGGAAATAAAGAGAAAAACGAGGTGGGCCCCTTAAGGAAGATATGACAAGGGAAGTTAAAGTGTCCATAATCATTGTAATCCCTTAGATGATAAGATGTCGCATTTCTTTTCAGTTTTCTGGCAATTATTATACGATTATATTAATATTAGGAAGTTTATATGGAAGTAAAAGTGTTAATTGAGACAGTCTTTACCCTTATAATGCCCACAAATCCTTCTTAAATTGTATAAAATCTTCTAATGATAGCCAGAATAAAGTGTCAAAATGCGTCCTACTCTTCAAAGGCATATGGGCGGTATGAAAAGGATAATTGAAGTGTCCATAATAGACTACGTTCATATTATCACCAACCCAACAATTAACATACAAATAAACCTAATTAATGAAATCAACGGAACTAATGTATACGTGTGGTACTCCAAGGATTCGAACCTAGGATACTCACACCGAATTTCCGCGCACTAACCATTACACTATCAAGACAGTTATAAAATTAATATTGGTATTGATATACTCATTCATACAACGATGTCAATGGTATCCTAAATAATATAGGGTAAATCGTTACCAACAAACTCCGCATGAATTAAAATACCTGTAATGTATATACTGTATATAATAATAAATAATAATATATATATATATATATATATACATATACATATACATATACATATATATATATATACTGTATACACAGTATATACTCAGGCACATAACCCATTACTGGGGGGGCGAAGGGGGGGGGGGGGGGGTCGACTCGAGACAGAGCCCGAACAAAAACAACATTCAAAGGTTCTAATTCTCAGGGTCCTGCACCACTTTCGCGTTCCCTTGCCCCTCTCTCTGTCTCGCCAAGTAGGATAATTATACACGGGGAGGAGGATTCCTAGCCCCCTGACCCCCTGTCATGCTGTTGATTATTTATAACGTGATATTTAACCATACACTTTTTTTTCTTTCCAACTACTCCCTCTCGGGCATAGGCTGAGAGCCTGTACATTCAACCGTTCTACATTGAATGGTGAAGCCCGTGAGGTCTAATTCTAGTCTAGGGGGTGAGACATGTGAAACCCTTTTTAGTTGCAACCAGCGCCTGCCATCATCCCTTTGCAGGATGCATGGGTCTTAGTTGCTCACTCACGGCTCGAAGCAGCCCCATCTTTGAAGCTGCCTCGCTCCAGTGTTTCACTGTCTCACCCCCTAGACTCGGGCCCTCACTTTTAGAACGCCACCTATTGAGCAATGAACTCACATGGCATTGCTCCCCTGTAGCATATTTTGAATATGGGGATATTCATACAGTGCTATTTAATCAGTGAACAATGAAGGTATTTATTTGGCGTTTCGGTGGACTTTGTGGTAATGCACTGATGCTAGGTACAGCAGAAATTCCATCCCAATAATATCTTCCCATTGATACATCGGGATTTGAACCCGGGTCCATTGGATTACCAGTCCAGTGGCAAGACCAATCCACCACACCTCCCCTATCCCAATAAACCCTCTCCTAATAAACCTTAAAACTGTCCTAACTAAGTAACTAACTAACTAATTAACTAACTGTCTTAGTATCTAAACTTAACCTAAGCAAAAAAAATCCCTATTACTGTATATATTCTATCACATCCTAATGAAACCCTAACAAATATATTAATCTAATTCACAACATAACGAAACTTAATCTATTCTACATCTTTGGTCAACTTACACGTTTTATATACGAATGGAAACTGATTTGTGGAAGAGCTGACTAATTAGCCTTCAATCAAACCATTAACACACACACACACACACGCACAAACCATAAATACATACACACAAACCATAAATACATACACACAGACACACACACAAACCATATATACATACACACAGACACACACACAAACCATATATACATACACATAGACACACACACAAACCATATATACAATAATATACATACACACAGACACACACACAAACCATATATACATACACACAGACACACACACACACCATATATACATACACATAGACACACACAAAAACCATATATACAATAATATACATACACAGACACACACACAAACCATATATACATACGCACAGACACACACACAAACCATATATACGTACACATAGACACACACACAAACCATGTATACAATAATATACATACACACAGACACACACACAAACCATATATACATACACACAGACACACACACAAACCATATAATTTATACATACACACAGACACACACACAAACCATATATACATACACACACACAAACCATATATACATACACACAGACACACACAAACCATATATACTGTACATACACACACACAAACCATAAATACATACACACAGACACACACACAAACCATATATACATGCACACACACAAACATAAATACATACACACAGACACACACACAAACCATATATACATACACACACACAAACCATAAATACATACACACATACACAAACCATATATACATACACACAGACACACACACAAACCATAAATACATACACACAGACACACACACAAACCATATATACATACACACAGACACACACACAAACCATGTATACATACACACATACACACACACGAACCATATATACATACACACAGACACACACACAAACCATAAATACATACACACATACACACACACAAACCATATATACATACACACAGACACACACACAAACCATATATATACATACACACAGATACACACACAAACCATAAATACATACACACAGACAAACCATATATACTGTACATACACACAGACACACACACAAACCATAAATACATACACACAGACACACACACACACACAAACCATATATACATACACACAGACACATACACAAACCATAAATACATACACACAGACACACACACAAACCATATATACATACACACAGACACACCCACAAACCATATATACAATAATATACATTCACACAGACACACACACAAACCATAAATACATTCACACTAATACACACACAAACCATAAATACATACACACAGACACACACACAAACCATATATACATACACACAGACACACACACAAACCATAAATACATACACACATACAAACCATATATACATACACACAGACACACACACAAACCATATATACATACACACAGACACACACACAAACCATATATACATACACACACACAAACCTTATATACATACACAGAGACACACACACAAACCATATATACATACACACAGACACACACACAAACCATATATACATACACACAGACACACACACAAGCCATATATGCCTACACACAGACACACACACAAACCATATATACAATAATATACATACACACAGACACACACACAAACCATAAATACATACACACAGACACACACACAAACCATATATAAATACACATAGACACACACACAAACCTTATATACAATAATATACATACACACAGAGACACACACACACTATATATACATACAAACAGACACACACACAAACCATATATACATACATACAGACACACACACAAACCATATGTACATACACATAGACACACACAAACCATATATACAATAATATACATACACACAGACACACACACAAACCATATATACATACACACAGACGCACACACAAACCATATATACATACACACAGACACACACACAAACCATATATACATACACACAGACGGACACACAAACCATATATACATACACACACACACACACAAACCATATATACATACACACAGACACACACACAAACCATATATACAATAATATACATACACACAGACACATACACAAACCATATATACATACACACTGACACACACACAAACCATATATACAATAATATACATACACACAGACACACACACAAACCATAAATACATACACACAGACGCACACACAAACCATATATACATACACATAGAACACCACAAACCATATATACAATAATATACATACACACACACTCACACACATAAATACATACACACAGACACACACACAACCATATATACATACAGACAGACACACACACAAACCATATACATACACATAGACACACACAAAACCATATATACAAACATATACATACACATAAACACACACACAAACCATATATACATACACACAGACACACACACAAACCATAATACATACACACACACACACAAACCATATTATACACAGACACACACACAAACCATATATACAATAATATACATACACACAGACACATACACAAACCATATATACATACACACTGACACACACACAAACCATATATACAATAATATACATACACACAGACACACACACAAACCATAAATACATACACACAGACACACACACAAACCATATATACATACACATAGACACACACACAAACCATATATACAATAATATACATACACACAGACACACACATAAAACATAAATACATACACACAGACACACACACAAACCATATATACATACACACAGACACACACACAAACCATATATACATACACACAGACACACACACAAACCATATATACATACACATAGACACACACACAAACCATAATTTATATACATACACACAGACACACACACAAACCATAAATACATACACACAGACACACACACAAACCATATATACATACACATAGACACACACACAAACCATATATACAATAATATACATACACACAGACACACACACAAACCATATATACATACACACAGACACACACACAAACCATATATACATACACACAGACACACACACAAACCATATATACATACACATAGACACACACACAAACCATATATACAATAATATACATACACACAGACACACACACAATCCATAAATACATACACACAGACACACACACAAACCATATATACATACACACAGACACACACACAAACCATATATACATACACACAGACACACACACAAACCATAAATACATACACACAGACACTCACACAAACCACATATACATACACACATACAAACCATATATATATACACACAGACACACACACAAACCATAAATACATACACACATACACACACACAAACCATATATACATACACACAGACACACACACAAACCATATATACATACACACAGACACACACACAAACCATAAATATATACACACAGACAAACCATTTAGCAATAAAAGGGGACTTCACTCTAACATCAATTCTGTACACCAATTTCTTCAAGCAGAATCCCCTACTCTCCTTTTTTTGACAGAGACTCAAGTAACATCCACATCTGACACGTCTAGATTTAATTTTCCAGGTTATCAACTGCTCCAAAATTTCAGACCTAAAGGAGGTGTATGTTGCTTCGCAAAATCTGAAATTGCCCTGGAGGAGGTTACTAGTTTCAATTGTCCCTATTTTGATTATTCTATATACAAATTAATTTCTGCTGGTAAATTTAAATACATATGTTGCATCTACCGTTCCCCAAATACTCCTCCAGAGCAAAGTCTTTTTGATTCTCTGTCCTCACAACTCAGTGTCCTCAACTTAAATGCTTCTTCTGAAATCACTGTGTTGGGTGATTTTAATGTCCATAATGTTGAATGGCTCACTCATTCAGCCAGGACTGATGATGCTGGTCTTGAATGTGAGCTATTTGCAGACTCATTTAATCTCACTCAACTAGTCAACCAACCCACCCGTGTACCAGATAATCCTAATCATAATTCCCACCTACTGGACTTATTTTTAACAACCAATTCAGAAAATTATGATGTTACAGTGAGGTCCCCGCTTGGATCTTCTGATCACTGTCTGATACAGGCCACCTGTCTATCACCTACCACACCTTCCCACTCTGAACCTGTTTTGGTGACTAAATGGCATTATGATAGGGCAGACTGGGAGGGTCTTCAAGGTTTCTTTATTGATATTCCCTGGACCTCTTTCTTTTCTAATGATGCACACTCCACCTTGAGCCACATACAAGATTTTGTAAAAATTGGAATGGAAACTTTTATTCCTCATCAAAAGTACAGTAAAAGATCTAATTCACCTAAATGGTTTGACCATAATTGTGCTAGAGTAACTGAACAAAAAGCAATAGCCTACAATGCATACACAAGATCAAAAACACATGAAGCCTTTAATTACTTTAGAAACATCAGAAATCATGCCAAAACTGTATTAAACCTAACTAAATCAAACTTTCTCCACAAGCAGGCAAATCAACTTCTAAATAATCCAAATGATAACAAAATATTTTGGTCTACTCTTAACTCATTTAAATCCAACTTCACTACTGCTTCATCCATTCCACCATTAAAATCTCCGACTGGCAATCTTGTAAGTGACCCACGAGGTAAAGCTAACCTTCTTGCGGATATTTTCTCCACCAACTCAACCTTAGATGAAATAAATCAAGATGTCCCTGTACTTAATTTTAATTCGCCTGAAATTCCCTCACTTAAGATCCACACCAGACATGTCAAAACTATTTTGCAGAATCTCTCGGTAGATAAGGCTCCTGGTCCAGATGAAATTCCTCCAATAGTACTTAAGAATTGCTCCTTGGTGCTCGCTCCTGTATTGGCAAAAAATTTCCGTCTGTGTACTCATACCTCATGCTTCCCAGTACCCTGGAAAGAAGCAAACATCCATCCAGTTCCTAAAAAAGGTGCCTCTTCAGATCCATCAAACTACAGACCAATAGCTATAACTTCCACTCTTGGTAAAGTCTTTGAAATTATATTAAATAATCACATAATTAAGCATCTTGAGAATAATAAATTAATCAGTGATAGGCAATATGGTTTTAGACGATGTCGATCAACTGCAGACATGCTTTGCCTTCTTACGCATCAAATCAACCAAGCTACAGACCAACATGGTGAAACACATACAATAGCACTGGATATATCAAAGGCATTTGATAGAGTCTGGCATCAATCCTTATTGTCGAAGATGTCACACTACGGCCTTGCATCATTAGTTCCACTAATTTCTTCTTATCTTCATAACAGAAAAATACGTGTAATGGTAGATGGCCTTTATTCTCAATTTCACTCAATAAATGCTGGTGTTCCCCAGGGATCAGTTTTGGCCCCAATTCTGTTCTTCATTCATATCAATGATCTCATATCTACCACTCATAATCCAATACATTCCTACGCAGATGACTCAACACTCCACAGTTCCTTCACATTTACCAATTCTTTCACCCAACCCGATCTTATAAATTCAAAAATAAACACTGCAATTTCTCTGAACCAGGACCTTTCTAGAATTAATGGATGGGGACAAGAGAATCTAGTTTCCTTTAATGCACAGAAAACCAAGTACATTCAATTTTCTAACCGACAGAATCTCACTGACTCCCATATATTTTTTAATGATGTAAATATTCCCACTTCCCCTAGTATTGACATTCTCGGTGTAACATTAACTACTAACTTGAGCTGGACACATTATGTTAGAAGCATTGCTAAGAATGCCTCTAAAAAACTGGGACTCCTGTACAGAGTTCGAGAATTCTTCACTGACGAGCAGTTGGCCGTGATATATAAAAGTCATGTGCGTTCTCAGATGGATTACTGTT
>CM064484.1:2289501-2294501 GCA_032716605.1 Paralithodes platypus
ATAGGATCATATTGCACATGGCCAAGACATTGACATTATGTGCCAAATTGTAACAGTATTATTGCATGACAAACAATAATTGTATAGAAATGTATAATTGTGTGTCCGTATTAACTATAAGGGGAGGTAAACAAAGGGTATTAAGTTAAGTCGAGCATCTCTCTCTCTCTCTCTCTGTCACACACACAGTCCACACTTCACTGAGAACATAAATTATTAAGTGGCAGCAAGAATATGACATGTATCAAAATAGATATCTACTCTCAAACACACATACTCTCTTTCTCTCTCTCACGCACCCTCCCCCCCCCCACACACACTCACAAACACACACACACTTTCCATTTTTTTTGTTTTCTATATTCCAACTACTCCCTCTCAGGCATAGGCTGAGAGCCTGCACATTCTACCGCTGAACACGGTGAGGCCCGTGAGGTCTTGTTCTAGTCTAGGGAGTGAGACATGCGAAGCACCTATTCACGGCTCGAACCCAACTCCATCTCTGAAGCTGCTTCGCCTCTCCCCAGACTCGGACCCTCACTCTCAGAATGCCACCTATTGAGCAATTAACTCACTAGGCATTGCCCCCCTGTAGCATATTTTGAATATGGGAATATTATTCATACAGTGCTATTTAATCAGGGAACAATGAGGGTATTTTGTTTTGGCATTTCGGGGTGCTGTGGTAATGCACTGAAACTAGGTACAGCATAAATTCCATCCCAATAATATCTTCCCATTGACATATTGGGATTCGAACCCGGGTCCATTGGATTACCAGTCCAGTGGCAAGACCACTCTGCCACACCTCCCCTTAGATTGTGGACGTTAGGTGTGGATGCGCCATCTCTGGGTTCCACCTGGTTACCTGCCCACATCCTACTCCTTTTGGGAGCATGTAGGCGCTCTTGTGGCAGCCAAAGTCAAATCTGTTGACTACTTAGGATAAGTTAGGTTAAAGAATTGTGTATTTTCAGCCTCATTGGCTGCCGGCTCGAAATATGCCGATTATTATTTGCATATTATCACACACACACACACACACACACACACACACACACACACATACACTGCGGTTAGAGTTAATAAGATAATTGAAGGTTGGCGGCACCTTTATTGTACCAGCCCGTGTCTGTGGTTTGTGGTGGCGGTGAGAAGAGGAGAGGAGAGGGAGAAAGGAGAGGTGAGGAAAGAAGATATGAAGAGGAGAGGAGAGGGAGAAAGGAGAGGTGAGGAAAGAAGATATAAAGAGGAGAAAAGAGGGAGAAAGGAGAGGAGAGGAGACGAGAGAGGAGGTGAGGGTAGAGGAGAGGATGAAAGGAGGGAATAGTAGGGAAGATAAGGAGGGGATTAGAGAGAGAGAGAAGGATAGGAGGAGATAGAGAAGGAGAGAGAGAAGGTGAGAGAGGAGAGGGACAGGAGAGAGAGAGAAGGAGAGAGAAAGAAAGGAGGAGAGAGAAAGATAGGAGGAGTGAGAGAAGGGGACAGGAGAGAGAGAAGGATAGGAGGAGAGAGAGAAGGATAGGAGGAGAGAGAGAAGGATAGGTTGGCAAGGAAGAGAGTAGGATATTGAGGGGAGATGGGGCGTTCTTCTAGACATCCTTCTCCCTCATTTTTAGCACCGTTAGTTTTCAGATGTTATGACGTTCGGCCAATTAGTTGGGCGATTTTAAGAACTTTCTCCCAATTCCTTTGTCAATATCAAGACTTTTCGTGTCATTTAGGTGTCTATTTTTTCCTGGCGAGTGATAGCGAGCCTGATAATTTAAGAGGGACCGGTCCAGCCACCGCCCGGGACATTTTTCTATCGAAAAATGTAAAATTGTATCTTGCAGGAGGGTCTTGGGCGGGTGATATTTTAAGCTTTGTGGAGGTCTAGGGAGGAAGGTAAATAAATAATAACAATATACATAACTGAGGAAATACATACGCCCATCCCTCCTTAAGAGAAAAGAAAGAGAATATGAAATGAAAACAAAGGAATACAAAGGAAGTACAAACTACAACCGACCTATTGATCCTTACGGGGCAGTTTGGATATCTACTCTGCTAAGTTACTATAGTCCATTCACTATAGTTAGGCCAAACACCAACCTCTCTAATTTCAAACAGACTAGAGTAATCGAGCCAATACTTCTACCATTTGGGAAGAGTCAGCCAGGGAATTGGCGTGAAAATGTACAGCCCATTTGCTCTAGCCCTTTTTGAGTTCTATATAATAGAGGTAATGTTTTCTGGCCTACTTATAATGAATAGGTTATAACGGTGACTGGACAACTCAACCAGTAGACCATTTCAACCAGTAGCTCTCAACCAGTACCAAATCAAACAATACGGTTTGGTTAGGTTAGTACTATATTTTGGCACTGGTTTGTTTGGTCTTGGTTAATTTGGCACTGGTTGAAAGCTATATATTTTTGTTCTATGTGATTGAGGGAGACAAGAGGCAGAACTGCCTATAGCGAGTGCCTCCCCCATAGTTGAAAGAGTGACAGGGCCAAAATCAAGGGATGTTCGAGCCAAAATGCCTGGACACACGGAGTTTGAAGCAATTTAAGTCATAGGAAGAGGGAAAGACTGATTCTGGGAGAGAGTTCCAGAGCTCAGCTGTTGAGTAGAAAAAAGTTTGAGAGTAACGTTTCACTCTTGGGATGGAGAGTTGCACAGAGTAGGGGTGGGATTGAGTTGCAAGACGGGTACCGCGTGCCCTACGTAAAGGAGGTGGGCTGGTTGAAATGGTCTACTGGTTGAGAAGTCCGTGAACCGACTATAACTACTCGGTAGAGAGTAGCTATAGTCGGTTCACTAGGTAGAGAGGGCGGGTGCAAGCCCAACCCCAAAGGGGTTTAAATAGGGGAGCTATCCCCCCCGCCAAAGGCGGCTTTCTAGGGCCTTTCCTACCTGATGCTGAGAGGATTGGGTTCTAGTCATGTGGTGATGGGCTGGTCTATCAGAGTGAGAACTGAGCGATATCTGCCATACCCATAGCTTACTCTGACTGTTCCTTTTACTTATATATTTTCTAGATCTCAAGTGACGGCGTCTCTTCCGTGGATTGACCTCCCAATCTACCAAGATTGGAAGCCAAAGCGTCACATTTTTCCTTTGCCCCTCAACTTTCTCTTCATAATTGCTGAGGGGCACAGGGCCCTGGGTGGGGCTTTGGTTTCCCGGGCGTTTCTTCACCCTCCTCAGCTCCCCGCCATGGAGTGGCTTCGGTCACCCAGGCTTTATTGTGGTCAGCAGGGAGGGTTCTGTGGGGGCGCTCGGTTATGGCCTTGGCCTTGCTCGGGGCCTTGGGGCTGTTCGGCCAGGCAGCTTGGGGAACAACAACAACTAGGTAGAGAAACAGGTAGTTAAGCAGAAGGTTCCTCCCCACCCACCACTCCCTCCAGCTTACGTTAATGGGGGTGACCTACTTTTTGTTATTTCGGTCTTTTTCTCTCTTTCTCTGGCTTGTATCCATTCGGCCCCATTCAGCCAACTATTTTAAGACGTGTATCCCCATCTAGGTGTCGATTTCTTCATGGCGAGCGATAGCGAGCCAGCATTATATGAAGAAATCCGGCTTCGACGGAGACATTTTTCTATCGAAAAATGTACAAATTTAGCCTGCTGTCAAACAAAAATAAAAAATATGCTGGCTCGCTACCGCTCACCAGTAAAAAATTGACACCTGGATGGGGATAAACGTCTTAAAACAGTAGGCTGAATGGGGCCAAATGGATACAAGCCAGAGAAAGATAGAAAAGGAGAGAACAAAAACAGGTCACCCCCCTTAAGTGGAAACAGTTGGACAAATAACCCAACAGTATGGAAAATCTGTACGGAATTTCGGATAGAATAGGATGAAAGGATTATAATTAATATGTCATGCTCATTCTGCATCTTAAATCTTAGAGAATAATACAATCATAATTTCGACCTTGGGTAAAAAGGTACGCAGACATTTGATTAATATTCCAATCTGTGTTATTTCATTATTACGAGTTGGAGAAGACGAAGGACATAGAAGATGAGATGTGAACTAGACAATTAATATGGAGAAACATAGGGGAGAGGTGTGTATTCAACTAGGTTATATATATATATATATATATATATATATATATATATATATATAATGGATGGGGACAAAATAATCTAGTTTCCTTTAATGCACAGAAAACCAAGCACATTCAATTTTCTAACCGACAGAATCTCACTGACTCCCTTATATTTTTTAATGATGTAAATATTCCCACTTCCCCTAGTATTGACATTCTCGGTGTAACATTAACTACTAACTTGAGCTGGACACATTATGTTAGAAGCATTGCTAAGAATGCCTCTAAATAACTGGGACTCCTGTACAGAGTTCGAGAATTCTTCACTGACGAGCAGTTGGCCGTAATATATAAAAGTCATGTGCGTTCTCAGATGGATTACTGTTCACCTCTGTGGGGTGGAAGTGGAGTGGTTGCATTGAGGCAGTTGGACAAAATTCAAAATAAAGCTATTAGATTAATCAATAACCCTGCAATCACACAGGACCTTCCTACATTATCCATACGAAGAAACGTTGCATCCCTTGCATTATTCTACAGATATTTTCACAGCAATTGTTCCGAGGAACTTGCTTCAATTGTGCCGCCTCTCCACATCTTTCCCCGTAGAACTAGGGCAGCTGAGAGCGCCCATGAATTTACACTTTCTCCTCCACAATGCAGAACTTCTGCTTATCAGAATTCATTTATCCCCAGAGCTACTACTCTTTGGAATTCACTTCCCTCGAATTGCTTTCCACAAACTTACAATCTACAAATGTTTAAATCCAGTTGTTACAAACATTTTATGAATGGAGGATGCCTTTAGGCACATGGACCTTTTTGTTTTATCTGTGTTTTTCCTTCCTCCGTTCATTGTCTCTTAAAAAAAAAAAAAAAAAAAAAAAAATATATATATATATATATATATATACTGTATATATATATATATATATATATATATATATATATATA
>CM064484.1:2297001-2470510 GCA_032716605.1 Paralithodes platypus
TACATTATATGCATTGTATATTACATTATATGCATTGTATATTACATTATATGCATTGTATATTACATTATATGCATTGTATATTACATTATATGCATTGTATATTACATTATATGCATTGTATATTTCATTATATGCATTGTATATTTCATTATATGCATTGTATATTACATTATATGCATTGTATATTACATTATATGCATTGTATATTACATTATATGCATTGTATATTACATTATATGCATTGTATATTACATTATATGCATTGTATATTTCATTATAGCATTGTATATACATTATATGCATTGTATATTACATTATATGCATTGTATATTACATTATATGCATTGTATATTACATTATATGCATTGTATATTACATTATATGCATTGTATATTAATTATATGCATTGTATATTACATTATATGCATTGTATATTACATTATATGCATTGTATATTTCATTATATGCATTGTATATTACATTATATGCATTGTATATTTCATTATATGCATTGTATATTACATTATATGCATTGTATATTACATTATATGCATTGTATATTACATTATATGCATTGTATATTACATTATATGCATTGTATATTTCATTATATGCATTGTATATTACATTATATGCATTGTATATTACATTATATGCATTGTATATTACATTATATGCATTGTATATTTCATTATATGCATTGTATATTACATTATATGCATTGTATATTTCATTATATGCATTGTATATTTCATTATATGCATTGTATATTACATTATATGCATTGTATATTACATTATATGCATTGTATATTACATTATATGCATTGTATATTACATTATATGCATTGTATATTACATTATATGCATTGTATATTTCATTATATGCATTGTATATTACATTATATGCATTGTATATTTCATTATATGCATTGTATATTACATTATATGCATTGTATATTACATTATATGCATTGTATATTACATTATATGCATTGTATATTACATTATATGCATTGTATATTACATTATATGCATTGTATATTACATTATATGCATTGTATATTACATTATATGCATTGTATATTACATTATATGCATTGTATATTACATTATATGCATTGTATATTACATTATATGCATTGTATATTACATTAGATGCATTGTATATTACATTAATGCATTGTATATTCATTATATGCATTGTATATTACATATATGCATTGTATATTACATTATATGCATTGTATATTACATTATATGCATTGATATGTACATATTACATTATATGCATTGTATATTACATTATATGCATTGTATATTACATTATATGCATTGTATATTCATTATATGCATTGTATATTACATTATATGCATTGTATATTACATTACATTATATGCATTGTATATTACATTATATGCATTGTATATTACATTATATGCATTGTATATTACATTATATGCATTGTATATTACATTATATGCATTGTATATTACATTATATGCATTGTATATTACATTATATGCATTGTATATTACATTATATGCATTGTATATTACATTATATGCATTGTATATTTCATTATATGCATTGTATATTACATTATATGCATTGTATATTACATGATATGCATTGTATATTTATGTAAGCTTCTCTCACACACTCTCTCTCTCTCTCTCTCACCCTCTCCCTCTCCCTCTCTCTCTCTCTCTCTCTCTCTCTCTTTATGTGGGTATTGGATATTATAATGAGGCAAGAGGCATGGTGATGGATGGTGTACCGAGAGAGAGAGAGTGTGTGCGTTACAGTTACAAGGAATACTAAATATCTCAAAGACCTTGCAGTTTATTCCACTCAAAGTGAAGAGATAATTATATGGAGTGCACAAACTACCATATATCGCTTCTTGAACTGCTCTATTGAAGAAGTATTAATAACTTCTGATGGAAGTTTGTTCCATGTAGGACAGGAACAGGTCATATACGTGAACAAATATCCACATTTACTGTAAAAAACATAGCAGTAAGTAGTACTACATAGTGTTTTTTCATAGTACTGAGCCTCTTCAAGTCTAGCTTCCAGCCATGGTTGCTTGTTGTATACATATTGAAAGTAAACATGTTATAACCCACATTGTCAAACTCAATTAGTATAAAACAAATTTAATGAGTTGACCTTGTAAACCACGCGTTTCCAACGAAAAGAGAACAACATCTTTCAACTGCTCCTCATAGCTCAATCAACATATTGATGGAACAAGCTTTATAGCCTTAAGCTGAACTCCGTCTAGCCGTTCTATATCTGTCTGGAGTGAAAGAGAACAAAATTGACCACATGCGAGTTTCAGGCTAAAAGGAAGTTGGAGCTGTAGGCATCGATGGTAATTATAAATGAAATAATGATGTAGGTTTATAATGGCTAAAGAGTATGTTGAATTGAGTTTTATGTATTTATAAATGTACTACAACCACATGTTACCAGGAAATGTTGCTGAATATCAATATCTACTGCTCCAACTTCCTTATAGAACGAAACTGGCAAGTGTTGAATTGAACAGCATATTGTAGAATAACCCGTATGACTGCAAGTGTTGTGGAATGGTAGGAATAACTCCTTACTTCTGTATTGGAACGCTTTCTTAAGGGGAGATGGGCTGGTTTTTATGACCCCTTTCTCCCTCATGTTTAGCCCCATTAATTTTGTTCTTTTAAGACGTTTGGCCCATTAGTTTGGCGATTTTAACACCTCTAGCTCCATTTCGTGGTCAAGTTTAAGACCTATCATGCCGTTTAGGTATCGACTTTTTTCTGGCGAGCAATAGCGAGCCTGTAATTATAAAAAGATCCGGCCTTCGGCCGGGAAATTTTTCTACCGAAAAATTTACAAATTTATCCTGAGGGGAGGGTCTAGGGTGTGTTTTTCTAAGTTTGAGGGAGGTCTAGTGAGCAAACTAAAAAATATATGAATAAATCAATAAATAGATCAAAACAACAGCCACTAGCCCCTTAATATACCCCAATAAATTATATATTTCCTTCTGCACTTCAATGTACTGCTCGGAACATTTGAGGTCACTGCTAATGAGAACACCCTAATAATTGTCCAAGTAAGTCCCTTCAAGAGTATTTCACAATAACAAATAGTGTGATATGGAATTGGTTTGGGCACTAAGCATCACGTTGTACTTCTTCAAGTTTAGTGACATCTACTATGTAAGAACCATAGACTACACTAGATCTGGACTGGACACGAAAATGGATCTTTGCAGTAAGGGACCCAAAATCGGAGAACGAAGCCCCACGTTTGAAAATGTGATATTTTCGCGGTTTCAAGGTTCGAACTTGGGTGTTCGTTCTCCGATTTTGGGTCCCTTACTGCGAAGGTCCTTTGTCGTGTCCAGTCCAGATCTACTGTAGTCTATGTAAGAACATAAGAACATAAGAAAATGGGAGTCTGCAGAAAGCCGATTGGCCCACTCAGACCTTTCACCCAGTCTGTTAAGGGGAGATGGATAAATTGTCTTGTCCCCGTTCTTCCTCATATTTAGCCCCATTAGCTTTCAGATTTTATGATATCCGGCCAATTAGTTTGGCGATTTTAAAACTTTTCGCCCCATTTCTTTGTCAATATTTACTTTTCGTCTCATTTAGGTGTCAATATTTTCCTGGCGAGCGATATTGAGCCTGTAATGTCAGAGAAATCGGCCGGGACATTTTGCTATCGATCGAAAAATTTAAAAAGGTATCTTGAAGGAGGATTTTGGGGGGTGTTTTTTTAAGTTTGATGGTGGTCTAGGGAGGAAAGTAAAATAAATATATAAAAATATATAAATGATACAATAAATTCACCCATCTCCACTTAATTTGAGTGTAATTACAGATGTCATTAAGCTTTGATTGAATATATAAGATCGTAAAGGGCTCAAACAAATCGGACATGATCTTAGTCAACGTTCTTTCCAGTTTGATACCTAGTGCAATCAATATTGACATTAGCCTGCAATGAGCCACTTTGTCAACAAGCTTTATGAAAAACTAAGTAATAGATGTCTATGGCTCTACTGTTGTCGTACTCACTCAGCATTTCATGGAAACATTCCAGCAAATTGGTAAGACATGATCGGTTTCGCCTGAAGCCATATTGAGAATCCATAATTAAGTTGTGGATTTCTAGGTAGAGAACTATCTTATCTACTAGTATCCCTTGTAGCATTTTTACTATAATAGAAGTCAAGTTAATTGGCTGATAATTTTAGGGGCACTCATGATCCCCTTTCTAAAAAGATTAGGGTCACGTTCGAAAACACGAATGAACACGCGCACACATATACAGACACATAGACACAGACAGACAGACACACATCTACACAGACAGACACCCACACACACACACATTACAATAACATAAGCTTGCAGTAATCTTCATAGTTTTCCGATACACGGCAGAACCAATATTTATATTGCCGTAATTCACTGCATTTACGTATAATTGTTTTTCTCTCTTGCATCTTTCTTGTGGGAGATCTTAAACCCTATTTGGTCCGATGAAGGTCTTCCTAGACCTTCCATATTTCGCTCCACTAGCTTCTAGATACTAAGACGTTTCAACCCATTATTTTGGCAATAATATGACGTCTCGCTCCATTCAGGTGTCAATTTCCTTTTATAGGCGATTTATAGCAACTCATCAGAAATCAGCTGTCAGACAGGACAATTTCCTATCATAAAATGTACAAATTTGGCTTGAAAGGGCGCTTGGTGGGCATTTATTTATTTGAATAAAGTCTGGTAAGGCATTTTCGTTAGAATAGTCAATAAAATAAAATACATTGCTCGAAAATAGCGAATGTGTATGAAAAAGATAAAAGGCAGGCTGCCTGTAACAAGGGTCTCCCCCAAAGCTAAGAGAATGCCAGATAGCCAAATTCAAGGGACGTTGGGATCAAAATGCCTGGACACACGAAGTTTCAAGCAGCTTAAGTCATAAGATGAAGACAAAATTGATTGAGGGATAGGGTTCCAGAGTTCACATGTTGAGTAGAAGAAGGACAGAAAATTAAACAAAATTTCATAATAACCCCCAAGGTTGAAAGAGTGATAAAGAGCCAAAATCAAGGCACATTAGAGGTAATTAAGGTGTGTTGGAAAGAGGTGTGATGCGCTTGTTAAGTGTAGTCAAATTAATAGGAGGGGGAAGTGTTTGCGAGAATAGGTTGGATTACTCTGTGTAGGTGAGGCACAAATAGAAACAGTGGGGGAAGCTAGGCAAATGAAACAAGAGTTCCAGCAACTCCTTACCATGTGCCTAAACGGCCTCCCCTGCGTACTGCCCTGCTCGATTGGTACCAACAAGTTTCAGGCTATAAGGAGTAGACATCGTTATTGAGATTAATTACCAGCTAAAATACGATCATGGTACAATCGGGGGTAATAAGTGTTGTCATAGATTCCAGTGGTTTTCGCTCAAAAAGTATTATTGGTATCTTTATAGTTACTGGGAAAAGTGCTTACCCCTCAGAGTATTAGTCAGTGTCCGAAAGTTTGTGAAATATCTGACAACACTTATTAACCTCGATGGTACATTATATATATGTACTAAAACCAAATCCAACATACTCTCTATCCACGAAAAAACATATATTATTAATATTATTATTATTATTATCTATATTATTATCATTATTATTATTATTATTATTATTATTATTATTGCATTTCAGGTGTATATCGATGTTTACGGCTCCAACTACATTATTGACTGAAGCTTGCAAGTAGATAATTGTACATTCGTGAGCAACAATATCTAGGCTCCCATTTGACTATGACGCTCAATTCTCGCTATCAAGAATACACTTGAGACCTCTGGTGGACGCTTCTGAACTAGCGCCAGACCTACGACTGTCGACATCAACAATACTTAACACCAAGGACATGCACAGTTTGTCATGATTTCTTGTTATTATACTTTCTTTTATAATACAGTATATGACTACACCAAATCCATATAAAGTATAGTAGTCATGGGAATGTCCATAGGCAGCTGATAATGACTACAAACATAAATATAAGCTAATTAAATATCTTGACAAAAAGGCGCGAAAATGCTTGCTGACTTTGTATTGTAAATATATGTTATATATGGATATGTGTCACTTTAAAATATAATAAACAACAGTATGCATAGGCTATAATATGTGTCAGCTACAGACATTTCGACAGACCGCTTAAAATAAAGAATTGTTGAAAGAGAGAGAGGGTGCAGAAGTCCGCATGTGTACAGTTTCCCATGATGCATCGCGGTAAATATTGCGTTCAGCGCCTCTGTCGGCCACTTTTGGCATTTGTTGGTAGGGAGAATTATAGCCCACAGGATTCAAAGCTTGGCTTTAAGCTTATTTTATTCTGGACCCCTTCCTCCCTCATGCTTAGTCCTATTAGCTTTAAGATTTTACGACGTTCGCCCGTTTACTTTGGCGATTTTATCTAAGGGAAAAATGGAGATGGAAGTAAGAAAAGGAGGTAAGAAAAGAACCGAAGGAAGACAATTAATACAGGAAAATATTCAGAAAGGAAGGAAGGAATGTGGAAGGAAGGAAGGAAGGAAAGAAGGAAGGAGGTAAGGAGGCAAGAATATGGAAGTAAGGAAGGATGAAAGGAATACGAAGGAAGGAAGGGAATATGGAAGCAATAAATAAAGAAGGAAGGAATGAGTAAGGAAGGAAGGTAAAAATATGGAAGTAAGGAGGAAGGGAAGGAATACCGAAGGAAGGAAGGGATAATGGAAGAACAAAAATAAGGTATTAAAGATTGGATATCGTAATTTAGAAGCGAAATACAAACTAGACAATGTAGAATTGGATAACTCAGAGTGTGAGAAGGACCTGGGGGTGCTCGTTAGTAATGATCTGAAACCCAGAAAACAATGTATAAGTGTTAGGAACAGGGCAAATAGAATTCTAGGATTTGTATCTAGGAGTATTAGCAACAAGACTGCTGAAGTTTTCTTAAAGCTATACTTAGCACTAGTTAGACCCCATTTAGACTATGCTGTCCAATTTTGGTGCCCTTATTACAGAATGGATATCGACCCTTTAGAGGCAGTCCAAAGAAAAATGACGAAAATTATACATATTAGAAACTTATCGTATGAGGAGAGGTTGAATGCCTTAGGCTTGCACTCACTAGAGAGACGAAGATGTAGGGGAGACATGATAGAGGTATTTAAATGGATAACAGGCATAAATAAGGGCGATATAGATGAGGTATAAAAGGTAAAGAACGGCGACATAACCTGCTCAAATGGTTCCAAGTTAGATAAGTTTAGATTTAGGAAAGATATACGAAAACACTGGTTTGGGAATAGAGTTATTAACATGTGGAATGGACTGCCCAGAGCAGTGATTAGCTCAGGAACAGTTGAAAGCTTTAAGCTTAAGCTGGATTCCCATATGGATGATATGGGCTGGGTGTGAATGGGAGCTGCCTCGTGTGGGCTGCATGGCCTTTGCAGTTTTCCGCAATCTTATGTTCTTATAATAGAAGGAAGGAAGGATTAAGGAAGGAAGAAGGGAAGGAAGGAAGGAAGGAAGGAATATGGAAAGAATAAATAAAGAAGGAAGGAAGGTGTTAGGAGAAGACAATAATAAGGAAGGAGAGAAGGAAGGACAGAATGGAGGTAGACAATATGGAACATGGAAGGAAGGAAGAACCAAACAACATAAAACAAGAAGAGAAAGAAAGAAAGAAAGAGATAAATGGAAGGAAAGATGGAAGGAAGGAATAAGAAACGAAGGAAACAAGGAAAACAGATTGGTAGGAAGGCAGTAAGTAAGGAAGGAAGGCTTTGGTAGGATTAAGCTTGGCACCCTGTACCCAAAGCTCCGTTCGGCAGCCAACAATCTAGCGGTTGACTTTCACACACCAAGATATGAATCGCTCAAGCCAGTGTCACACAAACGCATTTGCCGGCAATGTTCGATGAACAAGTTTTGTTTTCGTACGATTTCAAGGCTTTTTCGCATAGGAATCGGAAACAAGATCGAAGGTAGATTATGTTACATAGTAAATTTCTTATGATACATATATTATCAAGCTGCCAGAGGACAATTGCTCATACAAAATTGACGGAAAAATCGCTCGTGTGACACCACCTTACCCCTTCCCGCCCGGGCAGCATTTTAAAATGACGATGCGGCAGATATGCCGGAGCCCGAGTGTCATTTTAAAATCCCTATGCTTGAAAGCGTGCTTTGAAACCCGCGTGGTGAAAATTTCCTTTGCAGGGGTGATGGCAGCACCACCAAGCCTCAACTACTACTGTTATCAGTCAGTACGTGCCCGCCATAGCGAGATATAGCGAAAATAAGTCTTCCGACGCGTCCGATTCCCTGCAACCTTCTGCCCGCCCCGCTGCTACCCCGCTAGCAACATCGACGCCTACTGCGACCCAGAAAAGACTGATTGTAAGAAAGCGAAGCTTTTATTGAGTGGTAGTGCAATACAAAGACAACTTTTGGCCATTGAAAGTGAAAGTTCGTTCGAAGCGAGCAGTGGCGAGAGCGAAGTCAATAAACTGCAAGATATAAGTGAAATTGAGGATTTTGAGGGCTTTCATGGTGACGATGCAGTAGATTTGTATCATATGTCAGGTAGTAGTGAGGACCCTGATGTAGAAGTGTTCAATGAAGGTGCGGTGGAAAATCCAAGTGTGCTTGAACCTACGCCTACCCCGCCGCCATTGCACCATGGTCAGCCTAGGCCTACTCATCAACCTTCCCCATTGCCTGCTCGTACGCTCTTGAAAGTAGGCAAATATTTTTACAAATAGACATTGGTGAAAAGTGCAGCCAAAAAAGCACGCAAGGCGGCAGAGGAAGCAAGGGATGGCAAAAGTAATAGTGACAATGACGCTGACCCTGCCTGCATTCCTTTGTCTCAATGCCTTGAGCCGGGACGCCGCGGGGGTCACCCACAGCCCTCAACTTCATCTCTCCCTCAGGATGAGCAAAGGGCCTCTGGAAGTGGTACTAGTGGTGCAGCATTGACCTCCCGCAGTGAACCACAGGCCTCATCACATCGGCGAGCTTTATTTGTAGGGGAAAAGCCCTCAGGTCACCGCAAAAGCAGTCCAACTCCGGAGGCTGACCATCCCATTGTTCCACCCCCCGCAGCTACCCGCCCCTCACGCCGCCAACGCCCGGTCACTTCTTCGCCAGAATTATCCCCCGAAGAAGATGTCAACGACCCTAACATTGCCCCAGATGACCTGACATCACCTGAGGAGGAGGAGGAGGAAGTGGAAGAGGAGATACCGACACGGTGAGTTCGAGAGCGAGGCCGTGGCGGTCGTGGGCGTGCCCTATAATCAGAGGTGTTTGTCTGGACTGATGGGGCAGATTTTGAGCCAGATTGTCCTGCTTTTGACGAGGAGCAGATTGGCTCAAGGTTGTCAGCAGCATATCCCTGTGGCCCAGATGCAACCCATAGTGAACGTTTTTGTTGGTTCTATGATGACGAGGTCATGGAATACCTCGTTGAGGAAACGAACAACCACCACGAAATATGTTCCAACTTTCTTGGCAGGAAGCCCAGTGCCAAGATGGTGGCATGGCGAGCTGTCACTGTGCCAGAAATGTATGTTTTTTCTGGCACTGACTATGCTGATGACACTCATCAGAAAGCATGCACTGGCAGAATACTGGATCACTGCTGATCTCATCACAACACCAGCCTTCGGGAAATTCATGTCCAGGGACAGATATTTCGACATTCTGTCCTATCTCCACCTGACAAATAATAGGCATGTCCACCTTCAAGATCAGTTTTGGAAAATCAGGAAGCTGTATGACATGATACGCCATCGCTTTACCAGCTACCTGATACCCTTCCAGAAGATGTGCCTCGACGAGTCTCTGGTCCTGTTCCGGGGGAGGCTGCATTTCCGGCAATATATCCCGTCGAAGAGACACCGTTTTGGCATCAAGCTCTTTGTCTTCTGCGACTGCAAGACGGGATATGTTCTTGACTTTGTGGTCTACAGCGGCAGTAGTGGCGAGATCATAACTGACCCCGACATTGGATTTAGCGGCACTGTTGTGCAAAAGATGATGGAGAAACACTTCCACAAGAACCACATCCTGTACACAGACAATTACTATACGTCGCCAATCCTCACCAAGTACCTCCATGACCGCAAGACAGGAACTCTCGGCACAGTCCAAGGCCAAAAGGAAGGGCTTGTCAGTGTACCCGACCAAGACGAAGAAGACGGATGTGTTCCACAAGAAGAGTGGCTCCATCCCCTCTATCCACTGGCATGACCAGCGGAAGGTAAACCTCCTCACCACATGCCACAAGGCTGAGATGGTCGCCACCGGGAAAGTGGACTGGAAGACCAAAAACCCCGTCCAAAAACTGGCTGCTGTCCTGGACTATAACCTCAACACGCGCCTCATCGACAAGTCCGACATGCAGATGGGCATCATCGACTGAGCTTGAAAGTACAAGTCACTGCGGAAGTTCCACAAGCAGGTGATACTAGAGCTGCTGCAAAAACAATGACTTTCTTCAGGAAGCACCAGCTCAACTTCCTTCCTCCCAAAGTATCAGGTGGTAATGTCAAGAGCCAGAAAAGGTGCCATGTCTGTAGCTACACAACCCACAGACCCCATAAAGGTAAGAAAACCACATGGGAATGCCTTGAGTGTGAAGTGGCACTGTGTGCTGGACGTTGCTTCAACGATTTTCACATTCGCCGGGCCTAGAACAATATTGAAGTGCCAGTGACAATGACAGTGAAAGTTACTAAAAATGTAGGCTATAAGAATATAAAATAATGAGTATAAGTGATAGAGACACAAATAACAATAATAATAAGTGCCAGTGACAATGCCAGTGAAAGTGATACTAAAATGTAGGCTAATAATGGGTAAAAGTGAAAGAGACACAAATAACAGTAATAATAAGTGCCAGTGACAATGACAGTGACAGTGACACTAAAATGTAGGGTAATAATGGGTAAAAGTGACAGAGACACAAATAAAAGTAATAATAAGTGCCTTCATAACAATATGAACAAGTGAAAGATACACTATAATCTATAGTATAGCTTACTAACAATAAATGCTAGTGAATATGACTCTATCGATTATCCTAGTCCAGTGAAAGTGTCTCTCTAAAAATATGTAACAAATATAAGTAGAAGTGAGACACAAACATATCATTATAAGTAACTTTATTGAGTGAAAATTACATAATAATGATTATAATGGCCAAATAAACTAATAAAAACACTCAAATCGCTTCCCGGAATAATATCAGGTGGTGCGACGAGTCCAGTAGTGCGTCGTAGCCGGGGCCACGGCAGAACGTTCGGACGTGTCTAGGTACATACGCGCCAAAAGTTAACTCCACTGAAATTGCCATCACACCTGAACCAGTTAAGCTAGAGAGCTCTACTCAACACCAGATGAAGGTAAGGGCTACATTTTGACATATTATGTATGAATGTTCTACCTACTATAGTAATGGAGATAGGCCTTTGTTTACATACATCGTGTTTTGGTCAGATTGCGCGGATACGAGCTCCGTCATTTAGAAAGGCAGCCCGGGCGGGAAGGGTTAAGAAAACAAGTCAAAAGTCGATGCACAGTCACGGTCAGCAATACTTGAACCCCTCATAATAATGACAAAACATAGCTGCAGTTGTGGACGGCCATCATTCACTTCCTCAACCTATCAATTCCGAAGTTCCTCAGGGTTCTGTCCTGTCTCCAATTATCTTTCTAATATTCATTAATGATCTACTCAACTGTACCTCTTGTCCTATCCATTCATATACTGAAAACTCTACTTCAGACTATTCAACTAGTTTTCACAACAAACGTGACGAGGCAATAGAACGCCTATCTTCTGATCTTTCAATTATTTCTGATTGGGGCAGAGAAAATCTTGTTACTTTAAATGCCTCTAAGACTCAGTTTCTCCCTCTATCTCTCCATCACAATATTTCATAAGACTATCAACTATTCTTCAATAACACAAAACTCAACCCTTCATCTTCTCTCAACATTTTAAGTTTGTTTTTTGTTTTTTCTGTGATTGAGGGAGGCAAAAGGCAGAACTGCCTATAGCGAGTGCCTCCCCCATAGTTGAAAGAGTGACAGGGCCAAAGTCAAGGGACGTTCGAGCCAAAATGTCTGGACACACGGAGTTTGAAGCAATTTAAGTCCTAGGAAGAGAGAAAGACTGATTCTGGGAGAGAGTTCCAGAGCTCAGCTGTTGAGTAGAAGAAAGTTTGAGAGTAACGTTTCACTCTTGTGTTGGAGAGTTGCACAGAGTAGGGTGGGATTGAGTTGCAGGACGGGTACCACGTGCCCTATGTAAAGGAGGTGCTATACACTGGGAAAGCTGTGAGGAACACTGATTATTATAGTAGCGATGGAATAGCGAGAGAGATGCAACATTGCGGCGGAGAGAGAGAGATTGCAGAGAGTTGGTGAGTGGATGGGAGTTAATGATACAAAAGGCCTTCCTTTCAACTTTGTTTAGGGGAGCGGTGTGAGAGGAACCTCCCCACACATGTGAACAATACTCAATACAAGGACGCACTATGCCCCTGTACAGAGCAAGAAGCTGTGCAGGGGAAAAGAACCCCATAAGGCGGTTGAGCACACCCAGCTTCTGGGAGGCTGCCTTAGCAAGACTGGTAATATGGTCCTTCCAACTGAGAGCAGAAGAAAAAGAGACACCAAGAATATTGAGAGAAGATGAAGGATTGATTTTTGTATTGTTGAAGAATAAGGGATAGTCCGCTGGGAGTTCCTTACGGGTAGATAGATGGAGAAATTGGGTTTTGGAAGTATTAAAGGTAACAAGCTTTTCTCTGCCCCAATTGGAGATAGTATTTAGATCAGAATTTAAGAGTTCTATGGCTTCATTACGTTTGTCGTTGAGGGATTGCTGGCTGGGGCGTTCTGAAAAACTAATGGAGTAGTGTAAGGTTGAGTGTATATCTTTTGAGTGTATCTTTTCATCTAACCTTTCTTGGAAAGATCATATTACTACTCTTGCTAAAAACATCTTCCCAAAAGCTGGGTGTGGTCAACCGTCTCCGTGGATTCCTCACCCTCACACAGCTTCTTGCTCTGTATCGGGGCACAGTGCGCCCATGTATGTGTGGGGAGGCTCCACCTATACCGCACTTCTCGAACGAGTAGAATCAAAAGCATTTCGCCTCATCAACTCACTTCCTCTTACTAGTTCCCTACAATCTCTTTCTAAACACCGCAATGTTGCATCTCTTTCACTCTTCTATCGCTATTACAACAATCAGTGTTCTTCAGAGCTCTATCAGTGTATACCCCTTCCCTTGCGGCGGGTGTGAGGCACCCGCCTTTCAACGCAGTCCCACTCCTGTTCTGTCCAGCTCACCAACCCAAGACTGGCAAATTGTCTCAGTCTTTCTTCTACTCAACAAGTGAACTCTGGAACTCTCTCCCTCAATCAGTCTTTCCTTCATCCTATGACTTAGACTTCTTTAAACTTCGTGTGTCCAGGCATCTTGACTCCAACGTCCCTTGAATTTGGCTCTGTCACTCTTTAAAATTTAAGGGGAAACACTCGTTACAGGCAACCTGCCTTTTGTCTCCTCCATGCACATAGAAAAAACAAATAGGTGTCGCTTTTTCTCCTGGGGAGTTATAACAAGCATGCAATTTAGGAGGAATATTATACAAATATTTAACTGACAAATGCACACATTTATCTCGAAGGGGGTCTTGGGTTTTTCGTTTTAAGCTTGATGGAAGTGTAGGGAGGAAACTAAAATAAAAATAATCAATAGATTTAATAACAACATAATACAAATGTTCCCTTAATATAAATTATAATATACTTGAGGATCATATAATGCTGATCAAGATTTATATATATTAATAAATTAGCTTTCAAATTGTGCTATCAACACACACACACAAGGTGTACACAAATGAACAAACAAGTGTATTAACCCCATAATAGTGATACACAAACACCCCTTCCCAGCTCCGTCCATAAATGTATTAACAAAGTAATTAAACTACACAGTCAAAAACAGATTACAATAACACACACGATAACAAACAAGCAAACAATAAATGAATGGTTCAATTAGTCAAAAGCATATGGACATAACAAATACCTTACCATTCATACAAGCAATACAAATTACCAGAAGACAATTACAGTAATAACACAATAATTAAAGCTTATTAAAAAAAATATATAAAATAAAAAATATACTGTATATATACTGTATATTGTGTATATACCGTATATATATACTGTATATATATATATATATATATATATATATATATATATATATATATATATATATATATATATAGAGAGAGAGAGAGAGAGAGAGAGAGAGAGAGATAGAGAGAAAGAGAGAGATAGAGAGAGAGAGAGAGAGAGAGAGAGAGAGAGAGAGAGAGGCGATTAAAGGAACACTTACATACACCTTTAAGTTCAGGGTTAAACTTAACTAATTATTTCGAGCAAACTAATAAAATACAAAAAGGTACATCAATAAAAATAAATTATATATCCCAGCAATAATATAAAAGAGGGTGTATATAGACTCTATAGAGTTGTATACTGCAACATGAGGAACACATTACCTTGTCTCTGCCGCACCGGTCCGTCACTCTCTGAAACATTAAATAGGTATAGTTAATGTTGGTTCAAGATATTAATTGTGTTTTGCCATTTTCCATTATCTAGCTATCTATCTATATATATACTCTGGCACATACCCCGTCATTAATTTATTTTTATTAGGGGTGGTCGACTCAAGACAGAGCCCGAACAGGGATAACACAAAAGTTTCCATTTTCGAGCCATTAAATTATAGTTTGTCATTTCAACTAATTAAATATACCTCCCCAGACCCTCTTCAAACTAAAAATATATTGATATAAAACAAATCAATCATAATAAATACATAACTATAAGGCCCCCAGAACCCCTTCAAGCTAAAATGTATATATTTTACATTTTCCGAAAGAAGAATGTCTCGGCCAAAAATCGATTTGCCCTAATTTGCAGCATTGCTATCACTCGGCTAGAAAACAAAAATCGTCACTTGAATTGGAAGACATTTCATAATCGTCAAATTAATGGAGTGAAGCATCTTAAAATCGCCAAACTAAAGAAGGTTGATCCATAAAAGAGCCCCGGAAAATGGTATAGTGTTAAAGGGTACTGGAAAATTCGAACCGAAATGTTAGGTAGGTTAGGTTAGGTTAAGTTAGGTTAGGGTAGGTTAGATTAGGTTAAGTTAGATTAAGTTAGTTTAAGTTAGATTATATTAGGTTAAGTTAGCTTAGCTTAGGTTAAGTTAGCTTGGGTTAGGTTAAGTTAGGTTAGGATAGGTTGTTGTTGTTGTTGTTCCCCAAGCTGCCTGGCGGAACAGCCCCAAGGCCCCGAGCAAGGCCGAGGCCATAACCGAGCGCCCCCACAGAACCCTCCCTGCCGACCACAATTAAGCCTGGGTGACCGAAGCCACTCCAAGGCGGGGAGCTGAGGAGGGTGCGGAAACGCCCGGGAAACCAAAGACCCACCCAGGGCCCTGTGCCCCTCAGCAATTATGAAGAGAAAGTTGAGGGGCAAAGGAAAAATGTGACGCTTTGGCTTCCAATCTTGGTAGATTGGGAGGTCAATCCACGGAAGAGATGCCGTCACTTGAGATCTAGACAATATATAAGTAAAAGGAACAGTCAGAGTAAGCTATGGGTATGGCAGAGATCGCTCAGTTTTCACTCTGATAGACCAGCCCATCACCACTGGTTAGGATAGGTTAGATTAGGTTACTCTCCATTACCCCTTTAGTTACAAGGGGGGGGGGGGGGGGGGGGGGGCATACACGTGTCGAACTCGCAGCGGGTCGCATTCTCCAAGCGGGGCGAACTCATTTCGGGTCGAAAAAACGTCGGGTGGAATTGTTTTGGGATGGAATTATCCAAAATTGGTGTTAAAAGGCCATCACCTCGCCGGTGTACTCGTCCATCACTCTCTCAAATATTGAATATAATAGTAAAGGGGTAGATGGGTTTTTTTTGGTCGATTTTTTCATTTATTAATAATGTTTCTAGTTTCCTCCTTAGACCTTCATCAAACTTAAAAAAAACATCCATTAAATCCCTCTTTTAGATTAATTTGTACATTTTGGGTAGAAAAATATTCCGGCCAAAGGCCGGTTCTTCCAAAATTACAGGCTCACTATCGGTCGCCAGGAACAAAATTGACACCTAAATAGCATGAATGGGGTTAATATTGACAAGGAAATGGGGTGGAAGGTCTTAAAATCGACAGACTAATGGAGCAAACATTTTAAAATCTGAAAACTAATGGGGCTAAACATTAGGGAGAACGGGAAGCAGAAAAAATGGCCCATCTCCCCATCAATAGAATAGTTAATGTTGTAGTGTTGGCTCGGAGGTGGCCATCAGTATATTATCAATTAACACTAGCCGATCCCACTCCAGGCTGTTTATCATGTGGTTTGGGTTTTTCATTATATTATCATTATTGTGTCACATTTAGGCATCTCTACTCAATCTATTTTTTGGGGTACTCAAGTAGGGTAGTTTTGTAATGTTTGTTCACCAGAACCCGGCCGGTTTTCAAAAAATGGATTTATTCCAGAAACAATAGCGAATGGGTTAGGAATGAAGGAAAAACCACGAAAAACCGCTCAAAATGCTTAAAGAATGGTCCTACAGAGCCCCCGAAAACGTATTTTACAAGAGTAAAAAATTGAAGGCAATTACCCCAAAAAACAAGGTTATTGCGCGCTCACACGCACGCACGTGGACTTTGAGAGTTTTCAACCATCGGCACGGTTGCGTGGGATACGTGGGAGTGGCTACACCTGAGGTTACGGTCGGCGCAATTAGGGTGACGCGTCAGACGCGTCACTGGGGCTGTGCGTTACATACATCGCCGACGCGTCAGACGCGTCGCTGGGGCTGTATGGGTTAAGCCACTTTCAAACATTCACGATGTTGGTCCCGATGTAGCCCAAGGTACACAAATTGGTACATCGGCAGAGACAGTGACAAGACGTATGCGTTTTGACGACGAAGCCTCGACGGTGACACGTCGTGGTACGATGGGCCAGATGGTACCACGGTTGCAACACGACGGCGCCACGTCAATGCTGTAACGGTCAAAATTCCGGTCAAAACCGTACCCCGACGTACCCCGACGTGGCAGGAGGGGAACACGACGAGGGGTGATGGACTTATGATGGTGACACGTGGCCGACCCGACGAGGAGGACGACGCCACAATGTCCAGGCAGCCTGACAGATATCGTCAATACATATGGTGTTAAAGGTATTACGTTCAACCAACGGTCAAGTTTAAGGTAAGATAAGGTCGAATTATTTCTTTGGAAGGTATAGGCGTATGATTTTTTTTATATAAAATCAAGTTTTTGTCGTAGAGAGCTGGTTCTTCGTAAATAACAATCTGTATTCATTGCCGATATACAACATTAATATCTAAAAACTGTATCGAACGTTAAATTATATGAAAATAGACCATGAAATGAAGCGAAAATATTTACCAGTGGGTGGCAGCGGCGACGGACAAAAAATATTCAGGAAAAATCAAAGTTTTTATCGTATATTGGCCATATATGTACCATTAGAAAGCTAATGAAAAATCCAATATATCACTTGCTTACAGAATATTCATTGTCCCACATTTTATTGGTGAAAATGGGGAGGGAAAGTACGGGCGGACTGAACAGTAACCTTCACTTACTAGTGGGGCAGATAACTGGAATAATCGTTCATTTCTGGAAACAAGCACCAAAATTGGCACACATACTCCTTGGGGATTGCTCTTTTGATAAAATCCGTTAGCCACCTAAAATTCAAGATGGCGGCCATTTTTCAAGATGGCCGCCATTGAATATACAGAAACATTGCATTTCGCAAAAAAATCGCAAAGACTTGTCCTATTTTAATGATCTTGGTGTCAAATCATACATTTTTCACTATGTAGAATCCGAATTTGGAACCATGGACTTACTCACTAGCTTCCTTGTACCATAATATCAGTCCCGGAATCATAATTAGGGTAAAAAGTGCCCATATCATAGGCACCATCAGTCCGATATATTATTGGATGTACATGTAGGCAGTAGGCCTATACTTGTTTGTCACTGATTGTCTTGCTGCCTGGATGAGTATACTACAACGCTTCTAAACCTCGCATCTGCAGCTGCACAGTGCCGTGCAGGTCAGACCAAAGCAGTAGCATTTGCATCGACCGCAGCATTCCGACTTGCATCCACACTTGGTCAGCTGCTGGCAACTCTCTGCAATGGGTGGGAGCTCTGTCCAAACGATCTGCCACAGATCTCCTTTCTTGGTCCAGCCCCAGTTGGCAGGAGTCTGTGTTTCTGGTTGATGTACTGTTGACTGACTCCAGATGCAGCCCACCTGGTAGGCAGCATGCTTCACATAGTGCTTCAGTGCTGCTCGGGTTGGAGGAATGGCTTCGTACGGCCTCTGCTTCCGAGCAAACATGTCCAACCTCGCATCATCAACACCTTCAGCTGTGCTGGATCTGTCGTACATCATGACCACGAACTTCTCCAAGGTCTCCAGGTCTTCATCATCAACTACCGGTGGGTACTGGCTGAGTTTGCTGAAGACACCGGAAGCCTCATCACAAACATCCCAGGTTTGCCAAGCAGACTTCTTCCCTTTGCCACGGAATGCTGAAACGACATCGCAGCCAGTGAAGGCATGGAAGAAGAGCATCCCTTTTCTCTTTTCTGCAAGAGTGCAACACAAGTCATGTACAGGAACCCACCTCAGGTTCTGTCCTTGGCCAAAGGCAACCCACAACTGCTGCAGACCTAGCTCCTGAAGTGCCTGCAGAACACTGACTGCGATGATGACAACATCTGTGTCGCTGGCTTTGACCATGATGACTTTGCTGCCTGCTTCTGTTGCATGCCTGGCATGCACAAAGATCCGCGTGTCAGCTTCTTCATGACTGCACGGTGCCACCCCAGCCAGATTAATAGTGCGGTTGCTGACAGCATCTTCTTCCTTGGTCACAATGACCACATTTGGTGTGGCCACACGTGGAATCTTATCAGCCAGAAAGTTGAACAGCTCGGCTTTGTTGTCATTTTCTCTCAGGAAGTTTCGCCAGTTTGAGGGAATTTTGCCCTTCCCTGTCACCCTGCGTCTCACCCCGCATCCTCGCTTTGATCTAGTTTCAGCTTTCAGACTAGATGGCCGGTAGACATCAAACACAATGTCTGTTCTCTTGTACTTGGTAGAGTAAGCTTGTATTCTAGGAAGGACATCGAGCATTGCGTACTCTTCGAACGTCTTTGAACTCCGTGGGGGCAGACTGTTCACCAACGCTGCACCATCAATGATGATGGTGTCGGCGTCTGGCTCTGCCTCAGGGGTTGTAACTTGGCTCTGAAGAATGGTAGTGAGGTGGGATTTCTGACAGGTGTGGAGCTTTCCACCATCACTGAGGGCAGCAGGATGTGACTGGTTCTCATGACGGAAGAACTCCTTCAAGTCACACTCTCTGCTCTGGCATGATATGAACAGCTTGGAGAACAGTTGACAGTCTTCCTTCAAGCACTTTTTGCTTTGAAGAGTCAACAGAGGCTGGTACCGGTCGGAAAAAGTCAACCCTATTCTTCTTGATTGGTTCATAGAAGGTGGATTCTTCTTCCCCTTCCAGTCCCTTCATAAACTCCTGGAAACGGACCTTGCCTTTCTCAAGGTGTGTGCCAATCAGCTCGGCGGCAGTGTGGTGAGCAATATCCTTTGTATCAAGCGAAAGCAGGTCCCGACTCTCCTCCTGGAAAGGATTGCACATATCTGTCATGGCTTGTGAGAGCTTTTCTACTTTCTCAAGGAACACTCCTTGTGCTCGTTCTGTCTCCTCATGGTGGCTGGTGTGTTCAGTACCCTCTTTGGTCCCACATGCTGTCTCATACTGTGCAACAAAGTGGCTGACTTGAGGACCAGCTATCATCCATCTTCTCAGTGCTGATGGGTCTTCAGTCACGCCGATCACACCCCCGTCTGCCTTGATGACAGCGTTGGCCTGCTCGTGAGCTTGGTCAATAGCCATTGCTGAGAACTGTCGGCTCGATTTGTGTACAACAAAGTTTCCACTCTGGAACTCCTGAGCCAGCTGAGGATGCTTCTGTTCCAGGGTCACCATGTCTCTGTAGTGGATCGGAAGCCACCGTGCATAGTTTACATTGTTGTTGGCAAAGAAGTACGGTATCAGCTCAGCCAGTGACTGACAGTACAGGAAGAAGTTGGCTTCCCTGAATGATCGGATCAACAAGAGGATCACCAGTTCCATTGACAGCACCATATACCAGAAATGAAACTGGTGACTTTGCAGTTTGCGATGCTCACACCAAGCTTCGAAGCTAGGCACCTCTTCGGGTTGTTCATCTGTCTCTTTCGAGTAGTCCGTGTGGGCTGCCTTCAGAAGCTTGTACAGACTGCATGCTGTTATCTGGTGCATCTGTCGTGTCCTAGTGATGCTCGAAGCTGTCAGAAATGAATCTGCTGTCCCAGGAGATGCTATCCCTGCCTCCAAGAGGGCTCCTGTCCAACCACTGTCCTGGAGTAGAGTTCCAATGGAATTCAGTGCCGCCATCTCAATATGCAAGCCTCCGAACATTATGACGAACTTGTCCTCACCGTAGATTTCAGGCCAGTGCCACTGGACCTGCTTGGCTACTGCATATATTGGCTGGTCAGCAGCAATGACTGGCACCTGACCGGGGTTCAGAAATGCCACTATCTCCTTGATCTTGTCCATCACATGCTTGACTGTAGCAACCGAGTGGGCCTGATCTCGCAGCAGAGGCAAAAGTGATGTAATGCTGACCTCAAATGGCTTTCCTCTCTTCTGTGAAGCATGGTGGGTTGACCAAGTCACATCCACTGGCCCATCTGTCACAGTGACCTTCTCCAGCCACTCATACTCCATTGCCAGTTGTGGCCTCAGCAGACTGGTGTCTCGGTGTGTCACACCACTCTGGGGAGGAGAGGGTTTCTTCTTGGTGAAGAAGGCGGGCCGGACATTGGTGAAGGAATCTGGAAGTTCTGGAACTGTCTTCACTTTCTCCTCTCCGAACTTCAGCTGTCCACGCTCTTCACCTTTGTCTTCTTTGGTTGGGGGCTTATTAGACAGCATTTGGGACACTAAACTAATTATTTAGCTACACTAAACTAACTATTCAGCTGATACTGAACCCCATGCTGAGTTTCACAGCAGCGGTGCCACCAGTGTGCCCTGGCTGTACGTTGACATCCGCTCTATTGAGCTACTACTCTACACCTTCCGCTGCAAGTCTCTCAACGTCCCCCCCCCCCCCCCCAAACCGCATCGTGTCATGTCCAGTTTGGAAGCCTTGTACAGGAAGATGCTACACATACTAAACCTCTAACACTACTACGATATACACTACCATGCATTTTAGCCGAGTCAGACGTAACATGAACCTCTATTTTACCAGAATATTAGGATTCCGGGACTGATATTATGGTACAAGGAAGCTAGTGAGTAAGTCCATGGTTCCCAATTCGGATTCTACATAGTGACAAATGTATGATTTGACAGCAAGATCATTCAAATAGGACAAGTCTTTGCGATTTTATTGCGAAATGCAATATTTCTGTATATTCAATGGCGGCCATCTTGAAAAAAGGCCGCCATCTTGAATTTTTAGGTGGCTAACCGGTTTCATCAAAAGAGCAATCCCCAAGGAGTATGTGTGCCAAATTTGGTGCTTGTTTCCGGAAATGAACGATTCTCCTGAAATTTGCAGTTATCTGCTCCACTATACGGTGAAATTCCACATATTATTATTATTATTTTTTATTTTTTTTTAAATCTTATATAATAACATTTCCTCTTGCCGTTCATAAAAATAAATAAATAAAAAAAAACAATTATTATGGGTGAAAACCAATTGAGAGCGAATATGTTGGTGCGGCTGTGATTCTATAAAAACATAAAACTATCGTTATAGATTTATTTCTATAAAATCCAATATTGATGATAGCATATTCTAAACACCACCATCATGTTCAGCGGAAAAAATTGCTGTGATTTAGTATGAAAATAAAAATAATTATAAAAAAACGATATACCGGTACCGGTATATCTCATATAGTATATAATATAACAGTGCGTTTAATCTCCACAGGTAGGCTACACTTCGTGATGAATCATATTTTCTTTAATTGTGGAAGGTAAAATGTATTGATATAAACCTATCTTGTGCAAAAGGATTGATATAAACATAGCTTGTGTAAGGATGGAATCGTCGAAAACACAGGAACAATCTCCTCTATCTAAACCCATCCACCCACACAAACACTACCTTGTGTTAAATTAATCAATAACACTTAGTATTTCCTTTGGCTTTTACTATTATAAACACTACTGTATTAGGTAAAATGAAATTCAATTCCATAGAGCATAATTATAATAACATTTATTGCATACCGTGTATCAGTGGCGGTCGATATAGCCACACAAGAACAATAACACACACACACGCACACGCACACACACTCACTCGACAATTAACACATACGTGTTTCGGTAATCATACCGGTACACTAATTTTTCATTTGAACTTATTAACTCGTTTGATATAAGTTGATAATGGAATATTATATACGGTATATACGGTATAGGCCTACCGTATACCATATCAGGTCTTTATTTATTCATCATGTGCGTATTTATAGTGTTGTCAGAATACTCCACTAATCCGAAGCACTGTCGGTCCGCTGCCATTCGGATTACATGACTTTTACTGTAATATATTATAACTATTTATACCCCAACGCTGCCACGTCGATGCCGATGAAACCGGATGCAGACACGCCAGACCCACGTCATCGACACGTTGTACCCGACGTTACCCGATGGTACCACGCCAAAAGTCCATCGTGCGAAATTTTTGAACAAATCCAAAACTTTGGTGGCCAAGCCCGATTTGCCACGTCCCGCACCACGGGTAACACGACGCTCCCCGACGACCCCGACACACGTTGGGGATTGCACCACGTTGTGTTCCGATACTCAAATCGGGGTACATCGGGACCAACATCGTGAATGTGTGAAAGTGGCTTTACTCATAGAGACAGATTGAGGAATGAAGTGATACGTAGGAGAGTGGGGCAGCAGGAACATTTGTCAGCCAGAGTGGACAGAAGGGAGCTGAGCTGCTATGGTCATGTTGAACGAATGTAAGATGAAAGGCTTACAAAGAGAATATGTGAGTCAGATACAAGGGGAGATAGAAGGACAGGGAGAACCCCATTGAGATGGAGAGACTGTGTAAGACAAGCTTTGGATGATAGAGGAATGACCATAGATCAGGCAAGGGAAGTGGTAATAAACAGGAATTAATGGAGAATGCTTGTCAATAGATGAGTGAACATGTGGCCATTTGGGGGAAGGAGTCGGGCGCAAGTTGGACTAGATAATAGTCCATCAGGCGCCTGGCCCAGGGAGACGGTTTATACGAAGGTTGCGCCTGGAAGTGTGGTGGGCGGGCTTGTGGCTTCGGCTCTGCTGCATGTCTGCCTGCCGAGATCGGAACCTCTCTGGGTGGTCGGGGGCCGGGGGAGTGCTGGAGGAACCTTGGCGACCCCGGTCTCTGGGTCTTCTCCTGGATTACCTAGATGTGTGTGAATTTATATTTTGTTTTTGTGTCTTCATTTTTTCTGTTGTGTTTTGTGTTTTCCCTATTCTGGCTCTGTCTTGAGTTGGCCAAAACAAAAAAAAAGGAAAAGGAAAAGTGGGGATTGGGCCTGAGTATATAGATAGATAGATAGACAAGTAGGGTTTGTAAACATGACAATAAACGATCGTGAATGTTTTCATACAACACATATGTTACGAAAATCCCCCCCCCCCCAAAAAAAAATATATATATATATCAATGAATGATATAGTGTGTCCAGGGAAATTACGCACCCGTGTCTGAAAATCCTATGACTGCAAATGTGAAAATTGCACATTACAACTGGAGGAGTATTTATTTCAGTACAGTCAAATTTCTATCTGCTGATCAGCTGTAGTTGAAGATTGATTTGGCTCTTGATGTAAGTTCTCCTGCATTGACCTCTTGTCATTCTTAGTTATATCCGTCTCCCAGCAGAGTATGTCCGAATCACCTTGATCCATCGTAAGTGTTCTTTGCAAGTCTTTGTTTACACAAGCTATCTCATAATCACATACAATCAGCTTCTGCAAAAATTCAAGATCCATGAATTAGTGGAGTAAATTAACTAAGTCCACTTAACTGGAAGACAATAATTTGATCTTGTCTTGCAATGTTAAGGTATACAAGCAACATGACCTGCACAGGTACCCTAAGTACACTTCCGTGTATTGCTCTACTAATAGAGTGATTATATAAACATCAGAGTTAAATATTAGACCTCACTACATGATCAAATAGAACTATCCTCATGCCACCCATGTGAACAGGATTAATTATCTATTTCCAGCAAATCTCCATTGGTAACCCTGGTCTCTGGTCTCCTAGATGACCTAGATGTGTGTGAATTTGTATTTTGTTTTTGTGTGTTCATTGTTTTCTGTTGTGATGTCCCTTTTCGGGCTCTGTCTTCAGTCGCTACACCCCCCCCCCCCCCCCCCCCCAAAGAAAAAAATAAAAATTGTGATTGGGCATGAGTATATAAATACATACGTACAAAATGTAATATCAAAACAGAACATCTATAACTACAGGTTCCTTGCAACCCACTATTATAAATTTGGGACCCTGTAGAATAAGCTGTACTAAAATTTCAAGTGGTTACCTCGTGAGCTACCCAAGGCCCGTTCTAGGGCTTTGCAATGTGGGTGTGGCTGGCAGGGGGTATCCCACCACTGGAATATACTGAAATTGGCCATTCATAATGTCTGGGATCCTGCAGAAGATTTTGCAAGTGATTTGAAGTGCTTACTTCATGAGCTGATTTAGGTCAGCTTTGAGGGGCTAATTAATGGTGGCTGGCAGGGGCAACCCAGCAATGAAAATTACTGTCATCAACCATGTTTCATACATTGGGTTATGGAATGCTCTTACAGTTATTCAAGATGGGTTACTGTGCAAAGCTGATCTAGTTGATTTTTGGAGTGGATCTCATCCACTCTCCTGGCCACATCCACCACAGAAAGCCTGCCAGTTCCATACATCAGCATTGATAGGTGATATTTTGGTGTGAACAAAATTGGTTACCTTTCCAGCTAACCAGAACCCCCCAGGCTCCCGGTCTATAGGGAGGGTCCGTGTAAACAATGGTGTACGTCAGCGGTCCTTTGATCCACACACCAACAAAGGCTATCAGGCCCAACCAACAATACAGGAAACTCAAGGTAAACACAGACTGCTGGATTAAGGGGAGATTTACACTTGAGGCTTTTTTTTCTAGACCCCTTTCTCCCTCATGTTTAACTCCATTGGTTTTGAGATTTTAAGACGCTCGGCCCATCAGTTTGCCGATTTTACGCCCCATTTCTTTGTCAATATTAAGACCTTTTGTGCTATTTAGGTGTCCATTTGTTCCTGTCGAGCGATAGCGAGTCTGTAATATTCAGAGGAACCGGTCATTGGCATTTTTCTACCGAAAAATGTACAGCTTTATTTTTAAGGGGGGGTCATCGTTACAGTTTGATGGAGGTCTACGGAAGAAACTAAATAATAAAAATATAAAACAATCTGCATATAAATACGCCCATCTCCCCTTAAAGAGTGCCGGGACAAATATAGGACAAGATAAATGAAGACCTATGGAGTAAGGTGTGCCGGGACAAATTAAGGAGGAATGTATACAGATAAATATAGCTATATGGATTAAAGAGTGTCGATACAACAATACGCAGGAGCAAGTTAAGATAAATAAAGGATAGGTAAAGGTAAGTAAAGACAAGCAGGGAAGATCAGTTTACTTAAAGATACATAAATGAAGCTCTGTGTGAATACAGATAAACAAAAGGCAGGGAAGATCTGTGAAAATTAAGGATGGGTAGAGAGCCTTTGATCCCCGGCCAACAAAGGATATCAGGCTGCGCGGAACAATATACAGGGTGGGCTAGTTAAGGTGGTCACTGGCTGTATTGTTGGTGTTGTTCTCACTCTCACACACTCACTCTCTCTCTACCTCTCCCTCTCTCTCTCTCTGTCTGTCTGTCTGTTTTTCCTCTCTCTCTCTCTCGCTCTGTCTCTCTCTCTCATTAGTCATATTCTCTCTCGCAATAGCCTCTCTCTCTCACACATACACACACACACACTCTCTCTCTCGTTAGTCACACATTTTGCCTATCCTTCGTTTCAGAGTCCCATTCAGAAGCTGTTTTCAACCTCCCTTTTTCGCACAGTCGCCTGAGAGATCTAGGCAAGTAAAATGTTAGAATATAAATATAGAACGGGAGAGGGCAAAAATTATTAGAAAACTAAATAATATGTACAGTTGCCATCAGTTCTAAATGCTACAGAGCCAATTTAGTTGTGTATAAGTTTAGAGACAGATCCCTTTCGCACCTAACCCATGCCATTCTTACTTCACGCTTGAAACATTCTACCGTCCTTGAGCTGATCACTGTACTATATCCTGTTCCAAGTAAGTAGGCAAAACCACTTGAACCTTAACCTCTGTAACTCATGAATAACTAGAGTAACCGACCTAATATGTTTACTATTTGGGAAGGCTCAGCCAGGGAATAGATGCGGAATTTTAGAGCCCATATGCTCCTGAACTTTTTGAGCAAGTGTTTAAGTTACAGAAGTTAGGGCTCATGATTTCCGGACAACCTATTTGGAATGGGGTATATTCAATTGTTTTCCACATAGGCCTAATACTACAACTTTGTTTCGAAACCGATGCTTACCTATGCTCTAAAAAAAATGGGTATATAAATTGTCCGTAATAATTTACCCGGTACCCTTTTAATGGTATATTGATATTGATAAACCCATCTTATACCAGTTAGAAAGATAAATCACTATCATTATACCCAGTTATCTTATATACCCCTTTTCCATACCCTCTTTATATGCTAGATTTTACTAGAGTGTGTTCCATATTCTAAATGGGAACTTACCTATTTTAAGGTCATCTGTACGGGTTATCTTTCAGTTATTCAGCTTTAACAATTTAATATCTTTCTCATTGATACACTACATCCACTTACAAAGCTTTCAAAATTCTTAACCAATGTATCGGGGATTATACAGTTCTGATACCTTTTTGCCTCTTACCTTGATTTTCCTTGTAATGCTTGTAGTCCAGGTTAACACTGTAAAAACATGTTGAAAGGTAAATCATAGAGGTAATTGATTTGAAGCAAAGACACTGGTGGCTTTTCTATATATATTTATTTAACACAAAATATAGAACTATGCGGTTTTGTAAATAGTTATAAGGTCTGTGTAGATACTGTATTGCCCAGCAGGGAAGTATCTACCTAATTAAAAGCAGTAAGCTGGTTAACAACTAGGTTGAGCTATAATTCCTGTAATCTGTAATTCCTTCCTGTAAAGAATAGATGAATTAAGAATAGCGAAAATAGGTAAACGGTACACACACTAATTGCACAGTATCGCACTATCACTGTAATGTCACTGTATTAATTACCACGGCCGCTTGAAGGGGTAACCTTCCTAATGGGTGGCTGTTCTGCTACTGCCCAATGCCTGGGGGCTCGAGCGTGCCGGCTTCTTACCAGTGTGGAGTCATACGATATTAGTTGCTAACAATCATCTTGGTGTTGCTGCAATTCTCTGGAGGGAGCTTGAGAACCCCTGCTTAGCTTGCAAGAATTGTACCAAGGCCTTTATAGGTGGGGTGATCTTCTATAGGGGAGATCATGCCCAATTAGAATGTACAGTAGTATACTTAAGTAAGTGAATAACTGTTATATGGGTGTAAGTTATACAAGTGATTATATGAGTTACCCTAGAGTGTACAGTCGCTCAAAATGCGCTGTTACACCGCTTGGCCACGTAAATTGAGGCCCACCGAACATACATATTATCCCTATCATCCCTATGACTTACATAACCCTATTCCCAGTGTAGAGAAATGCCAAAGAAGGTATGAAAGGGTAAGGACTAACTTACACAGTCGCCTCGGCAGTTGCCAGCTTAGCCTTACGTCTACGAGTCAGGCGATTAACCCTGAAATTCAGGCGAAGGAAGAGGCCTACAAGGAATACTGAGAGAGCCAAAGCGGGGGTTAGTACTGTAGGATAGATAACGTGCGGGCTGAGGGACATGGGGAGAGATGAACTAAGTAGATTAGTAAACTCAGAAGAATTCAATGCATTTAACAATTTAATGCTACGTGACTTGATGATTAGGTCTGAGGAGTTGCCTGTGATAGAAATGTTAAGAGGGATGAACTCAGAAGGGAGGTTAGTAATCAGGGCTTGGTGCTGATGAGAAGGCAGAGTATGAATGAGTGAACTCCTTACTTCACAGTGATCAGGGGCCTGATACATCCCTTGTGCATGAAATACATTTCTAGAATCTTGACAAATGAGTGACACCTGGGTCTGGTTAGGGAAGTAAAAGAACTGAATTTCTAGCAAGTGTTTATGAAACACGGGGAGCTCAGGAGCTGGGGCGTACGTACAGTCTTTCATAACTCCAGTGTCAGTCACAGTGGCTTGAGTCAAAGTAAGTTCGCATGCAGTTTTGTCCGGGGCCGTAAAGGAAAACACATACGCTGGACACACATATAGATGAAGATACGAGGACCGACATAAGTTAAGTGCGTCATTGTCAGTCACAGTCACAAGTTGAAGGTCGTCGGAGACGAGCATCATGTCCGCTGTGTCAGTCACGGTTAGTAATCTTCCGTCTAAGAGAAACGGGAACGGAATAATTCTCCAAGCATTGAACATATGTGAGGACTTGAACGGAATATGGACTAAAATGGATGAGTGCGTAAGAACTGCTTCCAGTAGAGGGTAGTAGAATTCGCATTCACCTGCATCAAATAGCGGCATCAGGGAAAACTGATCTTTCGCTATCTCTATTGCCGTACTGAGATGTTCGACAGGTACTAGGTCACTGGTGACTCGGCTTAGGGCAGCATCAACGAGATTTGCTAGAACCCTCTTCGTACCCTGAAATAAATCGCTAACATCATCCTCAGTAGCTTGCAAGATCTCGGACAAGTAAATTACTTTATCTGTGGAATGTCCATCAGAAACTAGAGAATTAACTACTTGTGTCAAGTTATTAATAGTCGTAATTACCGAGTTAACTGTCGTAAATACATCCGTCATTGCTATTGAGTCGTACTTCAAGACTCTATTCATGGCTCTTGCTGCTGTCTCCAGTACACTAAGTCTCTTTCCCAGCTTTTCAACATCAGAAGCTCGGGCTGTTCCAAAGAGCTCATGGGAGATCAAGCCAACAAAATTGAAAAGTCCTCTCTTTGTACGCCGTGAGTGAGCGTGTTTGGCTACCTGGATAGGGTCTTCAGGCAGGACCAATTGGATCTTCCGTAAATTACGATTCATACGAGCTACACGTGAGCGTTGGAGTATAACTGTAAGTCGTAAGTCACGGGGCAGTGTCTGATTAGTCAGTAGGAAGGTAAATGTAGAGTGTAATTTGTCTAGGCGACGTTGGAGCGTCTCAACACTACGGGGAATGTCAAAGAGGTCTCCGAAATTATACTGAACTGCTACTACATCTTCCGCAATTAGCACTCTCCCTACTTGGGCAACAAGGGCGCCGGGCTTCAGCAACGAAGGTGATGCTGCATCAGCCACTATTAGTGTTCCAAGTAGTAGAAGTGTTTTCACTAACCAGTTCATCTTTCTCTGACGAAAGGACAATATTCTATTAGAAATGTGTACTAATTGAATACTTCATTCGCCCAGTAGGATGTACTTGGGTGAGCGGCCTGCTCTGTTAGAAGTGTAACGTTAACAGAATGGTGAGTTGGTTTGGTTTAGTTTTTTCTACACACCTGGGTGTGCGGCTTGTTTCATTAGATATGCTATCTCAATAGAACAATGATCCACTCTGCTAAAATGAATTTCTTGAGAAATTTGTGCTGGTAAACTAATATTTACTGTAGGCCTAAAATTTTAATTCAATGAGAGAAATTAGAATTAAAAGGAAGTAAAATATAAGTTTCTTAGTGCGAGAATAAAAGTTCTTAAAGCAAGACTTGAATTTACTAATTCGAAATGGAGTTAAAATGTACGTATAGTCACACTTTAAAATTTGTAGAGTAAATAAGTAGAGATATTTGCTAAAGAAAATTTAAAGAAGGCACTGGCATTTGCTGTGTTTATGTTGACAGGATTTTTACTAGCACTAGTTACTAGTATATTTAATTTGTATTGTTATTTCTGACTAACCGATACAAAGCTGAATTAATGCTGTGATGTTTGAAGTCTTCTAGTCAGCTGTTGTAGAATGAAGTTTGAAGTGGTGATCCCTTAGAGTTGCAGTTGCTTCTCCTGATGTCGTCACCAATTCCTGTGACGTCACAGTTCACAGACACGTCATACCCTTGCCTGGGCGTGGTGTGCGTGCGTGCGTGTGTGAGTCTCTGGCTGAGTTGCTGGGGCGAGTTGCTGGCACGCGGGCTCACCGTGACTCATTGGCTCAGTGAAGGGAATGCTGAGGTCAGCGCTGATGTGCTGGGCACTGTGATATAGTACCACCTCACTCTGAATCCACTTCTATGTCTTTATCATTCATCGATGTTTTTCTTTCCATTTAGCTCATTAATGTTTGGTAAATCTAGTTGCTCTGTTTTCAGCTTTTCTTTACTGCTTTTAATATGATTGCTCTTCGGAGGTCTTTTCTGTGTTGTATTAAGGAACACTTATCCCACCGCTGCCACCACTTATGTATTGGGGATTATACAGTTTTGATACCTTTTTGCCTCTTACCTTGATTTTCCTTGTAATGCTTGTAGTCCAGGTTAACACTGTAAAAACATGTTGAAAGGTAAATCATAGAGGTAATTGATTTGAAGCAAAGACACTGGTGGCTTTTCTATATATATTTATTTAACACAAAATATAGAACTATGCGGTTTTGTAAATAGTTATAAGGTCTGTGTAGATACTGTATTGCCCAGCAGGGAAGTATCTACCTAATTAAAAGCAGTAAGCTGGTTAACAACTAGATTGAGCTATAATTCCTGTAATCTGTAATTCCTTCCTGTAAAGAATAGATGAATTAAGAATAGCGAAAATAGTTAAACATACCGTACACACACTAATTGCACAGTATCGCACTGTCACTGTAATGTCACTGTATTAATTACCACGGCCGCTTGAAGGGGTAACCTTCCTAATGGGTGGCTGTTCTGCTACTGCCCAATGCCTGGGGGCTCGAGCGTGCCGGCTTCTTACCAGTGTGGAGTCATACGATATTAGTTGCTAAAAATCATCTTGGTGTTGCTGCAATTCTCTGGAGGGAGCGTGAGAACCCCTGCTTAGCTTGCAAGAATTGTACCAAGGCCTTTATAGGTGGGATGATCTTCTATAGGGGAGTTCATTCCCAAATAGAATGTACAGTAGTATACTTAAGTAAGTGAATAACTGTTATAAGGGTGTGAGTTATACAAGTGATTATATGAGTTACCCTAGAGTGTACAGTCGCTCAAAATGCGCTGTTACACCAACACTATTTCCACAGCCTTAGTATATTGGCATGGTGGAAGTGTAAAATTAATAATGTGCCAGCTTGCACTTTATTGACAACATTCACATAGAGCTTCTTCAGGTCACTAACATATACTCCGACCATAAACTAATATCTGTCACCTGTCCTATCTCTCCAGTACGGCCACCCGATCTTCTCAACCGGCGGCGCTTGTTGCACTTTAGCGCTGCCGACTGGGAGGCTCTTCGGCATTACTTTTCTTTATTTCCCTTGGAATGACTTTTGCTTCCGTGGCCGAGGACCCTCGGAGAGTGCTGAACGCATTACCGAAGTAATCCTCTCGGGCATGGAAGCATACATTCCATTTTCTCTCTCTCAGTCTAATGCAATTTTTGTTGGTTTACTCACCCTTGTTCTACTGCTGTCCGCAACAAGGAGGAAGCATTCAAATGGTACTGATACCTTAAGACTCATTAATCTCATTCTTCCCATGTTTCTGCCCGGAATCAAGCCAAATCTGTTCCTCGACTTGCCAAGCACTCTTTCATCAAAAATAAATGCACTGAACTATCCAACTGTAGCTCTTCCCAAGCTTTCTGGCATCTAGCCAAAAACCTCTCCAACAATTTTTCTTCCTCATCTTTCCCTCCCTTTTCCACTCTGATAGCAGAACCATCACTTCTTCCTCTGACAAAGCTGAACTCCTTGCTCAAACTTTTGCTAAAAACTCCACCTTGGATGATTCCGGTGTTATTCCTCCCTCTACACCCCCCCTCTCTCCAACTTATTACTAATATCCTAATCTCTTCTAAAGATATATATTCTACCCTCTCTGGGCTTAATACTAAGAAGGCATACATACGGTCCGGATGGCGTTCCTCCTGTTGCACTAAAAATTGTGCTTCCGTGCTGACTTCCTGCCTAGGCAAACTCTTTCATCTCGGTCTCTCCTCTAACGTCTTCCCTTCTTGCTGGAAGTTTACTCTTATTCAACCTGTCCCAAAGAAGGGTGATCGCTCTCATCCCTCCAACTATCGTCCAATTGCTCTCATCTCTTGTATCTCTAAAGTTTTTGAAACTATTCTTGCTTCCAAATTTCTTAAGCATTTCTCTTCTCATAATCTACTTTCAGATCGCCAGTATGGCCTCCTTAAAGGTTGCTCTACTGGTGGATTTCTTTCATATCTTATTAACTCTTGGTCATCCTCCTTTCGGAACTTCGGTGAGACCTTTTCTATTGCATTAGACATATCGAAGGCCTTCGATAGAGTCTGGCACAAATCTATAATTTCTAAATTACCCTCCTTCGGTTTCTATTCCTCCATCTGTGCCTTTGTCTCTAATTTCCTTTCCGGCCGTTCCATAGTTGCGGTTGTGGACGGCCATCGCTCACTTCCTCAGCCTATCAACTCCGGTGTTCCTCAGGGCTCTGTCCTATCTCCCATTCTCTTTCTAATTTTCAAAAATGATCTTCTCAACTGTACCTCCAGTCCCATCCATTCATACCCAGCCAGCAATCCCTCAAAGACAAACATAATGAAGCCATGGAACACTTATCTTCTGATCTAACTCCTATTTCCAATTGGGGCAGAGAAAACCTTGTTGCCTTTAACTCAATGACTGCGGGTTGTAATATAAAAAAAATATGGTCATCACTACGGCACTTGTCATATGACAATTGCCAAATTTCTGCCTTGAACAAGGACTGGGAGGCAGGTGAGCGTGTATAAGCAGCGCAGAATGGTCCCAGCCATAGCCCAACCCCCCCCTAGTCTGGGCCATCACTAGTGGTAGTGGGAGACAACTCCAACTCCCTTATAGACTCAAGGATAGCGAAAACCGTTAAAACTTGCTTTTTTTTACTGATTTAGCGTCACCTGTGCAATATCGTTGCACAGTAACCAGTGAACGTACAGACATGATTCAGGTGTCATTGGAAAGGTCTATTCCTCTGTTTTCTGGGATATATCATTGAAATACGTTCTATTTCTTACTTATACATGAAAATGTGCAGGGAATGAAGGTTACTTTTAGTCCAAAACCCCCGTATGGTACTGTGGTGACCAAGCAATTGTTATATGACAAGTGCCGCAGTCATTGTGTTAATGCTTCCAAAACCCAATTTCTTCATCTTCCTACCCGTTCAGAATTCCCGAGGACTATCCCTTACAATTCAACAATACAAAAATCAATCTTTCATCTTCTCTCAATATTCTTGGTGTCTCTTTTTCTTCTGCTCTCACTTGGAAAGACCATATTACCAGTCTTGCTAAGGCAGCCTCCCAGAAGCTGGGTGTGTTCAACTGCCTCAATGGGTTCTTGCACACGGGCACAGTGCGTCCTTGTCTTGAGTATTGTTCACATGTGTGGGAACGATCCTCTCACACTGCACTCCTAGACAAAGTAGAAAGGAAAGCCTTTCGTATCATTAACTCCCGCCCACTCACCAACTCTCTGCAATCTCTCTCTCTTTGCCGCAATGTTGCATCTCTCTTGCTATTCTATCGCTACTATAATAATCAATGTTCCTACTATAATAATCAATGTTCCTCAGAGCTTTCCCAGTGTATACCACCTCCTCTACATAGGGTACGTAGTACCCGTCTTGCAACACAATCCCACCCCTACTCTGTGCAACTCTCCAACCCAAGAGTGAAACGCTATTCTCAGACTTTCTTCTACCTCCATCACCACCATAACACTCGATCGCGCAGCTCCTGTGATATTCCCTATTTTTAGAGTGAAATAAGTGCTTCATCTCCCTCGAACATTACCTGCAGATATAACAAGGTACTCTGAATCGTTTAATGAGATGAACTAAACTTTGTGCACATGGACTTTGTTATTATTTGAGGTTATAAAGTGGCAAGAAATCGTCAACCCCCTACGCCGAAAATTTCCCAGATCTGCGCATGCGCAATAGGTGTACGACGTCAGGTATCCAGTCCCACAAATTATCACTCACAACTTCGAGGATGGAACGTGAAGAAATTTTGACTCTGCTTGATGAGCAGAGAAAACATTTCAACGACTCCTTTGATCGGTTTCAACGTCAATTTTCTGATGCAGTAAAGGATGTAGACAGGAAAATTAATGATGTAATTACCAGCCTGGAATTTACCCAGTCTAGATTGGATGATTCTTTATCTGGCTTCAACACGATTCAACAGCTTAAAGAAGAAAACGAACACCTCAAGACCCAATTGCAGGAAAATAAAACCCGCCTTGACTACCTAGATGACCAAAGCAGACGAAATAATTTGAAATTCTCCGGTATACCAGAAAGTACCGGAGAAAACTGGGAGCAGTGCCTGGTGAAAGTCGCAAAACTGCTCAGTGACAAGATGAAGATGCCTGCGGTCTCATTTGAGCGAGTTCATCGAGTTGGAAGAAATGCAGAGGATAGACCCAGAGATATTGTGGCCAAGTTCAAATGCTTCCCTGACCGCGAGGCTGTGTACCGTGGCCGAAGAATGCTGAAGGGGACAAATGTTTTCGTTAACGAGGACCTGTGCCCATCAACGCTGGGGGTTCGGCGCAGGCAGCTTGGTGCTCTCAGGGAGGCAAGACACAGTGGAAAAATTGCCTATTTCAACTATAGAACACTGGTCGTGAGTGAGCAGCGGAGGGGTGGCCCTGCGACCAGATACCGTCAACCCACATCACCCCACCAGACAACCACAGCTTCCCCTACTCATCTTAGGACTTCCACAACCCCACCACCTCAAAACCGTCGACCCACCAGCTCCAACACCCCTCAACCCTTCCATGTGACCAACACCCTCCTACCCACCCCCAGGATCCGTACCATTTCTTCTCCACTCACTCATCACACCCCCACCTCCACACCACCACTGCCGCCCCGCCGTGACTCTCCCACCTCCACACCATCTCGTCAACAAGTGGTAGCAGGTGCCTCTTCCCAGAGTGACACGGGATCCTGGACTCAACCTCAGCGTTTACCCGTGGATACTGAGTCCGGGGCGACTGGAGGCCAACACCGTAACTCATCCCCTGACAAATACCAACGCACAAGAAAACAACCTGATAGATATACTTATCAATAAACAATATTATCCTAATTTAACTTACTCAATTGTGATTGCAGGATGGATTTTTGTTGTGCACTTCCTTTCGTAGGACTTAATAATGATGAACTTTTGTTGCTTATAAATGACAACTCTTCACTTAACTCACATAACATTCCTTTAAATGTATTAGATACCTTGAACTTCAACCCCTTCCCTCTTGACGTAGATGTTTTTAGTAATGATGTTGATCCTGATCATTTTCTTTTAAATTCCCTCGACTATAAAAATCCATCTTGTAACTACATTTTTCCTGGGCAACAAGACATTTTTAACGATATCCCGGATAAAATCTTTTCATTGCTTTGTTATAATATTAATAGTGTTCCTCAACATTTTGAAGAATTTAGGGAACTCTGTTTGAACCCACTCCAACATGATTTTGATGTTATTGGACTTTGTGAAACCAAACTGATCAAAGAAATTGAACATTTGTATAATCTTCCAAACTATGTTATGCTTAATAACAGCTTTACAAGAAACAGTGGTGGAGTGTCACTTTTTCTTAATCGCCAATACGATTATAAAATAAGATACGACTTAACTATGCAGCATAATAGTTTGGAATCTTTGGGAGTTGAAATATGTGGAAAGGTTGTAGTGGTAGTAATATACAGGAGACCTCACACCGATTTCAATAATTTTCTAGATAAATTAAATCATATTATTTCGATTGTCAGCGATGAAGGAAAGACTTGTTACATCACCGGGGATTTTAATCTTAATTTATTAAGACACAAAGACGACAATGCTGTTGCTGATCTTGTATCTTCATTTCACTCACACATGTTTTTCAACACCATTAATAAGCCTACCCGAGTAACGCATTCATCGGCAACCGTTATCGACCACATTTGGTCTAACCAATATACCAAAAATGTCTTCAGCGGAATTATTTATAATATGATTACTGACCACTTTCCTATTTTTTCTGTTTTCAAATCTGATATCCACACACCCCTTGTCAATGAGAAGAGAACAGTAACTTTAACTTATAGAGACTATAGTATCGATAATATAAATAATTTCAGAATAGCATTGGAGAATGTAACTTGGAAACTAGTCTATTCTTCTAATAACCCAAATGTAATCTACAGTAATTTCATGTGTATATTTATCCCTTGCTTTAATAAACACTTTCCTCTAATAACGAAAAATAAAGATATTAAACACCTTAATAAAACCTTACATTACATCAGAAATTAAAATCATAATCAAAGAGAAGAATAGGCTGGCCAGGAAATATGCGATTAAACCCGTCACATTTGGAGAGGAGTTCCGCAGACTACGTAATCATGTAACACAAGTAATAAGAACAGCGCGAGCAAATTATTATAAATCTAAACTCCAAGAAAGTGCTGTTAACAGTAAAAAGGTATGGGGTGTTATTAACTCGGTTCTTAACAGGCAAAAGCAAAACAAAATAAGTGAACATTTTGTAGAAAACAACATGAAATTGAACAATCCAGAACAAATTGCGAATCATTTCAATTCAGCTTTTATTAATGTTGGGAAAAATCTAGCAGAAAATATACCAAATTCCAATATTAACTTCACCACATACTTGCCAAATAGACAACAAACAGTATTTACAACATCACCTGTTACAAACAACGAATTGATAAATGCTATCCAACAATTGCGGGACTCTTCTCCGGCCTGTGATGGTATTCCCATGAAAATATTGAGAGCGGTGGTCCCAGTTTTGTCCCCAGTCATTTTGCATCTTTGCAACAAATCATTTCACTCGGGAATTTTCCCTGACGAACTCAAAATAGCTAAAATAATGCCTATTTTTAAATCTGGAGACAAAACTCTGCTTAAAAACCATCGTCAAATTTCTATTTTACCGTTTAAGAGTAAAATATTAGAAAAAATAATGTATAACCGAATATTAGATTATTGTGAATCAAACCAGATAATATCTGATAGTCAGTATGGCTTTAGAAGGGGACGATCGACAGAATCAGCTCTGACTAAATTTAAAAACGATATCCTTGCATCATTTGACAAACGAGAATTTACAGTTGGCTTATTTCTGGATCTTTCCAAAGCTTTTGATACTATTGATCATCGTATCCTATTGGAAAAGCTCAAATACTATGGTATTCGTGGTATCACAAACGATTGGTTTAAATCATATCTGGAAAATCGCAAACAATTTGTGGAATACAAAGAAAGTAAATCATCGCAACAACTTATTTCTGTTGGTGTCCCGCAAGGATCCATATTAGGCCCATTACTGTTTATTTTATATATAAATGATTTCATTAATTCAAGTAGCTTGTTCAAGTTTTTACTGTTTGCAGATGACAGCACTCATATGTTAGTAACAGGGATCTACGTTCATTAATTGATATAGTCAATACTAATTTACAAAATGTTCGCGATTGGATAACTGCAAATAAGCTAACACTCAATATTGATAAAACCAAATACATAATTTTCCAAAGAAATAAGTCCATCATGCAAAACCTTGAACCAATCAAACTAGGGAACATAATCCTGGAAAAAAAGGAGAGCTTGAAGTTTCTTGGGATAGAGGTGGATGAACGGTTGTCATGGAGCTTCCATGTTCGAAATGTGAGGGATAAGATCAACAAACAGTGTGGCATACTCTACTTAACACGACATTGTTTTAATAATGACACAATGAAACAGTTATATTATTCACTAATGTATCCATTCTTCTCATATTGCCACACTGTTTGGGGGCAGTCTGGGAAAACTAAACTAAAATCATTAGATGTAGCTCACAAAAGAGTTATTAGAACAATTACATACCAGTCAAAATATGCCCATACCAATGAACTCTTCAAAAACCTAGAACTCTTGAAGTTCCAGGACATAAATATATATTGCAGTGCTTTATTTGTATTTAAATCATTAAACCATGTTAGCAACGAGGGATTATTTCGATATCGAATTAATCAAAGATACGAGTTAAGAAATGTCAACCAACTTGAAATTCCATTAAGAACGACTAGCCAATCCCAAACATCTATCAATTACCATGGCGTTAAGATTTGGAATCAGTTACCACAAGCATTGCAAAATATAAACACAGTGTCTGGCTTCAAAGTTGCACTAAAAAGACATCTACTGTCCAAATATTAACATTTCATTTTTATATATGTATTTGTATGTGTGCAGTCCTTGGGTATATATTTGTGTGGATAAATACGTATGTACTTCTGAGTGCATGCCTATATGTAAGTGCATGTGCGTGTACAAGTTGGTATTATGTGTTCGTATGTGTAAGTGCGTATTTACGTGCAGCGTGTGGATGTACGTCCAGTATATGTGTGTATATAGGTTGATATCTTGGTGTAAGTGTAAATGCGTGTATATAATAACTATCGTTTTCCATATTTTAAATTTCTAATAGAGACGGAATAATTACATGGGTCTGGACTAATATCTCGGGGTCGCTTGGATTATATATTTTCTCTATGGAAATATTTTCATTTTTTCGCTAGTATACAGATACTAAATTGCACAAGTTATTTATTAACCTTAACTGTAGAGTATCTGAAAGAACTATAACGACATAAAAATTATGAAGAAACAAAAACTTCGCTATATCTATTTGATTAGTAAATATAATTTTGACCCGGGTATTTGTCTTGTAGTGTGTACAATTTTGAAATTATTTACTTTGTTTTCATATTATTACTGTAAAAGCTTTCGAGTTTAAGCTTGACGTGCCTTTAAGAGAGATACCTCTCACAAGGCTCAGCCAATGTAATGTTAATTTTGTATTATGATTATCATGTGTATGTTCTACTGGCTAAATAAAAAGTTTCAATTCAATTCAATTCAATTCAATTCAATTCAACTGCTGAGCTCTGGAACTCTCTCCCAGAATCAGTTTTTCCCTCTTCCTATGACATAAATTGCTTCAAACTCCGTGTGTCCAGGCATTTTGGCTCGATCGTCCCTTGATTTTGGCCCTGTCACTCCTTCAACTCTGGGGGAGGCACTCGATACAGACAGTTCTGCCGTTTGTCTCTCTCACTCATATAGAAAAAAAAAATATAGGTAGAGCCAGCGAACTTGACAATATTATTGATCCTGACCTCTCTGTAACTCAGAAGTGCCTAGAGCAAACAGGCTGTAAATATCCACACCTTGTGGACTCATCCAAAATAATAAAAACATCAGCCTGATTGTTTTCATTCATTTCGAGTTATAAGAAGTTAAGGGTTCAAGATTATTGTTAAGTTTGCTGGCGCTACTTGTAGTATCCTGGAAGCCTAGTATACGTTAGTGACCTGAGGAAGTTATCTGCGACCCACGTTGTCAATAAAGTGCTACTTCTCAAATGGTGTTTCTATTCATTCTGTCGACTCTTCGAAGTTCATTTTAACATATTAAAATAATATTTGCAAACAATATAAACATTATGGTTGCAATCTTATTATCTAATCTTTGAATACTTGTTTTGCTTCTCAAAATCTCTAATCTGCTTTATACCTCCTAGTAATACAGATAATGATTACCTCTTAAAAATAAAAATGATTACCGAAAAGTTACTATTAAAAATACTAATGGTTTAAAGACGGTGTGAAAAGGGAAATTAACGTGTCTCTAATAATACAGTATAATAAACGTATATATTTAATTAATTAATTTAACTTCAGCTGAAACCTTATGGTCTGAAGGCCTAATAAAGGGGCATCTACCAGCCCAAGAATGGAGGGCCTCAGGCAGAAATCGGATAGAAATCTGTGAAGGAGAAAATATAGGTATTTTTATACCATAATACATCAACTTTTTCATGTATCTTTATATAGTAAATATGTACCTATTTTGCTATTCCACCCCTCGCAAGTTGGGGAATTTATTACTCTACAATTTCATAACATTCTGGCATAACTCTGAGCAATAGCACAATCACAACAAAATGGAATGTAAAATTATCCAAAGTTGGCTAAAAATCGAGAAAATCGAGAAAATCGAAAAAAATAAAATAAATAGTAAATGTGCACCAATATCGTTCGTTTACCATTCTAAAACTAGAAAATGTATCTGTCAACAATATCAGAACAGTCAGGTATGAATCAGAACAATAGCAAAGTTACAATAGGCTCAGAAGTAAAATATTCCATTCTGCTGCAATTACCCACCTTTTAATAATAATGGGGGGCAGAAAGGAACCCCAAGACCCTTGAGACGCCCAAACAAGTAGAGAGACGACGCTGGGAGGTCCTTTCACTACCACAGCACTTTTCCAACTGATTATCCTGCACTTTAACCCATATTCCCAACCCCATGACGTGCGAACAGCAAACAAAAAACATTTTTGCGCATGGTGTTGGGGTGAGTAGCCACCCCACTTTACCCTCTGAGGGTGGGTGCCCAACTCCGAAAAGGATTGAAATAGGGGAGCTATCCCCCCCCCCCCCGCCAAAGGTGGCCTTCTAGGGCCTTTCCTAGCTGATGCTGAGAGGATTGGGTTCTAGTCGTGTGGTGATGGGCTGGTCTATCAGAGTGAGAACTGAGCAATCTCTGCCATACCCATAGCTTACTCTGACTGTTCCTTTTACTTATATATTGTCTAGATCTCAAGTGTATATTGTCTCTTCCGTGGATTGACCTCCCAATCTACCAAGATTGGAAGCCAAAGCGTCACATTTTTCCTTTGCCCCTCAACTTTCTCTTCATAATTGCTGAGGGGCACAGGGCCCTGGGTGGGGCTTTGGTTTCCCGGGCAGTTCCGCACCCTCCTCAGCTCCTCTCCTTGGAGTGGCTTCGGTCACCCAGGCTGTATTGTGGTAGGCAGGGAGGGTTCTGTGGGGGCTCTTGGTTATGGCCTTGGCCTTGCTCGGGGCCTTGGGGCTGTTCGGCCAGGCAGCCTGGGGAACATCAACAACAACAACAACAACAACCCTCTGAAGGACAGCTATAGCTTAGTAGCAAAACGGTCAAATATATGTTTAGAAAGGTAAATAAATGTCAATATACCGTATGGTTGCACAATCACTTACATACATTCATGATCCCCCCCCCCCCCTATGTCTTTTATTAATGCAAGTATAACTATGTGGAATGTTCGTGTGGAACTTACTTTAACAAATAGTATACTGTATATAGTTTTGTAAATGATATACAGTATTGACAAATTTAATCAAATTCATTTCCAGAGGTATACTTCAATAATTATAAATTGGTGAGGTCCAGACATTTTATATGAGTGACTGTACATTCATATCTGTTTTCGCCAACCCACCAATAAACATTACAAATAAACTTAACTAACAAAATCAATGCAAGTAATTAATACATGGGGTACTCCAAGGACTCAAACCTAGGATACTCACACCGAAATGCCGCACACTAAGCATTACGCCCCATTCTCCCTCATGTTTAGTTCCTCATTATTTATTTAGATTTCAGTAAAGCTTTCGACAGAGTCACTCATGAGAGATTGATGAGAAAGGTTGAGGCACATGGAATAGGAGGATCGTTGTTGGGATGGATTAGATCATGGCTAATTGGTAGGAAACAGAGAGTCAGAATAAATGGTACCAAGTCAGAGTGGGGAGCAGTCAAAAGTGGTGTCCCCCAGGGATCGGTATTAGGTCCCCTGTTGTTTCTTATATACATAAATGACCTAGATTTAGGTATAACTAGTAGGATAAGTAAATTCGCAGACGATACTAAAATGGGGAGATCAATTGATTCAGATAGCGATATAGAGTGCCTTCAAAGGGATCTAGATACCTTACATGAATGGTCAGTAAGTTGGCAGATGAAGTTTAACATTGACAAATGCAAGGTATTAAAGATAGGGAAGATGCAGACAAATGTTAAATATAAACTAGCTAATTTAGAATTAGAAAATTCAGACTGCGAGAAAGATCTAGGTGTGTTTGTTAGCAATGATTTGAAGCCTAGAAAACAGTGTATAAGCATTCGTATTAAGGCAAACAGGATTTTCGGGTTCATCTCTAGGAGTGTGAGTAACAGAACTGCTGATGTTATCTTAAACCTTTACTTGTCATTATTGAGACCCCATATGGATTATGCTGTCCAAATTTGGTGTCCTTATTACATAATGGACATAGCTTCATTGGAGAGAGTACAGCGTAGAATGACAAAAATGATCCATAATATTAAAAATCTTCTGTATGAAGAAATTAGGTTTACATTCGTTAGAGAGACGCAGAGATAGAGGGGATATGATAGAGGTGTTCAAGGGGGTTAGTGGGATTAACAAAGGGGACATGACAAATGTACTAAAGCTCAGTGATAGCAAAAGAACTCGTACCAATGGTTTCAAATTAGATAAATTTCGTTTCAGAAAAGATATAGGCAAATATTGGTTTGGTAACAGAGTTGTAGATGGGTGGAATGGACTACCAAGTGCTATAGTGGGATCTAAAATGGTAGGGAGCTTTAAGATAAAATTGGATAAGCATATGGACGAGAAGGGTTGGGTGTGAAGGGGGATCAGCCGGGTTGGGCCAATCAGGGATCTGCAGACCCCCATAATCCTGTGTTAATCTCTAACCGTTTTGGTAAGATGATCCTCAGGGTATTAGAGTGTTGAGCCTATAATTGGGCTATGTAATTGAATTGGGGTTGTGTGGGACAGGGATCTGCCTTGCTTAGGCCAATCGGCTTTCTGCAGACTCCCATTTTCTTATGTTCTTATGTTCTTATTAGTTTTGACATTTGAAGACGTTCGGCTAATTAGTTTGGTTATTTTAAAACCTTTCATTCCATTTCTTTGTCAATGTATGACCTTTCGTGTCATTTATGTGTCGAATATTTGTTGGCGAGCGATAGCTTACTGTCTTGTAATTTAGAAGGAACCGGCCTTCGTCCTGGATATTTCTCTATCGCAAAATGTGCAGAATTATCTCGAACGGGGGTCTTGGGTGTGCGTTATTTTAAGTTTGGTGGAGGTCTAGCATGTAAACTTTGAAGAAAAAAATATATATAAATAAATCCGAGAAAAATAAATTATATACATTTTATTTTATGAGTGTATGCCCTAACTAACACGTTTTATGGTAGTTAAACCATGGTAACGCGTGTCTGACTATTTACATTTCAGAATGCTTTGACATTTCCTACTTCAAAGAGATAGGCTGTCAATTGATTTCGGTCACAGATCAGAGTTTGACTTAACCATGCATACCAATGGACTCTAACACACGCTGAATTAGGTTGCATTTATTACTTTCATTTGGATATCAAACTATCAATAGATTGAGGTAGACAGACAGGCGGACGGATCTCTCTCTTTCACTCGCACACAAACACACACACACACACACACCTCCTCTCTCTCTCACACACACACACTCTATACCCTCTCCCTCTCCCTCTCTCAATCCTCTTCCGATATATAAACCCCGTAGTGATAGACGTAGAGACAATAGCAGGCGGGGAGGGGGAGTGGCTACATATCCAAATTAGAAACACCAAAGCGAAATAGGGAGCCTAATGGGTAGTGAGGTAATAGTGTATATGCCTGCTGCAGGTGGTGGTGGGGGTTTACGATACCTTCCATCATGCCTCTCTCTCTCTCTCTCTCTCTCTCTCTCTCTCTCTCTCTTTCTCTCTCTTTCTCTCTCTCTCTCTCTCTCTCTCTCTCTCTCTCTCTCTCTCTCAAAAACGCAAATTATGACGGACTTAAGGAATCGCTATCAAACATACACTCAAACCTCATAAATATAAACGAAGTAAATGAACTATGGGGACATTTTAAGTCTACAATTACAGAGGCGCATAAACAATTTGTACCCATGAAACCAAAACGTAATACGAAATCAAGTATGCCCCCTTGGTACAATAGAAACATTGGCAAGGCAATAAGGAAAAGGAATCAACTCCACAAACTTGTAAAAAATAACACAAACACTGAAGTAATTAAAAACTTGTACAAAAATAGTAGAAGGGAAGTGAAAAAAATAATAAGGGCGAACAAACAAAATTACGAAATGACTATTGCCAGAGAAAGTGCCACAAACCCCCAAAAATTCTACAGTTACGTAAATAAAAATAAACAGATCAAATGCGGAATCGGACCGCTAATAGAAGATGGCCAGACAATAACAGGTGACACAAACACGGCAAATCTGCTCAACAAATATTTTGGCTCAGTTTTCACAGAAGAAATTATCGATCATACCCTTGAAAATAACACCTCAACTCATGTGATAGAAGATTTCACCATCAGTGTTAGCGAAGTACAAAGCAAATTGAGTAATTTAAATGTAAATAAGACCCCGGGACCCGACATGCTCCACCCGAAAATAATTAAGAATGTTAAGGACGAAATAGCAAAACCCCTGACACAACTATTTAACTTATCATTACTACAGGGGATTGTACCGAGTGATTGGAAAGATGCGAACATTACGCCAATATACAAGAAGGGTAGCAAGGCCAAAGCGAGTAATTACAGACCAATTAGTCTAACTTCAATTGTAGGAAAAATCATGGAAAAAATCCTTAGAGATAAGATAGTAGATTACCTCGAATCAAACAACCTAATCAAAAATAGTCAACACGGCTTTAGATCAAATAAGTCATGCCTAACAAATTTGATTGAATTTTATAACAAACTATTCACATATAACGACATGACGAAATCACTAGATATAATCTTCTTGGACTTTCAAAAAGCTTTCGACAAGGTGCCTCACCGAAAACTATTGGCTAAACTGGAGAAGATAAGTATCAAAGGTGAAATTCATTCTTGGATAAAAAATTGGCTTACAGGCAGAAGACAGAGAGTGGTGATAAATGGAGTGGAATCGGAGTGGGAGCCTGTCACTAGTGGAGTTCCACCGGGTTCAGTCCTTGGACCGGTCCTGTTTCTCATTTACATTAACGATATTGATGTAGGGGTAAACAACACCATTTCCAAATTCGCCGACGATACAAAAATAGGAAATACAGTCCTGAACGAAGATGATAGAAATGCGTTGCAATCTGATTTAAACAAGATATCAGAGTGGTCGAAAAAATGGCAGATGCCCTTCAATGTCGATAAATGTCAGGTGCTGCAGGTTGGTAGCAGAAATATGAAATACAAATACGAAATGAATGGCAAACAAATAAAAACCGCAACGGTAGTAAAAGACCTAGGGGTACTAATATCTGAAAACCTAAAAACTTCCGACCAATGTATAGCAGCTGCAAATAAGGCAAACATAGCATTGGGCTTTATTAAACGAAAATTTACATATAAACATGAAAACGTAATAGTGCCACTGTTCAAAAGTATGGTGAGGCCCCACCTTGAATATGGTGTGCAGTTCTGGTCACCTTATCAGTCTGATCAAGGACATTGTAAGACTCGAGTCAGTACAGCGTAGAGCGACGAAGATGATACCCTCATTAAGAAATAAACCATATGAAGAAAGACTTAAACGATTGAACCTTGTCTCATTAAAAAAGAGGAGGTTGAGGGGTCAGCTTATTGAGTGCTTTAAGATACTAAAAGGTTTCGACAAAGTCGATGTAAATGCACTATTCACATTAAACAATACTAATCAAACTCGCGGAAATGGAATGAAATTAAAAACCAAAAAGGCAAACCTAGATGTCACAAAGAGTTTCTTCACCTACAGTGTGGCGACAGAGTGGAATAAACTACCAGCGAGAGTGGTGGAGAGCGACACAATAAACGCTTTCAAGGGAAGGCTTGACCTCTATCTGCAGAGGGCTGGGGTGATATGAAAAAAAAAAAAAAAAAAAAAAAAAAAAAAAATGTATGTAAGTGTATGTGTGTGCACTGTACAGTATGTATATATATACTGTATATATGTGTATGTGTATATGTGTGTGTGTGTGTGTGTGTATATGTATGCACCGGTGTATATATGTATATATGCATATATACATATATAGTTTGTAAGGCCAGACTGCCTAGTAAGGACCTTGAGGTCTGTGTGGTCTGTGTATCTATGTAGCTCTCTCTCTCTCTCTCTCTCTCTCTCTCTCTCTCTCTCTCTCTCTCTCTCTCTTTTTTTTCAAAACATTATTTTGCATTTCTCGCTATCCACTCACTGTGTTCCACCTCCGCACTTTTCCGCAGCCCACGATTTGCTTGACCATTATTTTTTGTAGCAGTATTTTTAGACAACACTTTGGCTGATCTAGATCAACAAACAGAAGAATAAGCATAACAGCATCATCAACAACAACAACAACAACAAGAGTGACACGACCACCAATAGGCCTCTATCTACACAGTATAGTAACCAATCTGTTTAATATGTTACACAAATAGTTAACTTTTTCTGGTGTTGTGTCTGTTTGGAAGGGACATTAGTTTATCTGGAGACTGCTGTATGTGGGGGACGAGGAATGTAAAAAATGAATTTAAATTTATATAAGCTATCAAGACAAAATAGACGTTATATATGAGGAATACTCCAGGAAATAATATTATAACTAAGGTGCCTTTAATTAAAGAGAGTGTTCTCTCGAATGGCTCAGCCAGTTAAATTTGACAATGTACTATTATATATATATATTGAAAATTTGTTTTGGCTTAATAAAACGTGTCAATTTACATTTCAATTTCATCGATTCACAACAGAGGCAAAAAGTTAAGTTTGATAAATACACCCATTATAAAAGGAAATCGGTGCGGGTGTGTTTGTGATACCTTAGATAAACATAAACTTTGACCTATGATACCAAATACCCCGACCAAGCCTCCGGTGGTCAGGTGCAGGTGGGTGGGTGGGTGATCTGTCAGGGTCAATGTCAGGTAGGTCAGGTCAGGTCAAGGCAGCAGGGGACGACCGTGGCAGGGAACAGTTAAAGATCACGGTTGGCTGATAGGTTTATAATAAGAGGGGTGCGAAATATCTCGCCTACCCGCTGTCGCCTCAACTAGATATCACCAGAAAATCTTATTTAATACAATAATTAATCAGCCTTCTAAGCTTATCTTCTTGGAACCTCCCTGGTTTATCCCATTAGTTCAGCGATCTTAACCCTTGCAGTACCGACGACGTCTTTTTGTTTTTCTAGCAGCATTTAGACCATTTTATGAAGCTTTGGAAGGATATTATATGGTAGCAAAAAGGATTAATTGAGATAGTCTGTAGTATTTTAACGGGTCGACATTATTCCTAAGCTGAATAAAACCATCTGATAGTTGCCAGAGTATATAAAGGATATAACCGGTACTGAATTGGTTAAGAGGCTTTACCCCATTAAATTGGCGATTATAAAACGTTTCACCCCATACAAGGTATCGACCTCAAGGAATTAAAGCAACAAATACAATATGTACAGACCTAGCCCTTTGACTCCCACAGACCCTTTCTAAGCTGCATAAAATTGCCTAATGATAGCACGCATGAAATAAAGAAAGGCAGTTACCTTAATGGCGGAAGGGAAGGGTTAAACAGGTAAGGCGGAACAGGTAGGCAAACAGTGTGTGGGAGGGGTTGGTCACTGATTGTCAGTTTATTGTTAGGAACTGAGAGTTACAAGGAGTTACAAGGAATAGTTAGTATCTCAAAAACCTTGCGGTCCATTTCGTGGACATACTGAAAGTGGAAGGAGAGAGACTGTTTAGTGCACTACACTCTTTACAGAGTATGCAAAATACTATCTACTCTCTTCTTGAACTGCTCTACTGAAGAACTATTTATAACTTCGGAGAGAAGTTTGTTCCAGGTAGAACAGATCTTATATGGGAAAAAGTTTCCACAAACACTAGTGCTGAACCTTTTTAATTCTATTTTCCAGCCATGGTTGTGTGTTGTATTCATATTGAGGATAACCATTTTGCTATAATCCACATTGCCAAACCCATTAATTATTTTAAAAACTTCAATGAGCTGACCTGGTCGTCTGCGTGTCTCCAATGGGAAGAGATCTCAACCAGTCCTCGTAGCTCAGTCTTCTAACCGATGGAATAAGCTTTGTAGCCCAAGTTTGAGCTCTTTCCAGTCGCTCTATATATTTCCTGAGTGCTGGAGACCAGAATTGAACAGCATACTCCAGGAGAGGCCATATCAGAGTGTTGTAAAGTGTGAGGACTATTTCCTTATTTTTATACTTAAATTGCCTCTTAATAAATTATAGCCCAATACTTTCTGAGCTTTCTTCTCTACTTTCAATGCACTGCTTGGAAAACTTTAGGTCACTGCTAATCAAAACACCCAAATCCTTTTCCAAGTCAGTCACTTCCAGAGGCATTCCCAATAGTGAATAGCCTGAATTTGGGTTTTCTTGGCCGATATGCATCACATTGCACTTTTCCACGTTTAGAGGCATCTGCCATGTCTCCGACCATTCACCCAGTCTGTTGAGATCCATCCTGAGCTGTTCTACCTATTTGGGGTCTTTCACATTCATTCCAAGCTTGTTGTCATCTGTAAATTTCGAGATCACACTCAACAGACCAATATCGATGTCATTGACATATATGATAAACAGTAGTGAGCCAAGGACAGATCCCTGTGGAATGCCAAAAGTGACTGAAGTTCGATCAGAAGAAACACCATTGATTACCACTCGTTGTTGTCTACTTGTTAGCCAGCTTTCTATCCAATTTGTGACATCTGTACCTTTACCTTTGGATACCTTTGGATGTGTTCGCCGCTCCTCTAGCGGCACCAAGGAGCGCGACGCCCCTCGTTATGGGTGGTGATTTGGTGCAGTAGACTCTTTGAAGCGACAGCTCGCTCCCTTGCGAGGATGGGCTCGTCTGGCACTTTTTGCAGTTCGACATCTAGGGCTCTCTTGAAGTTGTCTAACGAGATGTCCCTCATGTCTCTTACTCGCCGTGGGAGTTTGTTGAAGAGACGTGGGCCTCTGTGTGATAACCAGCCCTCTCGGTGAGAGCCCATAGCACCCCTGTTATTCATCCGGAGGATTTTGCATTCCCAGCCTCTCCTATCACTGAATTTCATGACTATCGGAGTATGTAGGTTTGGTACTAAACCCTCTGCGATTTTCCATTTGTATATTATTAGGTAACGTTCTCTTCTATGTTCCAGTGAGTACAGATTCAGTGCTCTTAAACGCTCCCAATAGTGTAGATGTTTTATCGAACTTATATGCGAAGTGAAATTTCTTTGTACACTCTCTACGTCATTTATTTCACCTGCTTTGTATGGGGATGTTAATACGCTACAGTATTCAAGCCGCGGTAGCACTAGAGATTTGAAGAGCGTTTATCATAGGCAATTCACCGCGTGTTTTAAAAGTATGCAGAATCCAACCCGTTAGACGTTTCGCAGCCGCCACTTTGACCTGGTTATGTACTTTGAAACCCATATTTTCAGACATTAATACCCCAAGGTCTTTCACACTGTCTTTCCGTTCTATTATGTGGTTAGATTCTGTTAAGTAATTTGTAATTTCTTTAACACCATTATTATCACCGTACCATATTAATTGGAATTTTTCCTCATTGAATTGCATGTTGTTTTCCCTGGTCCACTGGAACACTACATTCATGTCTTCCTGCAGTCGGCCCGTGTCCTCTTGTTTGTTTACTATCTTGCTTAATTTTGTGTCATCAGCAAAAGACGACACCGTACTGTGTCTGGTGTTGGTATCTATGTCGCAAATTAGTAAGAGGAACAGAAGGGGCGCTAGCACTGTTCCTTGGGGCACTGAGCTTTTGACATCCGAAGGCTCAGAAGTGACTTGGTTTACTGCTACCGATTGTTTTCGGTTTACGAGGAAATTGTATATCTAGTGCAATCACTTTTGACAATAGCCTGCAATGAGGCACTTTGTCAAAAGTGTTTTGAAAATCTAAGTAAAGGATGTCTATGGCTGTACTTTTGTCATACTCACTCAGCATTTCATGGACAAATTCCAGCAAATTGGTAAGACATGATCGGTGTCGCCTAAATCCATGTTGGGAATCTGTAATTATATTGTGGATTTTTAAGTAGTCAACTATCTTGTCTACTAGTATCCCTTCTAAGAGTTTTACTATGATAGAAGTCAAGCTAATTGGCCGATGATTCTTGGGACGCTCGTTATCCCCTTTCTTAAAGATTGGGGTCACATTGGCCACTTTCCAGTCTTCAGAGACCTCTCCATTTTCTAGTGATTTATTGAAGATGTCTGCCAAAAAAGTTGCGATATCATCTCGCACTTCTCGTACAACTTGGGGCAGAAAGTTATCTGGGCCGGATGACTTGAACCTATATATTTAACTTATCTATTCTTTTTGCTACCTCCTCTGGGGTACTAATTCTGTGAAGAACTTCACCCTTATGCACTAGTCCTGGACTTGGCATGTCACTGGTATTTTTCCTTGTGAATACCGAGGCAAAATAGTTGTTTAGGGAGTTAGCTATATCAGTGTCAGAAGTTTGAAGTTGGCCTGTTGGGTCCTTTAGAGATCCAATGCTACTCTTAAATGGCTTCCTGCTGTTCACATAGCTGAAGAACTCTCTAGGACTCTCTTTGCAGAGGGCTGCAACCCTTAGTTATTCATTCCGCTTTGCTTTTTTTATAAGAGATTTCACTCTTCTACACATATTTATGAAGGAATCTAAATCTCTTTGGTCTTGACTTCTTTTGGCCTTTCTGTAAGCAACCTTTCTCTTTCTAATTGCTGAAGCTATGTCACTTGTGAACCATTTTGGTTGGGTTGAGCCTGATTTGGTAAGTTTAATAGGAACAAATGCAGCCTGTCGATCCATAAACTGATGTTTGAATGAGCACCAAATCACATTAACATTCTCACCCTCAGTCTGATCTGGGATAAGCTTCCCCGAAGGCTTTCAAAATTTGCATGACGGAAATCTAGTTTTGCACTCTGAGGACTGGTGGGTCTGCTGCTAAAGGTGCGAAGAGAGAACCTAACTAGATTGTGGTCACTACCTCCAAGTGATTCCCCAACAGATAGGCTGGTCACACTTTCATCTTCAGTGGTGAACACAAGATCTAGTATATTTTTCCCTCTAGTTGGCTCGTTCACCCACTGGGTCATAAGGTTATCGTTAGTAAAGTCTACAAGACGCCTACCTTCAGCATCGGCAGTTCTTACTTCCCAGTTTACTAGGCAATTGAAGTCAACTAAGATCACACTGGGTTTACCTCGATAACAGCACTCAGTCTTGTGTACAGAGAAGTTCATCCTTTTCAACATTTTGATGGCTTGTACACCAGAACAATCCTATCGATAAAGTTACCTAGATTGATGTCTACTCCAAGCAGTTCATGTTCTGACCTGATCTTGCAGTCAATTGGGTTTAGAAAATCTCTGATGTACAAAAGAATTCCGCTCCCTTCCTGCATGGTTCGGTCTTTGTGGAACATTTTATATCCAGGTATTTCAAATTCTCAAACATAATCTCTGGTATCACTGTGAATCCTGGATTCAGTGAAGCATTCTGTAGACAACAATGCCCGAAGTTCTGATAATTTATTCCTAATCGACCTGGCATTAAATAATATTACCTTAAGCGGATTCAGGTTTTTCTTAGAACCCTCTACCTTACCCCGTTTCCCGAAGAGAAAGGGATCTCTGGGGGTACGCATTTTTTTGTTTCACATTATCACAGGTGTTGCAATTCCCTATGTTTGGTGAATCTTCACCTGAGGTAGAAGAACCACTATCTAGTGGTTCAGAAATTGGCAACTGAGATGTAGAGTCTTGAGGAAGTTGCGAGACATCTCACAATCTATTGGGGAACTCTGCCATTTGTTGAGAGGTATTCTTGTTCTCAGAGGGACGAACTCCTTCTTTTGTGGCGCCCATTTTTGGTAGTTTAAGATCAACTGTTGGTGAGGGTTTGCACTTTTCCTGCTGGGGGATGCTTTCTATATTTTTGCTTGCCCTCAGCAAGCTGTAAAGATGGTGATTTAGGATATCACCAAACTTGAATTTACCGCTAGTGCTTAAGTGCACACCATCACAGAGGTAGAGGTTGCACTTCCCATAGAACATATCAAATGGGTCCACAAATCTCACCCCTTTCTGGGTACACAGGACAGCCAATTTAAGCCAATTGCTTTGCTGGTAGCACAATCCCCTCCATGTATCCTGGGCAAAATACCAAGTATCATGCCTCTGTCTGTCTTGAGTCGGAGTTCATCAGCCAGAGTCATGACCTCTTCTATTATTGACTCTGTGGCACCGACTTTATTTCTTTTGAGAAACAGGTCATTACCACTGACCTGGGCTATTATTGCCATCCCCTTTGTCTTGGAACAGAATCGTTCCACTTCCTTTATGATCTGGGAAGTCCTTGCACCTGTGAGGCTCATTACCTTTCTCACATCTCGGCAAAACTTAACAAAGTAAGACTCTTGGCCTTTGACCTGAGAATCCCCAATAAAATGTTTTTTTGTCTCTTTGTCACTAACGAGACCAAACCTGCTTGACATGTTAAGTTTGGTCCCTTTGTTGTTTGAATGATACATAGTAAGCTTCACATTTCGCTGCCCACTCTGCATGTGACAATCTTTTTTTCCTCTGTTCTGTGAAGACTTAGGGAAGTCATACTGACTTTTGGTAGAAGCCTTAATATATATTGGGGTGTTAACCTCACATTCCTGTCTGTTTTTTTTTTGTTTTTTTTTTTTTTTTCTTTTTGGGTTTGACCTTTCTCCAAGCATAGTGATGGTCACTAGCATTAGCTGTAGCAAAAATCGCAGCCTCTTCTGGAGTTGCTGTTTTAATTATTGCCTCCTTGACTGGCATTAGATTCATATTTTGCTTACTTGCACCTGCATGACTTGTGCTGGTGTTTGAAGTAACAGCTGCCACTCTCTCAATAGCTTCACTTCTAAGGCTATCTATTACATTTTTCAACTCTTCTATTTCTTTTCTTCCTTCAGAAACTGTGTTCTATAGAATTGTATTATCTGTGTCTCTTTGCTTTAATTTTTCTTTAAACCAAGCTACCTCATTCATGAGTTTGCCTTCTATCTCACAAAAGAGACAGAGACTATCATGGTGGATGCCGGCATATGCACCACTTTAGCTTCTTGCACTTAGCACAAGTTGCTTTGCATTTTGTTTTACTTGCAGCTGACATGGTTTTAAATTTGTTCCAGCAGTTCAAATACTTTGTAAAGGCTTCTAACTTCAATGCTATAAAAAGGGGGGTGGTGGTGAATTATTCTCGCGTCATCTGCATCCGCCTATTCGTCAATGGTGTTTGTTTTGTTCTAGATTCTGACTTCGTTATGTCTGCCACATTAAACCAAAGGTCACCCCAAGGTCGGATAGTCCCAACGTGCCGCAGCTCCCAACTGAGCAGCACTCGTGTCCTAAAGACACTGATTTTCCGAAAGGAGTGACAGCGATAGCCTGATTCCTTACTAAGTACTACTAACCACCTTCAAACGGCCAGACTCTAGAATCAAGTGATTAAGGGATATTACACTTATTCCAGTAGACAAACCTGGGTATTTTAGTTGGCTTGGCAACCAAAATGGCAGTAACGCTCTCTCACCTAAGAGCAATCCAGCCAGATGCACCATAGATTGGTCACAGGGACTGGTCAAGCATTACACGTTAGGAGTGGGCTTATCGGGGCACTGCAGCCACACTCCATTTATTGGTCCCCACCGCCTGGAATTCCTCCAATTCCAGTCTCTCATAACCTGTAAGCGTTAAATGGTGTTATTTATAGAGGTGTCCAAAGCCTCTCTTCCCACGCATGAGGTAGCAGTAGGGTCCTTAATATTACTGTAAGTTAATTATGTGTGTGTTTGTAAAGAATAGAGAAGAAGCCTTGTAACTCGACCTATAGGAGAAGTCGGAGGAGATGTAGCTTGGATTCGCAGGGACGCTACTCCATAGAAGACGGGCTAGCCCCGTATCTCAAACGAGAGAGAGAGAGAGATAACGTCCCCTTTGCCCTTTGAAGATCTAATACGCAGTTCTTTCCTTTTTATTATTAGACAATTGTGTTCAGATTAAGAAGAGTATATGGAAGTCAGAGGGACAAATGAGTCTTTACCCATATAATTCCCAAGGATCCTTCGTAAGCTGCTTAAAATCGTCTAATAATAGCCAGAATAAACTGTCAAAATGCGTCATAATTTTCAGAGGGTTAATAACAAATCAGAATATAATGACAAAGGGCTCTCATCCTGGTGGTTACAAGATACAAATTCTGCATGATTATTAAAGCCACAGTGGAGCAGTGGTAACGCCCTGGGCTCTCGTCTAAAAGACCAGTGTTCAAATCCTCACTGGAACACTAAACAAATTCAAGGGTATAAACAAGGGCATGCAAAAAAGGATATAATATTATATAATCAATGGGTGTATTGATTGATAGTTATACTGTATATACAGTATGTCTCCATCACCAATACATTTGACTATACAATATACAGATGTAATTTATTCTAGCGGAATACAATCTTTTACTTTTATAATATCAACATTCGCCACCCTATTATTAGCTACCACTTGTGTCTATTACTAAATTATAGAATAATGTAATTAATCTATTTACTGTATGTATGCGCTTACATGTTTGCTTTTACTTACGAATTGTACACCCCTTTAACGTGTGTGCGCAATGCAAGGGGGTGCTGGGGGGTGGGGGCGGAAGGGAAGGGGTAGAAGTGAGAGAGGTTGGGGGGAAGGGGGAGAGGGGGGAGAGGGGTTGGGGAAGGGGACGAAGGGGGAAGGGGGAGACGGGAGTGAGACGGTGGGGGACTGAGACTGACAGATACCAATATTTACTAATTTATTCCGCTCCTCCTTCTCTCCTTCCTCTTTCCGAGTATAAATTTATCTCTCCTCCTCCTCTTTCCTCCATTCCTTCACCTCCTTCTATCCCATAGCCTTCTTCTTCGTTTTCCTTTCCTTTCCTTTCGTTTGGGTGGGGAGGAACCTTCAGTTTTACTGGGTTTGTGTTTACGTAGTAGTTAGTAGCTAGCTTAGCAGTTATAGATATTCACAATACCCCTTAAGGACAAATAGGTCTGTTGCAGTTTGTAAGTCTTTTGTATCTCTCTCTCTCTCTCTCTCTCTCTCTCTCTCTCTCTCTCTCTCTCTCTCTCTCTCTCTCTCTCTCTCTCTCTCTCTCTCTCTCTCTCTCTCTCTCTCTCTCTCTCTCTCTCTCTCTCTCTCTCTCTCTCTCTCTCTCTCTCTCTCTCTCTCGCTTATAATTTGTTTTCTTAAAGGGGGTACTAGGCGGGTAAGCTAAATAGACAAAGTAATATAAATAGCCTACAATTATATATGAATTGCTCCCACTATACTGACCCCTTCTCTACGACATGTATCCCTTTGGTTGGTATGTGGGTCGCCGACGGATCAAACGGTCGGGAAATCAGGTCGTTGGTGAAGGGGTTTATGGTTTTTATTTTATTTTTATTTTTTATTTTTTGATGGGAGTGGGAGGGAGAGAGAAAGAGAGTTACTTAAAGTTACATATATACACAGACTGTACAGACCTTGCGGTCCCTACTAAGCAGTCCGGGATTAATGCTAAAACAGAATTTGCTACAAATTGGAAGGCAAGGAGAGCAAAGCAGAAGGCTCTCTCCCCACCCACCACACCCTCCGACCATTGGCCGGCATGAAATTTAGGTAGGGAAACAAGTCCCCCAGCAGAATGAGAACAAATTCTACTGGGAAATTCATAGTAAAGAACAAAATTTAAAAATATTATACAGTAGGCCTATGCTAATGATGCTTTACTTTTTTTCCTTTATTTTTTACCTATATTATTCCAACCTCCTCAAATTAATGTCTAGACTCCTTATGGATGTGTCAATTGTCTTACATTGTACCACTTTCTCTGGAAGTTTGTTCCACTCGTTAACCACACTGTAGGTGAAGAAGTGCTTTGTGACATTGAGATTCACCCTCCTGGTTTTTAATTTCATTTCATTTCCCCGAGTTAATGAACTATTATATATTTTGAAAAGTGAATCTACATAAATTTTTCAAAGCCCTTTATTATCTTGAAACACTCGATTAATTGACCTCACTCTCTTCTTTTCTTAAGTGAAAACAAATATATTTTTTTTAAATCTTTCTTAGTGACGGTATCAACTTTGTTGCTCTACGCTGCACTGATTCAAGTTTCTCAATGTCCTTGTTCAGATAAGGAAACCAAAATTGCGCGCCATGCTTTTAAATAAGTACTATAATGTTTTTATTTGTATAAGTAAGGGAGAGAGAGAGAGGTTATTCTTTCCTTTCTTTCCATCAGATTCATCAAGGATTATTGTGTATATTATAATACTAAGACGTTACTCTCTTTTTCTCAGATATACGAAAGATAACTTATAACTGTGTTATGTTACTAACCCATCTATCCCCTACTAACTTCCTAATCCGGCCACGGACATTAGTTCCAGGGCAGTAGTTCCCTTTCCAATTTTCCCTTACCCACGCTAAACCACTGTTTGGACACTTGACCCTCAGTGTTTTGGAGGACAAGCAGACTAGAGGGGTCACTAGACTTGTTGTTGTTTGATTTCCTTTATACTCCTTTGTACCTTTTGTTCACTGCTCTGTCATCACATCTTCCTCTTCTTCCTCCTCCTCCTGTTGTACCTCCTTCTTCCACCTTCTCCTATGTATTCACAATGTCAGTATTGTTCATCTTCTTTTCAACCCTCTTCATCAATCTTCTCCATCTACCCCGCCAACTCTCACTCACTCTCTCTCTCTCTCTGGTAAAATCGAACTTGGTAATTTCCTAACTCACCATCTTTACAGCTTGCTGGGTGCAAACAAAAATATAGTAAGCAACCCCCAGCTGGAAAAATGCAAACCTTCATCAGCAGCTGATCTCAAACTTCCAAAAAAAGAGGTCCCACAACAGAAGGAGTTAGTCTCTCTGAGAGCAAGAATATCTCTCAACAAATGACAGAGATCCCTAGGAGATTGAGTGATGACCTGTAACTTCTACACCTCAATTGCCAATTTCTGAACCACTAGATAGTGGTTCTTCTATCTCAGGTGAAGATTCACCAAGTATAGGAGATTGCAACACTTCTGATAGTGTACAGAGAAATAGTGTGCAAGAAAATGCTTTACGTCCAGAGAACCAAGAGAGTCCTAAAGAGTTTTCAGTTGTGTGAACAGCAGGAAACCATTCAAAAGTAGCATTGGATCTCTAAAGTATCCAACAGGCCAACTACAAACCTCTGACACTGATATAGCTAAATCCCTAAATGACTATTTTGCTTCAGTATTCACAAGGGAAAATAGCAGTGACATGCCAAGTCCAGGATTAGTGCATGAGGGCGAAGTTCTTAGCAGGATCAGATGTACCCTAGAGGATGTAGCAAAAAGAATAGATAAGTTAAAGAGGTTCAAATCATCCGGCCCAAATGGTTTTCTTCCTCGAGTTGTATGTGAAATGCGAGATGAAATCGCACCTACCTTAGCAGACATCTTCAATAAATCACTAGAAAATGGACAAGTCCCTGAAGACTGGAAACTGGCCAATGTGATTCCAATCCTTAAGAAAGGGGATCATGAGTGTCCCAAAAATTATCGGCCAATTAGACGCTCCACAACAAGCTTCTTGGGGTGACCACCAGATGGAGAATGGTCGCCCTGGGGACTAACCGGAATATATTTTAGGACAAAAAGAAATATACCAAGATTATGCGTTATATACTATTAGCAGCCATGGGTATGTTTTTTTAAGCAGTTTTCGTTTTGTTTAATTTGTAGCATATTCTTTGTAAATATAAAACTAGATTTCTCTGAATGTCTCAAACCTTTGTACAAAATATATTATCGTTTCAATTCCTTTATTAAGAGATGAAGTAAATAATTCATCCAATGTAAGTTTCTTAGAAGTGTTTGACATATACAGTATAGCGTTTAAACCTCACGTAGAAGTAGAATATTATAATAGTCCATAAAATAAGATAGGCTTTACCAATTATTGGTGTTGGGCATGGTCTCAGGCTTATCTATTTTACTGCCGCTATGGTACGAAAACATCTATAAGTAACAGGTCTTCTCGCCGTTCTAGGATTTCGCCATTCCTTTACTCTTTATTAGTATATCACGAGAACCATGATTATATTTTCATATAAGTATGCTCTATTAATTAATGCTATGTATTATCATATTAAGATAGGTTTTTACAAGAAATCAAAAGAAATTCTGGAAAATGTAGTAAGCTGTCGATATAGTATTTGGAAACGAAAATTACAGTGGGTTGCTCGCGCGAGTGAGTTTGTTTGTAGGGAAAAGGGTGAGGGAGAGGCATATCGTACGTCGTCGGGCAGTGATGAGTTAGGAGATCCTGCCAGATTTCCATCTATATGCGCGCCTATATTTTAAATGAGTTTTAACAATAGTTAAACTAACTGACAGCAGCTTATTCCACTGTCAATAATGTTACTATAACATGTGTTTATTGTATATACTATTTTTATAAGGATTTGGTGCTTAGCAAGTTAACATTCATACTTTGCAAGCAATTTGTGGATTCTCATAACAAAAAAATAGCCATGTGTAATAATTATAGGGTTATAGTTGATACATACTGTATATTAATTGTGTGTTCACAAAAAGATATGTTACTACCAAAAAAATACCATTTGCGAATGGAGTGTCTTTTAAACGAAGCTGATTATATTGTTAAGTTGCCAAGTAAATTACCACTTGTCCTGGGGTCCTTCGACAAAGCAACAATTTTTTGACTGGTGGTCACCACAAAAAGCTTGTGTGTAGCGCTTCTAATTAGCTTGACTTCTATCATGGTAAAACTTTTAGAAGGGATACTAGTAAACAAGATAGTTGACTAACTAGAAATCCACAATTTAATTACAGATTCCCAACATGGATTCAGGCGGCACAGATCATGTCTTACCAGTTTGCAGGAATTTGTCCATGAAATGCTGAGTGAGTATGACAAAAGTAGAGCCATAGACATCCTTTACTTAGATTTTCAAAAAGCTTTTGACAAAGTGCCTCATTGCAGGCTAATGTCAAAAGTGAGTGCGCAAGGTATCAATACAGAGGTCACAAATTGGATAGAAAGTTCGGTAACAGGTAGACAACAACGAGTGGTCATCAATGGTGTTTCTTCTGAGTGGACTTCAGTCACTTCTGGAATTCCACAGGGATCTGTCCTTGGCTCACTACTGTTTATCATATATGTCAATGACATCGATATTGGCCTGTGAGTGTGATCTCCAAGTTTGCAGATGACATAAAGATTGAAATTAATGTGAAAGACCCCAAATGGGTTGAACAGCTCAGGATGGGCCTCAACAGACTGGGTGAATGGTCGGAGTCATGGCAGATGCCTCTAAACTTGGAAAAGTGCAAGGTGATGCATATCGGCCAAACAATCCCAAATTCAGGCTATTCACTATTGGGAATGCCTCTGGAAGTGACTGACTTGGAAAAGGATTTGGGTGTTCTGAGTAGCAGTGACCTAAAGTTTTCCAAGCAGTACGTTGAAGTAGAGAAGAAAGCTCAGACATGTTTGGGCTATATTTAGAGGCAATTTAAGTGGAAAAAAGGAAATAGTCCTCACAATTTACAATGCTCTTATACGGCCTCTCCTGGAGTATGCTGTTCAATTCTGGTCTCCAGCACTCAGGAAAGATATAGCGCGACTGGAAAGAGTACAAGCTAGGGCTACAATTAAAAGCTTATTCCATCGCTTAGAAGAATGAGCTATGAGGACTGGTTGAGAATTCTTTATCTCTTCTCGTTGGAGACACGCAAATTACGAGGTCAGCTCATTGAAGTATTTAAAATACTTAATGGGTTTGACAATGTGGATCATAGCAAAATGTTTAGCCTCAATATGCATAAAACACGCAACCATGGCTGGAAATTATAATTGAAAAGGTTCAGCACTAATATCTGTGAAAACCTGTTCACATATACGGTCTGTTCTACCTGGAACAAACTTCCCTCCGAAGTTATAAATAGTTCTTCAGTAGAGCAGTTCAAGATGATACTTCGAGTATCTCCTCGGAATGGACCGCAAGGTCTCTGAGATACCAACTATTCCTTGTAACTCTCTCTCTCTCTTCTCTCTTCTTTCTTCATCTTTTTCTCTCGTCCAATATTCCCCTCAATCGTCATCCATCTTTTCCCCCTACCCTCCTCCCCCTCCTCCTCCTGCTCCTCCTCCTCCTCCTCTTTGTCAATCAGGCGTATTTTTCCCGGAAAGTTCATCGAAAATTTCCCAATTCGCCGGCCGCATTAATACCTCCTTTAACATTCACTGGATATTTTGTTCTATTTTATCTTTTCAAGTTTTCATTTACCATTATACGTGTAATCTCTCCCGCCTCTCTCTCTCTCTCTCTCTCTCTCTCTCTTGGAATCATTGCACAGACATCAAATTGAGTAGTCAGTTGTTTAACAGCAATGCAGCAACGAGTTGTGATCAATGAAATTTCGTCTAAGTGGACTCCTGTCACCTATGGAGTTCCACAGGGATCAGTCTTTGGTTCATTGTTATTTATCAGGTACATCAATGCCGCCGATATTGATATATAGATATGATGTCCAAGTAAGCAGATACCATTAACCCTCTCTGTACCGGTGACGTCATTTTTATTTTACTTCCGCTACATTTAGACGATTTTCTGAAGCTTAGGAAGGATATATGGTAGCTAAAAGGATTAATTGAGATATTCTGTAGCCTTCTAATTGGCAGGCGTCCTCCCTCAGCTGATTATAATTGACAAATAGTTGCCAGAATATTATGAACAGGACGACGCCGGTATTGAAGGGGTTAAACTTGGAGTGATTGTGAACCATCCTAAAGAGGTTGAATAACTCATCATGGTCTGATGGCCACTAAGTATGAAGAAGTGCAAGGTGAAGTATATTGGCCAAGCAAATAAAACAAATCAGACTTTTTTTCTATTAGAAAGAATCTAGAAGATAATTAGTTAATATAGGACTTCAGAGACTATCAACCCTTTTAGATTATTAAGCCAGCACACTGCAAGTCAATAATAGCGTCAGCTGCGTCAGGTTAGGAGCCTCTTTTCGAGAACTCCAGTCCCTTGCCTAGAAGTGACTGACATGGAACAAGTATTAGGATAAACTGTTGATCAGCAACTTACAGTATTACAAGCAGTGCACTGAATAAAAGACGAAAGGCTGGACATTGGTAGATTATATTAACCCTTTGAGGATCATGGCACGTTTAGACAGTTAATTCTTGCTATCATTAGACGGCGCTACTCAGCTAAAGAGGAAATTGCGGGAGCAAAATAATGATTTGACATTCATTTCGAATTATAAGAAGTTAAGGGGTCAATATTATTGTCAAGTTCGTTGGCGCTACCTATAGTATATGTTAAAAACCTTTTCACCTGGAACAAACTCTCCCAGAAGTTGCAAAATGATTGTTTGTGCATACTTTGCAATGAATGTATTGCACATTACAACCACTCTGTTCACCTACAGCATCTCCCCGGAATGGACTGCAAGGTCTTTGAAACACTGACTTTTCCCTGTTACATCCCGTTACTCCCTCCCCCCCCCTATCTCTCTCTCTCTCTCTCTCCTTTTGCCTTACCGTCCTTGTCTTCAACTCATCAGGATCTATTATTTTAGATTTAAGGCAAAAATACCTAGATAGGATCGCAAAGTCTGTGGGCTTGTAACTCTATGTAACCATCCGTATAATCCCTTGCCCCTGTTGTCCGCTAATACCGTAGTAACCCCCCCCCCCCCCCACACTCACCCACCTGTTTACCACCATAACAACAATCCTTCATTATCTGTCTGCTTACTAGTAATCTCTCTATCTCTCTCTCTCTCTCTCTGTTGCAGTCCATTCATATCGATAGTAATATGACTTTCGAAAAACATATCAACGAAATTACTAAGAAGGTCAATGGAATACTGTTTTATATCAATAAAATTAAGGATAATTTTGACATGCAAACTAGGAAAATTGAGGTCCAGTCATTAGTTCTCTCTGTCTTATATTACTGCTTGGAGATATACGGAAAAACTAATCACACACTTCTCCATAATGTCCAGAAATTGCAAAATTTTACATCTAAAGTATTGTAGGAGCAAAACAAGTATGATCACGTTACCCCTATTATTGATCAATTAGAATGGACGACAATAACCCAAAAGCTTACCTTTGATGTAGCAGTAACAGTTTTTTAAGGTACAACATAATATATATCCTAACTGGTTCTCGCAATTCTCTACCATAAACGATATCTCCAACAGCACCACACGACAGCAGAACGATCTGTATGTTCCTAGAGCCAGAACCGACTATGGGGCAAGTTCTCTGCAAGTATTGGGGCCTACGGTATGGAACGCCCTGCCCAACATAGTCAAAGACACTAATAGCCTGCCAGTATTCAAGGGCAGACTAAAGAGGCACATTTTAGAAGATCATATAGAGTGAGAAGTGATCTATATGTTTAACGTATTTCTGGCAGGAGTCATTTATCTGTAAACTCTTAACGACACCGTTAACGTATTATGTATTATACATTATGCATTATGTAATTTGATTAAAGTTATTTTATTGAATGAACAGCCATTGTATATTTAACATAAGAACATAAGAACATAAGAAAATGGGAGTCTGCAGAAAGCCGATTGGCCTAAGCAAGGCAGATCCCTGTCCCACACAACCCCAATTCAATTACAAAGCCCAATTATAGGCTTCACACTCTAATACCCTGAGGATCATCTTACCAAAACGGTTAGAGATTAACGCAGGATTATGGGGGTCTGCAGAGCGCTGATTGGCTTAACCCGGCTGATCCCCCTTCACACCCAATCCTTCTCGTCCATATGCTTATCCAATGTTATCTTAAAGCTCCCTACAGTTTTAGATCCCACTATAGCACTTGGTAGTCCATTCCACCCATCTACAACTCTGTTACCAAACCAATATTTGCCTATATCTTTTCTGAAACGAAATTTATCTAATTTGAAACCATTAGTACGAGTTCTTTCGCTATCACTGAGCTTTAGTACATTTGTCATGTCCCCTTTGTTAATCCCACTAACCCACTTGAACACCTCTATCATATCCCCTCTAACTCTGCGTCTCTCTAACGAATGTAAACCTAATTTCTTCAACCTTTCTTCATACGAAAGATTTCTAATATTATGGATCATTTTTGTCATTCTACTCTGTACTCTCTCCAATGAATCTATGTCCATTCTGTAATAAGGACACCAAAATTGGACAGCATAATCCATATGGGGTCTCACTAATGACAAGTAAAGTTTTAAGATAACATCAGCAGTTCTGTTACTCACACTCCTAGAGATGAACCCGAGAATCCTGTTTGCCTTATTATATATATATATATATATACACATATACATATAGAAAATAAAATAAAATACAAATACAAATAACCTCCCCCACCCAAAAAAAAAAAATAATAAAAAAACAATTATATATATATATGGGGGGAGGGGGAGGGGGGGGGGAGGTGACGGGGGGGGGGAGGGGGTATAATGGGGGAGGGAGGGGGGTATAATGGGGGGGGAGGGGGCATAACATAGATAAATACATAAAGATTATACGGGGGGAGTGGGGTATATGGGGGAGGGGGCATAACAGATAAATACATAAATAACAGAAGAAAATCTGCTTTGTAATTGAACTGGGGTTGTGTGGGACAGGGATCTGCCTTGCTTAGGCCAATCGGCTTTCTGCAGACTCCCATTTTCTTATGTTCTTATGTTCTTAAAATAATCTGAATCTGAATCTCTAGGAGTACAAGGAATGGTTAGTATTTCAAAGATCCTGCGGTTCATTCCAGGGAGATAGTCTAAGTGTGTATGTATTTTGTAACTTGGTTAAGACGATTCTAGTGTAGGAACAGCCATTGTATATTTAAGGGAAATAAAATAATCTGAATCTGAATCTCCTTCTCTCTCTCTCTCGCTCTCTCTCCCGACTTTCACTCACAGCCCATCTCCCCCTGCCTACCTGGCCTACCAAATACTCTCACTTTCACTCTCACTCTTACTCTCACTGTAATGGTAGTTTCTAAACGCATTCTATAAAAATCCTAAGACTACTGACGCTCACTATCTTTCACTTTATCTCTCTCTCTCTCTCTCTCTCTCTCTCTCTATCTCTCTCTCTCTCTCTCTCTATCTCTCTCTCTCTCTCTCTCTCTCACAGTTTAGAAGATCATACAGAGTGAGAATTGATCACGTTCTATATATTTGTAATCTATTTTTAATCCATTTTATATATGTTTAATATACTTCTGGCAGGAGTTATTTGTCTGTAAACTCTTAACGACACTGTTAATGTATTATGTATTATGCATTATACATTATGCAATTTGCTTAAAATTGTTTTATTGTATGAACAGCCATTGTATATTTAACAGAAGAAAATAATCTGAATCTGAATCTGAATCTCTAGGAGCACAGGGAATGGTTAGTAATCAAAGATCCTGCGGTCCATTCCGGGGAGATAGTCTAAGAACATAAGAACATAAGAAAATGGGAGTCTGCAGAAAGCCGAGTGTCTATGAATTATGTAATTTGTTTAAGATGATTCTATTGTATGAACAGCCATTGTATACTTAATGGAAATAAAATAATCTGAATCTGAATCTGAATCTCTCTCTCACGTACTCCCACTTTTACTTTCTCTCACTCTAGTTCTTACCCTTACTAAGCTCCCCCCCCCCCCCCTCCCCTCTCTTCTCAACGTCTCTCAACGTCTCAACGTCTCAACGTCTCAACGTCTCTCTTCTCCCGTCTTCTCAACGATGCGGTGAAGGATTTTCGGAGAAGAAATCGACTCAGCACAGGACAACCAGGAAGGAGGACCGAAGACAGCGAGGACGGCAATCTACAAAGGAATTAAATACTAATCCGTCAAGAACCGCGAATTTGGATAAAGCTCCACCAACACGACCCAAATTCAAAACCGTCAGGGATAACGACCGAGGACCGAGGACAGCCATGAATGTAAATGTAGATCCGACCAGAACCAAAAATTCGATGAAAGAACGATCTGCGAGTTCTAAAACCGCAACTTTAAAGGTTTTCTATGCAAACGCTCGTAGCATACGCAATAAATTTTCAGATTTAGAGGAACTAGTGTTTACAGAAAATTATGATGTGATTGGCATAACAGAATCTTGGCTCAATACACAAGATAGAGACTTTTTAGCAGAGTATTCACTTCCCGGTTATGTAATGTTTGAGAACAGCCGAATAAATAAAAATGGAGGTGGCGTTTTATTTTATATCAAAGAAAGTCTTAACCCGACCCTCGTGTCAAAACCTCAAATTGTGAACGTCGACACATCCTTTGTGCTAATAAAGAATAATAAAGGTACAAAAATAATACTTGCGTTAATATACAGACCTCCAGCTCAATCAGTGCAAACTGACCGAAGAAATTTACGAACAAATTGCAGATGTAAGTAACTCACAAGATACCGTAATTTTTGGCGACTTTAATTTACCTGTGACCAAGTGGGGCGATACTCTTACGTCACACTCCGGACATGACTTGTATACGAACTTGCAAGAGAGTTCGCTTTATCAATTTGTTCGAATGCCGACCCGTGGTAATAACGTTCTTGACATTGTACTTGCAACAAAAGAAGAATTGATAGAGAATTTGAATGTTGGTGATGAATTCAGTAACAGCGACCATCGTACGATAACTTTCACTTTAAAAGTTTACTAGTAACGAACCAAATAGTAGCATCGAAAAAGTCCCTAATTTCAAGAAAGCAAACTTCCATAAACTTAGAGCTATGTTTAAAGAAACTGACTGGAGCTTTTTAATTAACAATAACGACATAAATACATCTTTGAAGTTATTCGAAACCACTTACCTAAAAGCAGTGCAAGACTGCATACCATCGAAAATACGGCGTCCAGGCCATAATAATAAGCCCAAATGGTGGAATAAAGATATTTCAAACTGCCTGCTTGCTAAAAAATTGTGCTAATGATAGATTAAAATCCTCACAAAATGACGAAGAACGGGTGAAATTTGTAGAGCTACGACGCAAAGCCAAAAAGTTAATTAAGCAAAGTAAAAAGACCTTAGAGTTACATATTGCGAATCAAAGTAAAACAAACCCGAAAGAATTCTATAGTTATATCAGAAAGAAAAAAGTAGTTACTTCTACTGTTGGACCATTAGTCGATGAAAAGGAGAATACACCAAAGACGAAGTACAAATGAGTAATGCCCTCAATACCTTCTTTGCATCAGTTTTTACAACAGAAGACCTCAGTGATATCCCTACACCATCGCCGATTCAGATTGATAATTCAGATGTTCTAAGCAATATCACCGTTACAGAGAGAGAAGTATTGAATTGTTTAGATAAACTCAAGGTAAATAAAACGCCAGGACCTGATACAATCTCGCCTAGAGTTCTAAAGGAAGCTAAGAATGAGCTCTCCAAACCACTGACATTACTATTCAATAAATCCTTGCAGTCTGGAACTATGCCTGATCAGTGGAAGCTAGCCAACGTAACACCGATATTCAAAAAAGGCAGCAAATCCCTACCCAGTAACTATCGTCCAATTAGCTTAACCTCAGTTGTATGTAAAATGCTAGAAACGGTCATACGAGACAGACTCGTAAATCACTTGGAGGAAAATAACATACTTAAAGATACTCAACACGGCTTTCGTAAAAAACGTTCCTGTTTAACAAACCTCTTAGACTTCTTCCACGATATCCTCGACCTCTACGATGAGAGTAAAGCTGTAGATATTATATACCTTGATTTTCAAAAGGCCTTTGACAAAGTTCCCCACAAACGTTTACTGCTAAAACTAAAAGCGCATGGAATACAAGACGGTGTGTTGAAATGGATAGAAAATTGGCTCAGCAACAGAAAGCAAAGGGTAGTCATAAACGGTAAGGCATCTAAATGGACCAATGTAAGTAGCGGGGTACCCCAGGGATCGGTACTAGGACCAATTCTCTTTCTAATTTACATCAACGACATAGATGAGGGTCTCACCTGCACAATCTCAAAATTTGCTGACGATACAAAAATTGCAAATAGCGTACTCTCAAAAGAACAAGTTGACGATATGCAACACAATCTAGATAAATTGTCATGTTGGGCCCAAATTTGGCAAATGAGTTTCAATGCGGATAAATGTAAAGTACTACATATCGGATACCTAAATGAGAAAGCAAACTATTCGATGAATGGCACTCAGCTTAAGAATGTAAACAGAGAAACTGATCTGGGAGTAACAATATCGAGTAACCTAAAACCGAGTCAACAATGTTCAGAAGTTGTTAAGAAGGCAAACAAAATAATTGGCTTTATAGGCAGGTCATTTGAGCATAAATCCAAAGAGTTATCCTAACCCTTTACAATTCCTTAGTCCGCCCTCTTCTGGAATACTGCGTTCAATCCTGGTGCCCTTATTACCAAAAAGATATAAACAAGCTAGAACGAGTTCAACGTAGAGTTACCAAAATGATACCTAGCCTAAAGAACAAACCATACGAAGAGTGTCTTAGAGAATTAAATATATTTCCTTTAACCCCGCGCCAGATTAAGAGGCGACTTAATTCAAGTGTTCAAAATCATCAAAGGCATCGACAATATGAACTGTAGTAAGTACTTCACTATCGACCAATCTAATTACACGCGGGGAAACGGTTTGCAAAATTATTGGTAAATCTTTTAACTCGCACGAATCTAAGAATTTCTTCTTCAATCGAGTTGTCAACTTGTGGAATGGGCTTCCCCGAGACGTTATAGACTGCAGCACCGTTGATTCATTTAAATTCCGCCTAGACAAATATCTCGCATCAAACCCGCGACTGACTGCGTTTGTAAATGAATAACTTTATCCTCCCCTCAGTTACTAACCCATATGTCCCCTACTAACTTCCTAGTCCTGCCACGTTAGTGGCAGGGCAGTAGTTCCCTTTCCAATGTTCCCTTACCCACTCTAAACCACTGTTTGGACACTTGATCCTCAGTGTTTTGGAGGACAAGAAACCTAGAAGGGTCACTAGATCTGTTGTTGCTTGATTTCCTTTGTACTCCTTTGTACTCTTTCTACCACCTCCCTCCACATGTTACACGTCTCGTTAATCACAGTCTTCTAATATACAAATCACATTTCTTTACCCCCTGACATTCTTGAAATACCCACTAAGTATATTCAATTAGATACCAACCATGCAGACTATAATACGTTCGTTGTATATGGGTACGAGGCGATCTCAAGACACCTTAGCTCCCACTGCACAACGAACCGGATCATGATTATGTCCGCCTGTATTAAATTATGTATTATGTTGATTTATACCATTGCCTATTTTTGTAATAATTGTATTCAGCTAACTATGATCTCAATAATGATTGATGTAATGAAAATATGAAGTCTCCTCATACGATTGCACTAGTTCTGTAGTGCTATTATTTACAACCTGTCAATTAATAATTCAGTCACTACAAGCTTGCTTGCTTTTTTTTTTTTTTTTTTTTTTTTTTTTTTTTTTATACAGACCATGTGACAATTAAATGAGGAAACTATAATAACACATCTGAATAATGCCAACCTGACTTATAAACACAAATATGAATGTAACCAGACGACGATGCTGTTGTTTCAGTGGAATAATGGCTCTTTGAGCAGTATGTATCGCCTTACTAGTGGTTGTCCCCTCACAGGATGGGGGGCGCTGCTCAATAAACTCGCCCCTCGGGGCAAAATCAAAATCTCTCTCCCATACATACCTCTCTCACTTCCTACCTCTCACGTACTCCCACTTTTACTTTCCCTCACCCTTGTTCTTACCCTTACAAAATGAACTCACTCTCTCTCTCTCTCTCTCTCTGTTATTCCCTCCCGCCTCCCCATAATCCTGTGTTGTCCACTAACCCCGTCTTTATCAGGGGTATTAGAATTGCCCTCAGGTTGGTCTTCACCTACTCTCTGTACAGACCATTACCAAATACCGCTTAAGGGGGGGGGGGGGGGGTTTCTGGAGCCCCTTGCTCCTCCTGTTTAGCCTCATCAAGAAGTTCGCTTTATTAGTTAGGCGATTATAAGACCTTCGACCCATCTCTTTGTTAATATTAAGACTGTTCGTACCATTTAGGTGTATTTTTTGCCTGGTGAGCGATAGCAAGACAAATTTATCTCGAAGTGGTATTGTGAGGAGATTTTTTTTTTTTTTTGGTAAACTTGATGAGGATCTGGAGAGCAAACTAAAAATCCTCCTCTTAACCCCTTCAGCACCATGACGCCTTTACCTTTGATATGCTACTATACAGTTTGTAACCCTCTATGCACTGGTGACGTGTTTTATATTTGATTTCAGATACATTTAGACGATTGTATATAGCTTTGGAAAGATATATGACAGCTACAAGCATTTATTGACATAGTCTGCAGTCTTTTAATAGATAGATGTTCTTCCCAACCTTAATAAAATCGTCTAATAGTTGCCGGAATATAATGAAAAGGACGTCACCGATACTGTATGGGTTAAGAAGGACCTATGTTGCTACGAGGGTTTATTAAGATCGTATTTACCCTTTTGAGTCGTATAGGTAGATTATAAACTAAACAAAGTCGTCTAATGGTAACCAGAAAATGATGAAAATTACGTAATGGTGGTGAAGGGGTTAAGAGATTTAGTAGATCAATTGATTTATAATTTTTGTTTTGCTTGGTTGTTCTTCGTTATGAACATTGTTGATAGACCATCAGTGGTTTTGATCTTCTCATTAAGTTTTATTTTTATTTTCCATTTTATTTTGTTTTCCCTTTGTTCACTTGACCTTTATCAAGCTTTCTAGATAAATGTGTAAATTTTTTGGTTGACAATTGTCCAGGCCGAAGAACAGTGTCTCCTAATTTGCAGTCTAACTAACACCTACATAGCACGAAAGGTCTTAATAACGACATAGAAATGGGGCGAAAAATCTTAAATTAGCCGAAAAATGGGACAAACATCTTTAAATCTAAAAACTAGTGGGGCTAAACACGAGGAAGAAAAGGATCCAGAAAACCAAAAACCTCACCTTTAACCCGTCTAATCTTTTATCATAAATGTTTGTGTCAGTAGATATGAGAGAGTAATAATAGGCTTAGCGTATTTTAGAGCTGTTCTTCATCCATCCTGTTTTCGACCGATTAGCACAAAGACGTACAAAGGAAATCAAGCAACAAAAGACCTACTTATCCTGAGTGTTTACGACGTGTCTAATCTCTCTTTAATAGAATTGCACCCAGAGGATTTAAAGGGGTGGAGGCAGGGGGGCTGAGGGTAGTTTGTTCTCTAAACCTCTCTCACGCTTTTTCTACAATCAATAAAAATTAAAACAAAATAAATAAATAAAGAAAAGACCCCTTCCCCTCCCTCCCCCCCCCCCCCCTCCCCCATCCCCACCTCCGGCCACTTAGGCTAAATATTAGGAAGACGAGGGTCCAGAAAAAAATAGTGCATAATGAAGCTACAAACAACATATTAATTAATCCTTCCGAGACTGCTTGAACAGTTGCATATCAATATTTCTGGACAATATTTGAAGACACGACAATTATGGGACGCTGACGAAGCATTTTGATAATCTGCTCGGAACCCAAAGGTCAAGTTACAGGGATTCATTACTTAACGCTCACCGCCTTGTTTTTATCATTAACCCTATTTGGTGCAGAGGGGGTCAATTTAGAGACCCCCTGATTTCTTCTATATGTTTAGAGATTTTATGACGCATCACCTCATTAGTTTGGCGATCATAAGACGTTTCCACTCCATAAGGAATCGATAATTCCTGGGCAAATGATAACGAGCCTGAAATTTGGGAGAAATCATCCTCTAACCGGGAGGATTTTCTGCTGAAGAATGTATATATTTATCTTGAAAGGTATCTGACGGACATTTTTGTTTAGTTTGAGGGAGTATAGAGAGGCGTTTTTCTAGTCTAGGGAACACATAAGGAAATGCTGGAACTCCTGTTTCATTTGCCTGGCTTTCCCCACTGTTTATATTTATGCCTCACCTACACAGAGTAATCCAGCTACATTGCAGAAACACCTCCACCTATATACACTAGTTCACTATGCTTAACAAGCACACCAGACACTTTTCCAAAACATTTCGGCTCTCTGTCACTCTTTCAACCTTTAGGGGGAGGCACTTGTTACAGGTGGTGGGCTGACTCTTTGTCAGAGTGAGGGTTGGTGTCCTCTACTTCCTTCTATCTTTTTCTCCTTCTGCATCTCTATTTTTTTCAAATGGCGTAGGGATGCGGCGACCCCAACGCCCGCCACTTTCTGGTGCAGGTAGCCTCCTCTGTGGTGGAGGGGTGAGAAATTTCCAGCACCGCTTTTCTCCGGTGAGACGTAGAAGTCGGCTAAAGGGGATCGGGGGCGGGGGGCCTGGTATCCTTCTGCCCTTAAATAAATCTACCAAAAAAACGAGACAGAGATAGGGGCGAGGGAACGCGTTCGTGGTCCCGGACCCTAAGAATAGGAGCTTTGAATGTGCGTGGATGTAGTACGAATGAGAAGCGAGAGGATATTGGAAGGTTATTTGAAAGAAGGATGTATGATGTCCTTGCACTGAATGAAACAAAGATGAAAGGAGAGGGAGAAGTGGATTTTGGAAACGTGATGGGTAGAAAGTCTGGAGTAGACGAGGGAGTCAGGGGGAAAGAAGGAGTGGCTATTATTGTGAAGGAGGAGTTGAGAGAGTTTATAAAAGAGTGGAAAGAGGTGTCATCAAGGCTAATGTGGGTGAGAATGCGGTTTATGGGTGAAAGGTGGGTTTTTGTAAGTGCGTATGGACCAGGAAGTGAAAGAGAGTTAGACGAGGTAGAGGGTTTCTGGGAGGATTTGAGAGATTGTGTACAAGGGTTTGATGAAAATGAAAATGTTATAGTTTTAGGGGACCTAAATGCTAGGGTAGGAAATGAGCCTGTTGAGGGAGTCATCGGTAGTTTTGGTGTGGATGGTGTAAACGAGAGTGGAGAAAGACTGAAAAATGTATGTGAAGAGTGTAGATTGAGTGTAGGTAATAGGTTCTTCAAAAAAACGCGTATACACAAGTACACCTGGCATAGACTTGTGAGGGGAGAGATTGTAGAGAGGGCATTGATGGATTATGTGCTGGTGACAAGGGAAAGATTGTGTAGACTGCTGGATGTGAATGTGATGAGAGGTGAGGCGGAGGGTATGTCAGATCATTACCTGGTGGAGGGAAAGCTAAGAGTTAAGAGTTACAGGAGAATAAGAGACAAGCGTGAAGTAAGAGAGGTAATAAAAGTTAGTGAGTTAGAGAAGAGTGAAAAAGAGAGGGAGTACAAGGAAAGACTAAATGAAAAGTGGATGGAAGTGAGAGAGATGGAAGAGAGAGAAGTAGAGGTTGAATGGCAACAGTTTAAGGAAGGAGTGAAAGCAAGTGCAGAGGTAGTATGCGGCAAAAGGAAAGTAGGAGGCAGAGGTATCAGGAAGGGAAGCGAGTGGTGGAATGATACGGTGAGAAAGGCAGTTGAGGAGAAGAGACAGTGTTTTGAGAGGGTTTTACAGGATGGTAGTGTTGAGGTATGGGAGAGGTACAAGGAGAAAAGGAGAGAGGCAAAACGGAAAATTAGAGAAGCGAAAAAAGATGCAAACGAAAGGTGGGGCCAAAGGCTGAGTGAGAATTTTGAAGAACGAAAGAAGATGTTCTGGAAGGAGGTAAATAAAGTAAGGAAAGGAGGACAAAAGAGGGAAGAGTCAGTGAAAGATGAAAATGGAGAATTACTAGTGGAACCAGTTGAAGTGAGGAAAAGATATGCCGAGTATTTTGAATCTTTGTTAAATACAAGAGATGGAAGAGAAGCAGTGATTGAAGCAGAGGTGGATGGAGATAGGTTACCCAGGCCACCCAGGTGGCAGGGAATGAATGAAAGGATTGAGGAAAATGAGGTGAAAGAAGCAGTGAAACAAATGAGAGCGGGAAAAGCAGAAGGTTTGGATGGTATTGCTGTGGAGTGTATAAAGAAGGGTGGAGATGTGATAATAGATTGGTTGGTGAGACTTTTCAATGTGTGCTTTGCTGTGTCAATGGTACCAATAGACTGGAAGAGTGCATGTATTGTGCCGTTGTACAAGGGGAAGGGAGATCGGCAGGAGTGTTCAAGTTATAGAGGTATTAGTTTATTGTCAGTGGTTGGAAAGCTGTATGGCAGGGTATTGATAGAGAGGATAATAAAGTGTACGGAAGTTGCAATAGGAGAAGAACAGTGCGGTTTTAGGAGGGGAAGAGGGTGCGTGGATCAGATGTTTCAGTAAGACAGTTATGCGAGAAGTATTTAGAGAAGCATAAGGAGATATTTTGGGCTTTTATGGACTTGGAAAAAGCATATGATCGTGTGGATCGTGAAGCAATGTGGAAGGTGTTAAGGATTTATGAAATTGGAGGAAATTTGTTAGAAGCAGTTAAGAGTTTTTATGAAGGGAGCAGAGCATGTGTGAGAGTAGGAAATGGTGAGTTGAGTGAATGGTTTGAGGTATAGGTAGGTTTGCGACAGGGTTGTGTAATGTCACCATGGCTGTTTAATATGTTTATGGATGGTGTGGTGAGGGAGGTGAAAAGGAGAACTATGGGAAGAGGATTGGGTTTAGTAGGAAAGAATGGTAGAGATTGGGAGTTGAATCAGTTGCTGTTCGCTGATGACACAGCATTGGTGGCGGATTCTGATGAGAAACTGCAGCGGGTAGTCAAAGAGTTTTGGTGTGGTTTGTGGAAGGAGGAAACTGAAGGTGAACGTCAATAAAAGTAAAGTAATGGTGTGTAATAGGGGAGAGCATAGGGTGAATCTAGATGTGAGGCTGGATGGGGAAATATTGGAACAAGTAGAGTGTTTTAAATATCTAGGAGGAACAATAAGCAGGAGTGGAGGTATGGAAGTGGAGGTAAAACAGAGAGTGTGTGAAGGAAGGAAGGTTTTCGGAGCAATGGGAAGTATGTGGAAGACGAGAAATCTCGGAGTGAAAGTAAAAAGTGCACTGTATCAAGGAATTGTTGTGCCAACAGTGATGTATGGGGCTGAGACATGGACTCTGAAGAAAAATGAAAGAGGGCTGGATGTGATGGAGATGAGCTGCTTGAGGAGTATGTGTGGAGTTACTCGTAGAGACAGATTGAGAAATGAAGAGATACGTAGGAGAGTGGGGCAGCAGGAACATTTGTCAGCAAGAGTGGACAGAAGGGTGCTGAGCTGGTATGGTCATGTTGAACGAATGGGAGATGAAAGGCTTACAAAGAGAATATGTGAGTCAGGTACAAGGGGAGATAGAAGGGCAGGAAGACCCCCATTGAGATGGAGAGACTGTGTAAGAAAGGCTTTGGATGATAGAGGAATGACTATAGATCAGGCAGGGGACGTGGTGGTGGACAGGAGTGAATGGAGAATGCTTGTGAATAGTTGAGTGAACACGTGGTCATTTGGAGTAAGGGGTCGGGCGCAAGTTGGACTAGATAATAGTCCATCAGGCGCCTGGCCCGGGGAGATTAATATGAAGGGTGTGCCTGGAAGTGTGGTGGGAGGGCTTGTCGCTTTGGCTCCGCTGCATGTCTGCCTGCCGAGATCGGAACCTCTCCTGGTGGTCAGGGGCCGGGGGAGTGCTGGAGCGACCTTGGTAACCCTGGTCTCTGGGTCTTCTCCTGGGTGACCTGGATGTGTGAGAGTTTGTGTTTTTTATCTGTGTTTATTTTTTGTTTTATGTTGTTTTTGTGTTTTCCCTGTTCTTGCTCTGTCTTGAGTCGGCTACCCCCAAAATGGGGATTTGGCCTGAGCATATAGATAGATAGATAGATAGACTTGTTACAGGCGGCTTTGCCCTTGTTCTCCTTCATACACATAACAAAATATAAATACAGTGTTAGAAAAAGACAAAAACAATTAATTAAATTCCTCAATAATAATTAAAGAAAATATCATAATAACCCCTAAAGCGTTGAACCAGATAGTGTGAAGAGGTGTTAAAGTATTCTGGACAACAACTGTAAATGAATGAATGGATGAATTAGTGAATTAATGGATGAATGAATGAATGTAAGAATGAATGAATTAACTAATGGATGGATGGATGGAAGAATGAATTAATGGATGGATGTATGGATGAATGAATGGATGGATAAATGAATGAATGAATTAATTAATTAATTAATAAATGAATGAATGGGCGAATTAATTAATGAATGCATGAACGCATGAATGGAAAAAACTTCAAATGGCCGCGCTTGCCATTTTCGAACAGTGTATTTTAGTTTGCCCTTTGGCTAACCTGTTCTGTTTCTGTTTCTATGGAGCTCGTCCTGGAATCTTTACGACTCTGAACCTCACGATTCTATACAGGACTGGCCATTTGTATCGGCACTAGCTCAGAGAAGAGTGTTGATAGGGGAGAAGGGGTGTTGGAGAGAGAGGAAGCTGTTGGAGTGGCTTTGTTATGTGTGTTTAGTCTGTATACGTCGTCAGGATGTCCCCTGACTGGGTGCGAGCATGTGAAACATGCTAGGACGTACTACCACACCCACTAAATGTCCGACGTGGCAGGGATTCGATCCCGGGTCTTGCAGATTCACACGTGAGCGTAACCAAATCGCCTTCCCAGACTGCCTCCAACCATAAAATAAATGGTCACCCTAGCGCCATTGAAGCTAAATGTGTACATTTTTCGATAGAGAAACGTACGTCCTGGCTGGAAGATAATTTCTTCTAAGAAAAAGGCTCACTATCGCTGTCCTAGAAATATATAAAATATACACATGAATGGGGTGAAGCGTCATATTATCGAAACACTAATGGGATGAAACGTTGTATAATCTCCAAACTAATAAAGCGAAACAGGGGAGATCCAAAAAGACCTTCCTCTGACCAAATAGGGTTAATCTACAGTAGGACATAACCTGGACAGATGTAAAAGTAGCAAGTTATTTGATTGTTCGTAGGAAATAGTTATAGATAAATGGGTAGATAGTGATAGGTATTAGGTATATACAGCGATAGTTGCCTAGAGAGATAAGAAGATAGAGACAGGTAGATAGAGAGATAGGTAGATAGAGAAACGTAAATACAAAGATAGTTTTATAAAGAGATAGGTGGATAGAGACATCGGTAGATAGAGAGATAGGTAGAAAGAGAGGTAGATAGAGAAGTAAATAAGGAGACAGGTAAATGAATAGATAGTTAACGAGATAGGTAAATAGAGACAGGTAGATAGAGAGATGGAGATATAGGTAGATATAGAGAAAAGTAGATAGAGAGATAGGTGGATAAAAGATAGGTGAATAAAGAGACAGGTGGATAGAGATAGGTAGATAGAGAGATAAGTAGATAGAGAGATAGGTTGATAGAGAGATAGGTTGATAGAGAGATAAGTGGATAAAGACATAGGTAGATAGAGAGACAGAGTTAGATCATAATAATAATAATCGTCTGGTTACTTATATAGCGCCCGTATCTCCAGACAGAGTTAGATCATAATAATAATAATCGTCTGGTTACTATATAGCGCCCGTATCTCCAGACAGAGTTAGATCATAATAATAATAATCGTCTGGTTACTATATAGCGCCCGTATCTCCAGACAGAGTTAGATCATAATAATAATAATCGTCTGGTTACTTATATAGCGCCCGAATCTCCAGACAGAGTTAGATCATAATAATAATAATCGTCTGGTTACTATATAGCGCCCGTATCTCCAGACAGAGTTAGATCATAATAATAATAATCGTCTGGTTACGATTATATATATATATATATATATATATATATATATATATATATATATATATATATATATATATATATATATATATATATACTGTATATACATATAAGTAGATAGAGAAATATCTAGAGATAAACAGTATATAGAGATAGGTCGAAAAAGATAGGTAGAAAGAGAAAGGTAGACACAGAAAGGTAGATAGACAGATAGGTAGATAGAGGGATAGGTAGATAGAGATAGTTAGCTAGATAGCTAGATAGAGATACATAATATACTGTCCTGGTTACAATAATTGCTGGTCTAATTTTGGATGTGGGCTATCAAGTGAATCTCACCTGAGTCGTCTACATGTATTACATATTCATACTGTTACGATCCAGGTTCTCAAAGACACAGGGCTCTTCAACATTGGACTAGATAATGGCAAAATGCAACAACGGTAACACTAGATCCAACCCCTGCCTTAAACACTGGAAAACAAAACACCATTACCGCCCTGAGTCGTGCCTGGACAACGAGGTATCCTATGACTCGGTAACTGGTGCACACACACTAGGCTGACGCTCAATGAAACAGCCTATTCTCAAACAGTAAAAGATTACTCGATTATGTTACACAAAGAAAAGATAGTTAACGTGATTAATTAATGTTACGGTAGATACTCAAATAACTGGCACTCCTGTATTAAAGAAAGTGCAATGCTAGTCCTGCAACATCAACTGGAAACTTCTGAAATAAGTCTGATGCTGGGAAGATGTTCGTAAAGAATCTTGAACAATTATAATGCAGAATACGGGTCACAATAAATGCTAGGACATATAGTAATAATAGGCAGGCGAATAATAAAGACTGCGCAAAGGTAGTAATGCTCGACAACTAAAGAAATGCTTCGTGACACAACGCAACAGCCTACTAGGGTTGTGCAACTCAACAACAACCTCGGCTCAAAAGTGCAGTGAATAATAATGTTGCATACATATAATAATGGGGACTTATCTCTAACCAGTGTCTGCTCAGTTAATAAAGTCTAGCTGGGGTATCAAGGCAGGGCAACAATGGGTGAGCATGCGGCTCGTAGCCTAACGTTGTCCGAAGGTGGTATAATGAAGATTACGTTATATGACGGGGATGCTCTCTTGATAAATCTAGGTCTCTAGTACCTAGTTCTATCCTGGCGATCCCTCAGAAGTCAACACAAAGAGGCAGCACTATGTTGTGAGGGATAGTCTATGGCCCTCTCACACCACAGCGCTGTGCTCGCAAAGTAAACCCACCCGAAGACAACTTAGGCTCCCACAGTACCTGTCGATGTCGTGCAGGGCTTAGCTAACACTGCACACATCGGAGACAACAACACAGTAACCTTACCCCTAGTCTAGCTTTAGATAACCAAGCAGAATCACTCAACACCTTGCCAGGGAGACATATACCGGTCTACAACCTTCCCGAGAGAGGACACATAAGGAAAAGTCCGTCTCTCTAACCCTCAATAAAGCATAATACCTCCTTAACCTAATACATGGAAATCTCTGAGAGCTTCGCGTACAATACGACTGGTCGACGGTGAACATCTATGCTGAAACCAGAAGGGATGTTGAGTTTAATAAAGATTAGAGAATGAGAAAGGAGAAGTCGAGAGAGAGAAATAGAATGCAAAGTGGCGAGTATGGGGGACAGAATTGCAAAGGATGTAGGTGATACGCGTGTCAGGCAAGCTCTGAGCTGGTAAAAAACATGAGGCCGCGACGGGAAGGGACTAGTTGACCACCCGGCCGCCAACGCCGTCAGCGCCCAAGCGAGCCGCGTCATAGCTCACCCCAACTGCCAGGTGTACTCCCTCACCCTCTCTCGCTCGCCTCCCACACAAGCAACATTTATATTATAGCGAATATAAAATATAAGGCGCGGTCACAGACCAAAACAAAGACCATTTCTAGACTGTCTGTGGCAACACGACACTAATTACATAAAGCAGATCATTCTAGGACAACTGTAGCCCATCCCCCCATCCAGGCGAGCGCTAGCGAGCTGCAATGCCCCACGCAACCATTCTGTTAACGCCGGGAGGCGTCACACCCCCCCCAAGATATGGGACACTCAACCATGAGTCCATATCTGAACAGGCAGAATGTCGCTAGAATCTGCCACTCCTAACCACTCTGCCACTCATGGAATGCAAGCTCAGTCTCCTCAAAAGAAATACAACAACATTTATATATAAAAAAAAATCTTATCACCCTTCCCAAATATAATATATTAATTCATAACATTGTGCTCCCAGAGCGAGCTTTAAGAAGCACAGCCTACTGAGGGAAAATCATCTGCACTCAGTACTCAGCTACAATATTATCTTAAAAGTAATTATCAAAAAGAAAGAGTTTTTATTTAATTTTTCATATTTTATTTTAATGTTGTTTTTGGCGGCTACTATAGATGTAGCCTAATTTTCTTCTAATCAAAGCCAACAACTCCTGCCCTGCGACCCTACGCTGATGCTACACACGCGAGCCAACAAGCACCAGCGCAAAAATACACCGCGAGCCAAGACAGGAGGCTATACCAACATACTGTGGTAGCCTACCCCGGATCCTCCACCCGCGACAAACAGTCCGCAATCACATTCTCACAACCGGCAATATGGCGAATGTCTAAGTTGTACTCTTGCAACATGAGCGACCATCTGGTCAGCCTCATATTCCGGTTGTGGAATTGATTGAGGAATTTAAGCGGGTGGTGGTCGGTATACACTACCACGACTGGCCCATAGGCAGGAACATAGACCTCAAAGTGTCTGAGCGCTAACACGATTGCCAGCAGTTCCTTTTCAACAACCGAATAGTTTTTCTGTGCTGAATTAAATTTCTTTGAAAAGAAACTGACTGGATGCTCAAGACCTTCCTCGTCTGTCTGCAAAAGTACGGCACCAGCCCCTACTCCGCTGGCATCAGTCGCCAACTGAAATGGTCGTTCAAAGTCCGGGGCCCTGAGGATAGGGTGAGTGCATAAAAGGTGTTTAACTACTCGAAACGCCTGCTCACACTCAGGTGCCCAGCGGAACTTTTTATCTTTAGCTAGTAGATCTGTCAAAGGAGCTAACACAGTAGAATAACCTCTTATAAAGCGGCGGTAATACCCAATCATGCCCAAAAATCTCATGATCTGCCGCTTGGTGGTCGGCCTGGGGAACAAGTCGATAGCCTGTATATTCTGTTGGGGCGGGCTCACCTGCCCTAACCCAACCACAAACCCCAGATACTGCACCGTGGCTTGCACAAAGTCACACTTGCCCAGATTAACCACCAAGCCTGCTTTACTAAGTTGACTAAATAAGGCTTCTATGTGCTCACAGTGACTTTGGAAATCGTTGTCATAAATGATCACGTCATCAAGGTAGACAGTACAGTTTGGGATGTCTGCTACGATGTCGTTCATTAAGCTCTGGAAAGTGGCCGGTGCATTTTTCAGACTATATGGCATCACGTTGCAACGGTAAGTACTGCCATCCACCACAAACCCGCACACCTCTTTAGCCCGCTCAGACAGTGGTACTTGCCAGTAGCCTTTGACGAGGTCTACCTTGGTCAAGTACCTTGCTTTCCCGATCTTATCCACACTGTCATCCACCCGGGGAAGAGGATATGCATTGGTGGGGTCAACCCGTTCAACCGCCTAAAGTCAATGCAGAACCGAACTTTTCCATCAGGTTTGGGCTGCAGAGTGACAGAAGTCCACCGTACTGCCCCCTTCTCGATCAAGCCTCTCGCCAGCATATACTCCAGCTCATCCCTGAGCGCTGGGAGTTTAATGGGTGGCACCCGATAAGGTATCGACTTGAAGGGGGGGTGCTCTCTTACATCGACGTTATGCACCGCTTGAGTAGTGAGGACCAACACATCTTGACCTACCTGAAACTCCAGAAGTTTCGCCTTAGTATCGTACCTGTCCTTCATACGGGCCTGCGAACTCACCAAATTACGCGCGGCCAGCTCCAGACTTCTAAGCATTCTCTCTCTGCTCTCAAGGACGTATCTCAACATAGAACATGGCACAGCGGTACCCTCCCAAATCTCCTTCACCATGTGGAGAGGGCCCCTCACCCGATGCCCGAAAACAAGCTCATTCGGACTGAAACCGAGACTCTCTCCAGGTACTTCTCTTGCCGCGAACAAAACATACGGCAGACCAAGGTCCCAATCCTTTCCGTTCTCTGCGCAATAACATCGAAGCATGCTTTTCAGCGTGGCGTGCCACCTCTCCAACACCCCTTGACTCTCCGGGTGATACGCAGAAGAGACGACAGTGCTGATGCCATGCTGAATCATAGTTTGTTTGAACAGATTAGATGTAAAATTAGAACCTTGGTCCGATTGCACCTCTTGCGGGTAACCATACCGCGAGCAATACAAGAGCAGGTTCCGGACAACAGTTTTCGCTGTGCCATTTCTCATTGGATATGCATCAGGATAACGAGTGGCCACATCCATGATAGTTAATAGAAATTTATTACCGGCACTAGTAGGGGGTAGGGGTCCGACCATATCAATGATGACCTTACTGAAGGGCGGTCCACTGACAGGAATGGGGTGCAACGGGGCTCTCGGAATTGTTTGGTTAGGTTTTCCAACCCTCTGGCATGTATGACACCTTGCTATCCAGGTTACCACCTACCCCTTCAACCCCGGCCACCAAAACAATTTTTCTAAAGCCGCCACCGTTTTTCTCACCCCTAGATGTCCTGCCAGTGGTATGTCATGCGCCAACCTCAGTAGGATATCCCTGCACTCCCGTGGCACCACCAACTGGTCCACTACTCCGGACCCCTCTTGCCAACTACGTTTAGGGTCTTGAAAACGCCTATAGAGGATGCCTTCTAAATAAAAAAAATCTCCTGGCTGTGCATCGCCGTCCTCGTCGAGCTCTACAGCTCCATTAGCACACGTTTGGAGCTCAGGGTCCTCTAGTTGCAACCGACGTATATCTGAGGGTGCCAAGCGATCTAACTGCTCCCGGAGCAATGCATGACCTTCCCCGATACTGGGCTGCTCCCTCAGTCTCTCGCGATGTACATAACGTTGCTGTCGTGGAGACTCGTCATGCCCAGCCTCGTCACTCTCGATGACAGGCCCAGGGGCTACTCCAGAATTAAGTAATGGTGCTAATACTGAATCACCCAGGAGAGCCGCCGAGTCAAAACTCTTAAAACCAACTCCAGCTTTAGCCTCCTCCTGTTGATCGTTCCTCCGCTGGTCCGAAGACGGAGGACTAGGCTGTGACAATTTAGCTGCCCGAGCTCGGGTGACAACACACGCCATGGGTTGTGTCTGGCACCGCTCGACCCACTCTTGCTCTTCCCTACTCACGTCGGCCGGCCTCTCGGCAACAACTAAGGGTAGAACCTCAGAAGCGGGCATTGCAAAGTTGTTGCCGAGAAGAAGGTCAACGCCCTCCACTGGCAGTTTCTCCACAATCCCGACATCCAATTCACGTGCCACACCATCCACCTCCAACTCCAACCGCACCAGCGGGTATGACCGAGTTGCATTAATACCCTGCACCACCACCACCCGAGCCGCGTTTATAGGGTAGCCAGTCAAGTTTTTCATCAGAGTCTGGGAAGCACCTGTATCACGCAAGACCTCTACTCCATGCTTGCGCCCCGCCCACATCACGCAACCCCGCCCTCTATGGTCGCAAAAAACATCCTGAGCAGGGTTCGAGCCTCCCAGGTGCTTCTGCATTGGCTGTGCCTCAGCCTCTGACGAACTGCCCCGGGCAAACTCAGATGACTTCGGAGACACACCAATGTTGCAGGCCAAAGACACAGCTGCTGTAGGTGGTTTGCTAGGACAGACTCTTGCAAAGTGCCCCTTTTTATGACAATGATAACACTCCAACTCCCCTTTGGGCTTCCTTTGGTTCTGGGAAGGGCCCGGCCCCTTCTTAAATGGGACGGTGCTAGTCTTGTGGTCAGTCTTGGTATCATGGCTCTTGTACTTGTTTGCATAAGGTATATCACTAACTCGGGGGGGTGGGGCGTCACGCCCCTTGTTACCTGCCTCACTACGCTGGGCAGACCCGCACCCACGAATTAGTGATAGCCGGAGGTCAGCCATCTCAGCTGCCTCCTGTAGAGTTTTTGGTTGCTTTTCTTTAAGGTTTAACATCAGGTCGCCGCCTGTGCATTTGAAAAACTGCTCTAAAAGCACCAACTGTTTAATGTCGTCAAACGTAGTAGCTTTCTCCGACCTCAGCCAATTCCCAAAAGCATCGGACAGCTCCCGGGCATGCTCCAAAAAGGTGCTCTCCCGACCCTTGGTAACACCCCGGAACTTCAACCTGTACGTCTCTGATTGTAGTTCGTATGCTCTCAGGACAGCCTCCTTGAGTTCCTCGTAGATAATACACGACTCTATCGGCAATGCATCATAAGCCCTGAGTCCCTTGCCCACAAGTCTAGAGGAAACAAGTGCTGCCCATTTATTCTCTGGCCACTGGTGTTCCTGGCACTTCTTCTCAAAGCGTGTGAAAAATTCTGTTACACCACTCTCATCAAACACCGGAACCAGTTTCAATAAGTGCGAGAGAGACTGCTCATGAACACGGTTACCAGCCCCAAGTCGCTGTCCTGTTGTCTCTACTCGCGACTTCTCTACGTCCATGTCGGCACAGTACCTGGTCGACTCAGCTTGGATTTTTGCTAGCTCTATTTGCTGCTGAAGCTCACCTGCCCTTTGTTGCTGGTGAAGCTGAAGCTCAGATACCCTGATAGCCTTTCTCTCTTCGATCTTAGCTAATTCGAGCTGATACAATAATTCTGGAGTTAACCCTGGAGGAGGTGAAGGTGCTACAATGTTTGAAATTACCGGTGGTCCCCCTAGGAGCAACCCACCTTGCCAGTCACCACCCAACTGTGGAAGCGTTCCCGGGGTCGGCAAACTACTGGGATGGCTGGGAGTCGAGTGTAGGGGAAGCATGGCCGAAGGGCTCTGAGCACTCAACCCATCTCGCTCACCAGTCACCCTGCCCAGTACACACGTTATCAAGTTATCCTTGGTCATGCTGCTAGTAACCGCATGACCGATAGCTGTGGCCAGGCATTGAAGACCGTACCGCTCCATACCCTCCAACCGCTCGGCAGTAACAGGCCATTGCAAAAATATCCTAGCATCCTCCTCACAGTTCACCCGATTAACCCTTTCATCATGCTGCTGTTCCTCAGTTTCGACATTACGTACTGTGTCTCCATTCTCCTCTGACCCGGTATAAGACATGATGCTCACAAAAATTTCTCACCACAATATTCAGAAAAGAAGTACCCCAAACTCTTATGTAGCACTATTCACTTGCCAAAAATGTCTGAAGACTCTCAAGTGCTATACTACTTTGCCAAAAAAAAATTAACGTGCCCACTATATTCCTCAATAAAACAAATGACCACAACAATCGTGCAATTATCTCTTAGTTCACAAGATCCTGAGCTAGGTCGCCATTTGTTACGATCCAGGTTCTCAAAGACACAGGGCTCTTCAACATTGGACTAGATAATGGCAAAATGCAACAACGGTAACACTAGATCCAACCCCTGCCTTAAACACTGGAAAACAAAACACCATTACCGCCCTGAGTCGTGCTTGGACAACGAGGTATCCTATGACTCGGTAACTGGTGCACACACACTAGGCTGACGCTCAATGAAACAGCCTATTCTCAAACAGTAAAAGATTACTCGATTTTTTACACAAAGAAAAGATAGTTAACGTGATTAATTAACGTTACGGTAGATACTCAAATAACTGGCACTCCTGCATTAAAGAAAGTGCAATGCTAGTCCTGCAACATCAACTGGAAACTTCTGAAATAAGCCTGATGCTGGGAAGATGTTCGTAAAGAATCTTGAACAATTATAATGCAGAATACGGGTCACAATAAATGCTAGGACATATAGTAATAATAGGCAGGCGAATAATAAAGACTGCGCAAAGGTAGTAATGCTCGACAACTAAAGAAATGCTTCGTGACACAACGCAACAGCCTACTAGGGTTGTGCAACTCAACAACAACCTCGGCTCAAAAGTGCAGTGAATAATAATGTTGCATACATATAATAATGGGGGCTTATCTCTAACCAGTGTCTGCTCAGTTAATAAAGTCTAGATGGGGTATCAAGGCAGGGCAACAATGGGTGAGCATGCGGCTCATAGCCTAACGTTGTCCGAAGGTGGTATAATGAAGATTACGTTATATGACGGGGATGCTCTCTTGATAAATCTAGGTCTCTAGTACCTAGTTCTATCCTGGCGATCCCTCAGAAGTCAACACAAAGAGGCAGCACTATGTTGTGAGGGATAGGCTATGGCCCTCTCACACCACAGCGCTGTGCTCGCAAAGTAAACCCACCCGAAAACAACTTAGGCTCCCACAGTACCTGTCGATGTCGTGCAGAGCTTAGCTAACACTGCACACATCGGAGACAACGACACAGTAACCTTACCCCTAGTCTAGCTTTAGATAACCAAGCAGAATCACTCAACACCTTGCAAGGGAGACATATACCGGTCTACAACCTTCCCGAGAGAGGACACATACGGAAAAGTCTGTCTCTTTAACCCTCAATAAAGCATAATACCTCCTTAACCTAATACATGGAAATCTCTGAGAGCTTCGCGTACAATACGACTGGTCAACGGTGAACGTCTATGCTGAAACCAGAAGGGATGTTGAGTTTAATAAAGATTAGAGAATGAGAAAGGAGAAGTCGAGAGAGAGAAATAGTATGCAAAGTGGCGAGTATGGGGGACAGAATTGCAAAGGATGTAGGCGATACGCGTGTCAGGCAAGCTCTGAGCTGGTAAAAAACATGAGGCCGCGACGGGAAGGTACTAGTTGACCACCCGGCCGCCAACGCCGTCAGCGCCCAAGCGAGCCACGTCATAGCTCACCCCGCTGCCAGGTGTACTCCCTCACCCTCTCTCGCTCGCCTCCCACACAAGCAACATTTATATTATAGCGAATATAAAATATAAGGCGCGGTCACAGACCAAAACAAAGACCATTTCTAGACTGTCTGTGGCAACACGACACTAATTATATAAAGCAGATCATTCTAGGACAACTGTAGCCCATCCTCCCATCCTGGCGAGCGCTAGCGAGCTGCAATGCCCCACGCAACCATTCTGTTAACGCCGGGAGGCGTCACAACACAAACATCACTCACTCCCCCCCCCCACCTACACACACACATGCGAACGCACATGAACCCACTAACTTACACATACCCACACTCAATTATACGTCCTTGTCTTTAACTACTCTTTTCCACTTTGATGGTAGCACCATTTCTTAATCTAACAAAGCTGAACTCTTTGCTCAAACCTTTGGTAAAAACAGCACCTTAATTGTTTCCGGTGCAATTTCTTCCTCTCCACCCCCCTACCTCCTACTTATGCAAAATACCACAATCTCTTCATTGAAGGCGTACAGACTGGGTGGTGTTCCTCCTGTTGAACAAAAAAACTGTTCTTCCATGCTGATTCCCTGCCTAGGCAAACTCATTCGTCTCTCTCTGTCTCTGGAAGTCTGCCCTCATTCAACCTGTTCCAATGGCGGGTGACCGCTTTCAACCCTCCCGCTATCGTCCAATTGGTTTAATTTCTTGCATCTCAAAAGTCTTTGAAACAATTCGTAGTTCACAATTTCTTAAGCATTTGTCTACCCGTAATCTACTTTCAGATCGCCAGTATGGTTTCCTTAGGGGCCGCTCTACTAGTGATTATTTGTTATCTTACTAATTCGTGGTTATCCTCCTTCCGGGACTTCGATGAGACCTTCTCTATTGCGCTAGACATATCGAAGGCTTTTGATAGAGTCTGGCATAAATATCTAATTTCTAAACTAAGCTCCTTCGGTTTCTATCCCTCCATCTGTGCCATTATATCCAATTTCCTTTCTGGCCGTTCCATAGCTGCAGTTGTGGATGGCCATCGCTCACTTCCTCAACCTATCAACTTCGGCATTCCTCAGGGTTCTGTCTTGTCTCCAGTTCTCTTTCTAATATTAATTAATGATCATTGTACCTCTAGTCCTTTCCACTCATATGCTGATTACTCTATCTTACATTATTCAGCTAGTTTACCGCAATCACTCCAAAACTCACGTGATGAGGCCATAGCAAGCCTATCTTCTGATCTATTAACTATATCCGATTATGACAAAGAAAATTGGTATATTTCCAATGCTTACAATATTTTATTTTTCCTTCTATCTACCCATCACCATTTTCCAAACGACTTTCCCATATTCTTCAACAACACACAACTCAACACTTCAAATTTAATAGTATTCTTGGAGTTTCTTTTTCTCCTGACTTTTCATGGACAGATCATATTACCACTCTTCTTAAAACCAGCTTCACAGAAGTTAGGTGTTGTTAACCGTCTCTATGAGCTGTTCACCTTCAGCTTCTTGCTCTGTATAGGGTCACAGTGCCCCCATGTATCGAGTATTATTCGCATGTGTGGGGAAGTTCCACCCATACCACACTTCTAGAAAGGGTAGCGTCAAAAGCATTTTGACTCATCAACACCCTTTCTCTTACTAATTCCCTACAATCTCTCTCTACACACTGCAATGTTGCATCTTTTGCACTCTTCTATCGCTATTTTGTTTTTTACAACAATCAGTTTTTTTTTCAGAGCTCTCTCAGTATGGCGAGTGTGAAGCACCCACCTTTCAACACAGTCCCACTCCTATTCTGTCCAGCTCTTCAACCAAAGAATTGACAAACTTTCTCAGTCTGTTTTCTACTTAACAAGTGAACTCTGGAACTCACTCCCTCAATCCATCTTTCCTTCATCCCATGACTTAGACTGCTTTAAACTTCTTGTGTCCAGGCATGTTGACTCCAACGTCCCTTGAATTTGGCTCTGTTACTCTTATGACTCCTCCATTCACATAGAAAAAAAAGCTTCGTGTGTTCAGACAATTTGCCTCAACGTACCTAGAATTAGGCTCTCTGTCACTCTTTCAAACTTGAGGGAGACACTTGTTACAGGTAACTCTGTCTTTTGTCTCCTCCAATCACGTAGAATAAAAAACACACATACCCATTTCCCACACACGCACAATTCCCCAACACGCACTCACACACAAACTACATAGAAACACCCACACAAACACACACATATTTACACCCTCCCCACTCACACACACACATATCCACAAACAAATACCCACACAAACACACACACAAACACACACACACACAAACACCCACACGCCTGGACACCGACCAGATAGGCTTGAAGCTGGCCCGAGCCTGGATTAATTGAAAGAGATGCAGGTGTGATAGTCTTCATGTTCGGGAGAGTAATTCCTGGAATATCTCTACCTCTCTCAAGCCCCCCCCCCCCCCCTCCTCTCTCTCTCTCTCCACCAAGTTGTGATTGTTTCGTGTATTTGTGGAGTGCGTGTGATTCTGAATTATGCATGTAGGCTATGGGAGGGGATGTACAGTATTTATTTTTATTTTTTTAAAGAGACAATGAACGGAGGAAGGAAAAACACAGATAAAACAAAAAGGTCCATGTGCCCAAAGGCATCCTCCATTCATAACATGTTTGTAACAACTGGATTTAAACATTTGTAGATTGTAAGTTTGTGGAAAGCAATTCGAGGGAAGTGAATTCCAAAGAGTAGTAGTTCTAGGAATAAATGAAATTTGATAAGCAGAAGTTCTGCATTGTGGAGGAGAAAGTGTAAATTCATGGACACTCTCAGCTGCCCTAGTTCTACGGGGAAAGATGTGGAGAGGCGGCACAATTGAAGCAAGTTCCTCGGAACAATTGCTGTGAAAATATCTGTAGAATAATGCAAGGGATGCAACGTTTCTTCGTATGGATAATGTAGGAAGGTCCTGTGTGATTGCAGGGTTATTGATTAATCTAATAGCTATATTTTGAATTTTGTCCAACTGCCTCAATGCAACCCCTCCACTTCCACTCCACAGAGGTGAAAAGTAATCCATCTGAGAACGCACATGACTTTTATATATTACGGCCAACTGCTCGTCAGTGAAGAATTCTCGAACTCTGTACAGGAGTCCCAGTTTTTTAGAGGCATTCTTAGCAATGCTTCTAATATAATGTGTCCAGCTCAAGTTAGTAGTTAATGTTACACCGAAAATGTCAATACTAGGGGAAGTGGGAATATTTACATCATTAAAAAATATATGGGAGTCAGTGAGATTCTGTCGGTTAGAGAATTGAATGTACTTGGTTTTCTGTGCACTAAAGGAAACTAGATTCTTTTGTCCCCATTCTTCAATTCTAGAAAGGTCCTGGTTCAGAGAAATTGCAGTGTTTATTTTTGAATTTATAAGATCGGGTTGGGTGAAAGAAATGGTAAATGTGAAGGAACTGTGGAGTGTTGAGTCATCTGCGTAGGAATGTATTGGATTATGAGTGGTAGATATGAGATCATTGATATGAATGAGGAACAGAGTTGGGGCCAAAACTGATCCCTGGGGAACACCAGCATTTATTGAGTGAAATTGAGAATAAGGGCCATCTACCATTACACGTATTTTTCTGTTATGAAGATAAGAAGAAATTAGTGGAACTAATGATGCAAGGCCGTAGTGTGACATCTTCGACAATAAGGATTGATGCCAGACTCTATCAAATGCCTTTGATATATCCAGTGCTATTGTATGTGTTTCACAATGTTCGTCTGTAGCTTGGTTGATTTGATGCGTAAGAAGGCAAAGAATGTCTGCAGTTGATCGACATCGTCTAAAACCATATTGCCTATCACTGATTAATTTATTATTCTCAAGATGCTTAATTATGTGATTATTTAATATAATTTCAAAGACTTTACCAAGAGTGGAAGTTATAGCTATTGGTCTGTAGTTTGATGTATCTGAAGAGGCACCTTTTTTAGGAACTGGATGGATGTTTGCTTCTTTCCACGGTACTGGGAAGCATGAGGTATGAGTACATAGACGGACATTTTTTGGCAATACAGGAGCGAGCACCAAGGAGCAATTCTTAAGTACTATTGGAGGAATTTCATCTGGACCAGGAGCCTTATCTACTGAGAGATTCTGCAAAATAGTTTTGACATGTCTGGTGTGGATCTTAAGTGAGGGAATTTCAGGCGAATTAAAATTAAGTACAGGGACATCTTGATTTATTTCATCTAAGGTTGAGTTGGTGGCGAAAATATCCGCAAGAAGGTTAGCTTTACCTCGTGGGTCACTTACAAGATTGCCAGTTGGAGATTTTAATGGTGGAATGGATGAAGCAGTAGTGAAGTTGGATTTGAATGAGTTAAGAGTAGACCAAAATATTTTGTTATCATTTGGATTATTTAGACGTTTATATGCCTGCTTGTGGAGAAAGTTTGATTTAGTTAGGTTTAATACAGTTTTGGCATGATTTCTGATGTTTCTAAAATGATTAAAGGCTTCATGTGTTTTTGATCTTGTGTATTCATTGTAGGCTATTGCTTTTTGTTCAGTTACTCTAGCACAATTATGGTCAAACCATTTAGGTGAATTAGATCTTTTACTGTACTTTTGATGAGGAATAAAAGTTTCCATTCCAATGTTTACAAAATCTTGTATGTGGCTCAAGGTGGAGTGTGCATCATTAGAAAAGAAAGAGGTCCAGGGAATATCAATAAAGAAACCTTGAAGATCCTCCCAGTCTGCCCTATCGTAATGCCATTTAGTCACCAAAACAGGTTCAGAGTGGAAAGGTGTGGTAGGTGATAGACAGGTGGCCTGTATCAGACAGTGATCAGAAGATCCAAGCGGTGATCTCACTGTAACATCATAATTTTCTGAATTGGTTGTTAAAAATAAGTCCAGTAGGTGGGAATTATGATTTGGATTATCTGGTACACGGGTGGGTTGGTTGACTAGTTGAGTGAGATTAAATGAGTCTGCAAATAGCTCACATTCAAGACCAGCATCATCAGTCCTGGCTGAATGAGTGAGCCATTCAACATTATGGACATTAAAATCACCCAACACAGTGATTTCAGAAGAAGCATTTAAGTTGAGGACACTGAGTATGTGTGAAACTAAATAAGAGGGACAGTGTATAAAGGAGTACAAAGGAAATCAAGCAACAATTGGTCTAATGACCTTTTTAGGCTGCTTATCCTCCAAAACACTGAGGATCAAGTGTCCAATCAGTGGTTTAGAGTGGGTAAGGGAACATTGGAAAGGGAACTACTGCCCTGGAACTAATGTGTGAGTGTGTGTGTGTGTGTGTCGGTGTGGGGGAGTGGGGGGGGGGGGAGTCTGGTGTATGTGTGTGTGTGGGTGGCTGTGATGGAAGGCAATTAGAAACAGTGCTGCAACGTGGAGTAGGAGGATAGAGAGAGGAGAAGATGACGAGGAAGTGTCTGTGTGTGTGTGAGAGACAGAAAGAGAGAGAGAGAGAGAGATATATGTCACACGTAGGCATACATCCGATACCAGACTCGGCTACACTATCAGATTCAATATATAACAACAAGAAGGCTGTTACACTACCAATGCTGCTTCCATTATGGAGTTACTTTAAAGTGTCTAGTTTTATATCAGGAACAGACACCTTGAAACACATAAATTACACGAACAATAAACAAACAAAAATACTTTACGGGAGATGGTCCGTTTTCTTTGGTCTATTAATTCATGTATTCATATATATCATAGTTTCCTCGCTAGACATCCACCAAGCTTAGAAAAACACCCCCCCCCCCCCCCCCCCTTCAAGATAAATGTGTACTGTTTTCGGTTCCTCTTAAAATTTCAGGCTCGCCAGGAAAAAATCGACACCTAAATGGCAGGGAAAGTATTAACATTGATAATGAAATGGAACGTAAGGCCTTAACATCGACAAACTAATGCGGCAAACCTCTTAAAATCTGAAAACTAATGGGGGTAAACATGAGGGAGAAAGGGGGACCGGAATAACCGACCCATCTCACCTTTAAACAGGTTATTGGATAGAGTTACCCGGGTGACACCACTCAGAAATATAAAGGGAGGACTTATATAGTTGTGTTTCTAGACTCTCCTCTAGCTCATGTTTAGCCCCATTAGTTTTGAGATTATATGACGCTTGCCCTATTAGTTTGGCCTTTCACCCCATTTCTTTGTCAATATTAGGACTTTTCGTGCCATTTAGATGTCATTTTTTTCCTGGCAACCAATAGCTAGCCTGTATTTTTGGGATATACCGGTATATATATATATATATATATATATATATATATATATATATATATATATATACTGTATATACTGCATATGTGTATATATACAGTATATATATATATATATATATATATATGTTAGTAAAGCCAGGTAATAAATTTTCTTTAATACATACGAGGTTGAAAGAAATGGCAATTTCTGCGTTGGAAATTTTATTATTCAAAGTTTCCAGGTCTCTGATGAGTTTTCGCTGGGTGGCAGGAAGTAGATGAAGGAGATGAGCAAAATTCATGGTGGTACAGGGTTACATAAATGTACATGATGATACAGGATATACGACGCGTTTCACTGGACAACCAGCATTATCAAGTAAGGAAGGAATGAAATAAAAGGTAAACAGGAAGGGTATATATAGAGGGTGGAGGATCAGAGGAGGAGGAAATCATCATGTATCATCCTGTATCATCATGTACATTTATGTAACCCTGTACCACCATGAATTTTGCTCATCTCCTTCATCTACTTCCTGCCACCCAGCGAAAACTCATCAGAGACCTGGAAACTTTGAATAATAAAATTTCCAACGCAGAAATTGCCATTTCTTTCAACCTCGTATGTATTAAAGAAAATATATATATATATATATATATATATATATATATATATATATATATTCAATTTACTTTTTAGTTTCCTCGGTAGACCTGCATCAAGCTTTAAACACCCCCTAGACTCCCCTTCGAGATAATTTTGTAAAAAATTTGGTAGACAAATGTCCCGGCCGAAGGCCGGTTCCTCCCAGAAATACAGGCTCGCTATCACTTGCCAGGAACAAAATTACATCTAAATGGCACGAATGGTCCTAATATTGACAAAGAAATGGGGTGAAAGGCCAAACTAATAGGGCAAGCGTCATATAATTTCAAATCTAATGTGGCTAAACATGAGCTAGAGGAGAGTCTAGAAACACAACTATATAAGTCCTCCCTGTGTCCAAGGTATAAATTACTTTACCAAGGGTATACATTACTTCAAAATCCTTATTAATACGTATCTGTACTATTGCATGTCAAACTATATATATATATATATATATATATATATATATATATATATATATACAGTATATATATATATATATATATATATATATACTGTATATATATTTATAGGTTGATACAGAATAGAACAGATACGTATCAATAAGGATTTTGAAGTAATTTATACCCTTGGACATAAATTACATGAAACTATCATTAACCTTGTAAGGGAGCCCACCTCGTTCATTTGTTCACTCTCAGTCTCACTCTCTCTCTCTCTCTCGCTCTCTGGGTTGTATCCATTCGGCCCCATTCAGCCTACTGTTTTAAGGCGTTTATCCTCAACCAGGTGTCGATTTCTTCCTGACGAGCGATAGCGGGCTACCATTCTATGAAGAAATTCGGCTTCGCCGTAGACAATTTCTATCGAAAAATTTACAAATATACCCTGTTGTCAAACACGTTTTTAAAATAAAGCAGGCTCGCTACCACTCACCAGGAAAATAATCAACACCTGGATGGGGATAAACATCTTAAAACAGTAGGCTGAATGGGGGCGAATGGATACAAACTAGAGAGAAAACAAAAACAAGGTGGGCCCCGATATTGTTATGTTATTGGACGAGGTGAAAAAGACACAAACAATAGGCTAAATACCAATTCAAGACTGATGTCAAATTACACCTCAAAATATCCAGGTTCAAGGAAACTACTGTAGAATAAAACATAGTAGTTTAATTAAATTAAGTATATAATATTAAAATAAATAAAAGACTCTTCATGACGAGAATAAGAATATAAATGCACTGAGATTTGGCTTAACAGTAAAATAATAATTCACCAACAATATGCAAATGAAAAATAAATAAGTATGTGTCTTTACTGAAGCAATGCAGGTTGTTACTCGATAAATCCCACACAAGTTAATAATTTCTAAAGATCACTGGAAACGGTTAATATATGTTTAATCACTTAAGGAAATGCACAATACGTTAATAGAAGCAATACAAGTAATTAATACAATTATTTAAATGTGAAACAAGCACTAAAATATCACTTGAGAAGCTATTCCTTCTGAAAGTACAATAAAGGTGTAACTAAATTAAACTGCTCAAATTCATAAACTTGGAAACTAATCACAAATTAATTAAATGCTTTCCAATAATAATTAAAGCACTCAACAGGAAATAAAGAAATAATCTTAATTTGCAGAGACTTAATGATAATTTATTATTAACTTATAACTAGTACACAAAATGTCACAGAATAATAAGTAGGCTATAATAGGTGACACACTTACATACTCAACTCCTCGATCACAGGTAAGGATTTTCAGACTGCTTTATCTTTAGATGGTAGCCAGGAGAGATATGTCACTTCACTAGGTATAATAGTGAACTATGTACAGGCAGGAGAGAGAGGTGTGATGCTATCAGCTGGTCAGTTGAACCTGGAGTCGAAACTGCAAGGACTCAGTGGGTATATAATATACTGTACAGTATGTTACCAGAGAATCTGGAATTTTCTACTATACACGTGAATGAAATGATGCAATGTTGGGAGAGACAGACTGGAGCCAGACAGTCTAGAACTTGCGAGAAACAATCCCATAAGTGGGAAACGAAACTATTATACTAATCTGGCTTACATAAATCAAGTTAAATTCTGGAGCACATAACAATACATATAAAGAAATCACCGCTTCGAATAACCTCTTGAAGTTAATAGTATTTTACTTCTAAGTGACTAACTCGATAGTGAACCATGATCAGTCCAGTATTAATATAATTACAATACTTTAAATTCAAACACCTAAATAGTCTCACCTTTAGTAGGATTACATGGTGGGCATATTTACAGTACTCTCATTCACTGCGAATCAAAGTAAAACAAACCCGAAAAAATTCTATAGTTATATCAGAAAGAAAAAAGTAGTTACTTCAACTGTTGGACCGTTAGTCGATGCAAATGGAGAATACACCAAAGACGAAGTACAAATGAGACGGTGTGACGGTGTGATGAAATGGATAGAAAATTGGCTCAGCAACAGAAAGCAAAGGGTAGTCATAAACGGGAAGGCATCTAAATGGACCAATGTAAGTAGCGGGGTACCCCAGGGATCGGTACTAGGACCAATTCTCTTTCTAATTTACATCAACGACATAGATGAGGGTCTCACCTGTACAATCTCAAAATTTGCTGACGATACAAAAATTGTAAATAGCGTACTCTCAAAAGAACAAGTTGACGATATGCAACACAATCTAAATAAATTGTCATGTTGGGCCCAAATTTGGCAAATGAGTTTCAATGCGGATAAATGTAGAGTACTACATGTCGGATACCTAAATGAGAAAGCAAACTATTCGATGAATGGCACTCAGCTTAAGAATGTAAACAGAGAAACCGATCTGGGAGTAACAATATCGAGTAACCTAAAACCGAGTCAACAATGTTCAGAAGTTGTTAAGAAGGCAAACAAAATAATTGGCTTTATAGGCAGGTCATTTGAGCATAAATCCAAAGAAGTTATCCTAACCCTTTACAATTCCTTAGTCTGCCCTCTTCTGGAATACTGCGTTCAATCCTGGTGCCCTTATTACCAAAAAGATATAAACAAGCTAGAACTAGTTCAACGTAGAGTTACCAAAATGATACCTAGCCTAAAGAACAAACCATACGAAGAGCGTCTTAGAGAATTAAATCTATTTCCTTTAACCCAGCGCAGATTAAGAGGTGACTTAATTCAAGTGTTCAAAATCATCAAAGGCATCGACAATATGAACTGTAGTAAGTACTTCACTATCGACCAATCTAATTACACACGGGGAAACGGTTGCAAAATTATTGGAAAATCTTTTAACTCGCACGAATCTAAGAATTTCTTCTTCAATCGAGTTGTCAACTTGTGGAATGGGCTTCCCCGAAACGTTATAGACTGCATCACCGTTGATTCATTTAAACTCCGCCTAGACAAATATCTCTCATCAAACCCGCGACTGACTGCGTTTGTATATGAATAACTTTATTTTATCCCCCCTCAGTTACTAACCCATCTGTCCTCTACTAACTTCCTAATCCTGCCACGGACATTAGTTCCAGGGCAGTAATTCCCTTTCCAATGTTCCCTTACCCACTCTAAACCACTGTTTGGACACTTGATCCTCAGTGTTTTGGAGGACAAGCAACCTAGAAGGGTCACTAGATCTGTTGTTGCTTGATTTCCTTTGTACTCCTTTGTACTGCGGGTGACGTAATTTACACTTTATTCTGATTATCAGTACAATATTTTCCTCAGTTTATGAAAGGCTTCTAGTAATTAATAGCCTGCAAACTATCTCAATTAACCCTTTTTGAGACTCAGATCCTTCCTAAGCTGCATCAAATTGTATTAGTATACCTAGAATAAAAAGAAAAGAAAAGCCGCCACCCGTACTGAAATTTAAAGAACACTTCCATATACTATTGAACCCGTGAATGACGTCCATTTCAATGGATATAGAAATTGAGTGCAAAATGTGACTAATAATATTAGTGGCAACAGTATGGCGAAGGCTTGTATTCTTAAACAAAAAGTTCCCTTTCTTAATAACTTGAAATATGACGCTACCTTTAGAAATAAGACTGGTAACCTGTGTACTCTCTGTAAACACCGCTCAGTCCCACAGCGTTCGTTACGTATCGGGAGCTGCGAAGGGAAAGAACAAGGGTAAATCTCGGGGAAGGACCCAAAGTGGCAAAGTAATGAAGGACCGGATAGCGTCGTCTGCTACTCTTTCACAAACACCCAATAGTAATCAGTTTCCATCCAGTGAGTCGAAATTTCTATAACGAAGTCATCAACATATCACTTCTTTCTATATTCATTATTGTTACACAAATATTACTCTCCAATTCTATTCAGTACATTGTCCAATATACATGTTATATATGCCGAATACAAGTAATATGTTAGGCCTACGGAAACATATGGCAAGGACTTGGATCTTTTTTAAGCCAAAAACAAATCCTATATTCTAAATGTTTTGTATACCACCGGATAGGGTGGAGTGTGTGTGTGTGTCTACGTGTGTGTGTACTGTAGGTCTGTACTTGTGTTGGTTTGCATGTGTGTGTGCAGGTGTCCGAGTGTATTTGAGCATAGATGTATGTATAATTGTGTGTGTGTGCTTAGGTATGTATGCGTGTGTTTGTGTGTGTGTCGGCGTGCGTTTTTTTTTTGTTTTTCTATGTGATTGAGGGAGGCAAAAGGCAGAACTGCCTATAGCGAGTGCCTCCCCCACAGTTGAAAGAGTGACAGGGCCAAAATCAAGGGACGTTCGAGCCAAAATGCCTGGACACACGGAGTTTGAAGCAATTTAAGTCATAGGAAGAGGGAAAAACTGATTCAGGGAGAGAGTTCCAGAGCTCAGCTGTTCAGTAGAAGAAAGTTTGAGAGTAACGTTTCACTCTTGGGTTGGAGAGTTGCACAGAGTAGGGGTGGGATTGAGTTGCAAGACGGGTACCACGTGCCCTACGTAAAGGAGGTGGTATACACTGGGAAAGCTTTGAGGAACACTGATTATTATAGTAGCGATAGAATAGCGAGAGAGATGCAACATTGCGGCGGAGAGAGAGAGATTGCAGAGAGTTGGTGAGTGGACGGGAGTTAATGATACGAAAGGCCTTCCTTTCAACTTTGTCTAGGAGAGCGGTGTGAGAGGAACCTCCCCACACATGTGAACAATTCTCAATACAAGGATGCACTATGCTCCTGTACAGAGCAAGAAGCTGTGCAGGGGAAAAGAACCCCCTAAGGAGGTTGAGCACACCCAGCTTCTGGGAGGCTGCCTTAGCAAGACTGGTAATATGGTCCTTCCAACTGAGAGCAGAAGAAAAAGAGACACCATGAATATTGAGAGAAGATGAAGGATTTATTTTTGTATTGTTGAAGAATAAGGGATAGTCCGCTGGGAGTTCCTTACGGGTAGATAGATGGAGAAATTGGGTTTTGGAAGCATTAAAGGTAACAAGGTTTTCTCTGCCCCAATTGGAGATAGTATTTAGATCAGAATTTAAGAGTTCTATGGCTTCATTAAGTTTGTCTTTGAGGGATTGCTGGCTGGGGCATTCTGAAAAACTAATGGAGTAGTGTAAGGTTGAGTCGTCTGCGTATGAATGGATGGGAATTGAGGTACAGTTGAGGAGATCAATTATAAACATTAGAAAGAGAATAGCAGATAGGACAGAGCCCTGAGGAACACCGGAGTTTATAGGGTGAGGAAGTGAACAATGGCCGTCCACAACCGCGGCTATGGAACGGCCGGAAAGGAAATTAGAGACAAAGGCACAGATGGAGGGATAGAAACCGAAGGAGGGTAGTTTAGAAATTAAAGATTTGTGCCAGGCTCTATCGAAGGCTTTCGATATGTCTAGTGCAATAGAAAATGTCTCACCGAATTCCCGAATGGAGGATGACCAAGAGTTAGTAAGATATGAAAGAAGATTACCAGTAGAGCGACCTTTAAGGAAGCCATACTGGCGATCTGAGAGCAGATTATGAGAAGAGAAATGCTTAGGAAATTTGGAAGCAAGAATAGTTTCAAAAACTTTAGAAAGACAAGAGATGAGAGCAATTGGACGATAGGGGAGGTGTGGTGGAGTGGTCTTGCCACTGGCCTGGTAATCCAAAGGTCCCGGGTTCAAATCCCGATGTATCAATGGGAAGATATAATTGGGATGGAATTTGTGCTTTACCTAGTATCAGTGCATTACCACAAGCCCACTGAGACGTCAAATAAAATACCCTCATTGTTCCCTAATTAAATAGCACAGTATGAATATTCCCATATTCAAAATATGCTATAGGGGTGGAATGCCCTGTGAGTTATCTGCTCAACAGGTGGCGTTGAGTGTGTATGTAAGTGTGAGAGTCCGAGTGTAGGGGGTGAGACAGTGAAGCACGGGAACGAGGTGGCTTCAGAGATGGGGTCATTTCGGGCCATGAGTGAGCACCATGCTTCATGTGAAGGCAAAATGGCAGGTGCTCGTTGTACTCTACGTGCTTCACATGTCTCACTCCCTAGACTGGAACAAGACCTCACGGGCTTCACTGTTCATTTTAAACGGTGAATGTTAAGGCTCTCAGCCTATGCCCGAGAGAAAGTAAGTTGGAATATAGAAAAAAAAAAAAAAAAAAAAAATTGGAGGGTTGAGAGCGGTCACCCTTCTTTGGGAGAGGTTGAATGTGAGCAAATATCCAGCATGAAGGGGAGACGTTAGAGGATAGACAGAGACGAAAGAGTTTGCCTAGGCAGGGAGTCAGCACGGAAGCACAGTTTTTGAGAACAACAGGAGGAACACCATCCGGACCGTACGCCTTATTAGTATTAAGCCCAGAGAGGGTAGAAAGTACATCTTTAGAAGAGATTAGGATATTAGGCATTAGTAAGAGAGAGGAGGGTGGAGAGGGAGGAATAGCACCGGAATCATCCAAGGTGGAGTTTCTAGCAAAAGTTTGAACGAAGAGTTTAGCTTTGTCAGAGGAAGAAGTGATGGTTGTGCCATCAGAGTGGAAAAAGGGAGGGAAAGACGAGGAAGAGAAATTGTTGGAGAGGTTTTTGGCTAGATGCCAGAAAGCTTGGGAAGACCTAGAGTTGGATAGTTCAGTGCATTTATTATTGATGAAAGAGTGTTTGGCAAGTCGAAGAACAGATTTGGCTTGATTCCGGGCAGAAACATAGGATGAATGAGAGTCTTGAGTTTTAAGGCATCGGTACCGTTTGAATGCTTCCTCCTTATTGCGGACAGCAGTAGAACAGGCGTGAGTAAACCAAGATTTTTTAGTATTAGTCTGAGAGAAAGAGAATGGAATGTATGCTTCCATGCCCGATAGGATTATCTCGGTAATGCGTTCAGCACTCCCCGAGAGTCCCCGGCCACGGAAGCAGAAATAATTCCATGGGAAATCAAAGAAGTACTGCCGGAGAGCCTCCCAGTCGGCAGCGCCGCCGGCTAAGAGGATCGGGGGTCCGTACTGGAGAGATAGGACAGGTGACAGAGATAAGTTTATGGTCGGAGCAGCCCAAAGGAGAGAAAAGATCAACAGTATAAGAAGAAGGGATATCAGTTAGAAACAAGTCAAGAATGTTGGGCCGATCTCCGATGCGATCCGGGATACGGGTGGGTTGCTGAACTAACTGCTCTAGGTCATTTAGGATAGAAAAGACGTAGGCTTGTTTACCAGCTGGGTCAGTAGTGTGAGAGGAGAGCCATTGGCGGTGGTGAACGTTGAAATCTCCTAAGATGGAGATTTCTCAGAAAGGAGAAATGGATAGAATGTGTTCCACTGTAGAGTTTAAATAGTCAAAGAATTTGAGAAAGTTGGTAGAGTTAGGGGAAAGATAGACAGCACAGAAATAGTTAGTAAGAGAATGACACTGTGTACGTGTGTGTGTGTTTATGTATGTGTATGAGTGTGTGGCGTTAAGGAAGGGGGGGGGGGGGGCAGAAACCCGACCATTTTCACACTAAAGGTTATTAAATTAGTATTAATTGTTTTTCATTCCTAGAGGTAGAGACCAGAAACCCCACTTGTGTAACCATTTTTGTCGTTGTGTATTTTTTATTATTTTTTGTTATGGAGAACGTACATTTCCCATAGTATTTGCTTTACGATCAACATGCGACAGAACTGAAATCCGGTCATTTTTGTATATTTGTTTTCCTATTTATGTATTTGTGTTTCTAGTTTAAGAGAAAAATACCGGATCTTAATTATTTGACCCCCTGCCCCCCAAAAAAATCAAAAAATAAAATTTTATATATATATACTGTATATATTTATATAATGTATATATATATATATATATATATATATATATATATATATATATATATATATATATATATATATATAATTATATATATATATATATATATATATATATATATATATATATATATATATATATATATATATATGTATCATGCATATATTTATTTTGTATGCTTATTTTGTATTTATTTATTATTTATTTTTTATTCTAAGAACAACAAAATAATCCTTAATAATTTAATAATCTTTAATCGTTTTTTAGGTTGCACATTCTAAGGATTATATATATTTTATTTCACAGCGGATTTTTTCGGCCAACAAGTAAATTATGTTTTATAAGTTGGGGGATAAAGAGAACAACGATTGCATAAATTCCTAGTCGGTACAATATATAATTTAAGGGGAGATATGTAATTTTTCTAGACCTCCTTCACAATCTTTTTTAACTCAGAATACTAACAGAAGTCCTGGTGATTTCCAAGCAAAGCAGATACAAACATTTACCGCATACATTTGCAGCAAACGTTTTTTCGGTGTATTTATTGTTTCTCTAAATCGTTGAGTGAAATGTCAGAGAGAAAGTGTTACCCCACAATGTCTAGCCAGTCAGTCTTTCTTTAATTTCTTTCATTCTGTGGACCGTGAGGGAAAAGAGGGACAGCAACCTCAACACTGTTTTTAATTTGTTCTGTCTCCCTCCGTGAGTTGTATCCATTCGGCCTCAATCAGCCTACTCTTTTAAGATTAAGACGTGTATCCCCATCTAAATGTCGATATTTTCATGGCGAGTGTTAGCGAGCCAGTATAAATAGTGTAATGTTCTTGTCAGCAGGCTAAATTTGCACATTCTTCTATAGAAAAATGTCTCCGGCGAGGCCGGATTTCTCCATACAATGCTGGATCGTTATTGCTCACCAGGAATAACTTGACACCTGGATGGGATCTTAAAACAGTAGGCTGAATGTGACCGAATTAATACAAGCCAGAGAAAGAGAGAAAATGAGGAAAAAGCAGGTCACCCCCCCCCCCCCCTTAATTTATCTCTTTCTGTGAACCGTGAGGGAAGAGAGGGACAGCAACCGCACCCCCGTGTTCAGACCACAGTGCTTTTCTTTTATTGATTTGCCTTCCTTTCAATCGGTCGGTGGGAGGTGGGGTGGGGGTGGAGGAGGTGGAAGGTGATGGATTGGAGGAGGAAGAGAGAGTGGGAGGAGGGGGAGGAGGAGAAAGAGAAGCTAAGAGAAAGTGGAGGAGGAGGAAGAGAGGGTAGAATGGGGTGGAGGAAGAGGAAGAGAGTATGGTAAGGATGTGAGTGGAATGAGGAGGAGGATTTGGAGGAGGAAGAGAAGAGAGGGTGGGAGGAGGAGGAAGAGGAGGTGAGGTGGGGAAGGAAGAGGGAGTGGGAGGAAGAGGTGGGGGAGGAGGTGGTGGATTTGGAGGAGGAAGAAGAGAGGGTGGGAGGAGGTGGTGGATTTGGAGGAAGAAGAAGAGAGGGTGGGAGGAGGTGGTGGATTTGGAGGAAGAATAAGAAAGGGTGGGAGGATGAGGAAGAGAGGGTGGGATGAGATGGTGGAGGAAGAGGAAGAGGATGTGGGATGGGGAAGGAAGTGGCGGAGGAGAAGGTGGGCTGGGGGAAGAAGAAGTGAAGGGGAAGGAGGAGTTGGTGAAGGGGGAAGAAGGAGAACATTTGGAGGAAGGAGGCCAGCTGTTGCGGGAGGAGTTGGGGTTTAGGAAGATAGTGAAGCAAAAAGAAGGAGGTGGAGAAAGATAACAGGCAACTAGAAGATGGGAAGAGGAACGGAAGAAAGGGTTAAACATGGATAACAGAGAAGTATACCAATGCGAGGAAGAACGAAAGAGAGGAAAAGAGCAGAACATATTAACAAGTGTCCCCCAACAAAATTGAACGAGTGATAGAGAACCAAATTCAAGGTACGTTAGAGTTAAAATGTCTGGACACACGGAACTAGAAGCAGTTTAAGTTATAGGATGAGGGATAGACAAATTGAGGGAGAGGTTTCCAGACTTGAATTGTTGAGTGGAAGAAAATCTGGGAAAATTGGTTCACTCTTGGGTTAGAGAGTTGGATAGAATAGTGATGAGAATGTGCTGAATGGTGGGTGCCACCTACTCTCAGTAAGGGAGGAGTGATCATACACTCATTACTGTGGCTTGTAGACAGATATTGTCGAGAATTAGTAAGAAGAGGTGAGTTGAGACAAAATACGTTTGACTCTACTCTTTTGATATTTGCAGTATAGTTGGAACCTCCCCACACATGCGAACTGTACTCGATACATGCAGAGTGCCCCTGTATAGAACACGAAATTGTGCGAGGGTAAATAACCCACAGAGACGGTTGAGCACACCTAATTTCGGGGAAGCAGTTACAGCAGGAGCAGTAATATGGTATTTCCAAGAAAGGTCAGAAGAAAAGATAAATATATATTGAAAGCAGACGAAGAGTTGGTTTGTGTGTTGTTGAAGAGCCAGTGATAGTAATGTGGAATATTGTGATGGGTAGATATATGGAGATATTGTGATGGGTAGATATATGGAGATATTGTGATGGGTAGATATATGGAGATATTGTGATGGGTAGATATATGGAGATATAATCTCATGGAAGCATTGACAGTAACAAGATTTTCTCTGCCCCAATCAAAAATAGTTCTTAGATTGGCAGATAAGCATACTACGGCTTCATCATGTGAGTTTTGGAGTAACTGCATGGTTGGGCATTGTGGAAAACTGGTTGTATAGTGTAATATAAGAGTCATCAGCATATGAGCGTATAGGGCTAGAGGTGCAAATGAGAAGATCATAATTGAATATTTGAAAAAGAACTGGAGACAAGATAGAACCCTGTGAAACACCGGAGTTGATAGGTTGAGGAAGTGAGCTATGGCCGTCCACAACCTCAGCAAGGAAATTAAAGATAAAGGCACAGACAGAGGGATAGAAACCAAAGGGTGGCAGTTTGGAAGTAAGGGATATAATGTGAGAGATATTCGGCCTAGGAAAGGTAATTGTGTAAACTCTATCTATCTATATGCTCAGGCCCAATCCCCATTTTGGGGGTAGCCGACTCAAGACAGAGCAAGAACAGGGAAAACACAAAAACAACATAAAACAAAAAATAAACACAGATAAAAAACACAAACTCTCACACATCCAGGTCACCCAGGAGAAGACCCAGAGACCAGGGTTACCAAGGTCGCTCCAGCACTCCCCCGGCCCCTGACCACCCGGAGAGGTTCCGATCTCGGCAGGCAGACATGCAAACTAGGACATAATTACACCGTGACTTTAATGGGAGATTTCCACTTGAGGGATTTTTTTCTGGACCCATTTCTCTCTCATGTTTAGCCCCATTGATTTTGAGATTTTAAGACGTTCGCCCAAATAGTTAGGCGATTTTAAGAACTTTCGCCACATTTCTGTCAATTTTAAGACCTTTCCTGCCACCTAGATGTCGATTTTTTCCTAGTGAACGATAGCGAGCCTGTAATGTAAGAGAAACCGGCCTTCGGCCAGGTAATTGTTCTACCGAAAAATTTACAAATTTATCTTAAAAGGGGGTTTATGGGGTGTAATCTTAAACTTGATAGAGGTCTAGGGAACAAACTAAAAACCTCCCCTTAAGTTTTCGAAGCTATCCCGAACTGAATCGAATCTTTTCATGAATTATTTGCCCAACCTATTCATTTTGAAGTTTTTTTTTGTTATTCGAGGATTGATATTGGGCTAGGAATGATGTTGTGTAGTGCAAAACGACGTATTTCAGGCGGAAATAATACCTGACAGCAAAAATTATTAGTGGTACTGATATCAATTGAACTCTCTTATAATTCAAGAGTGGATCCAAGTATGACACCTCGAGGGACTCTGGGGTGAGTGCAGCTGAAAAGCATAGACATAATATGGCTGTATTGAGATATAGGAGAAGGGTGTACAGGTAGGCTGGCACTTAGAATATGAAGGCAATAAGTTATATATTAATTTATTTGTATTGTATCTATTTGTTTAATTATGTATTTATTTATGTATCTATTTGTATGGGTTTATATTTGGGAGGGGGGATTCCTCCCCAAATCTCCAGACGAAACTGTCAGCTGGGGTGAAAGGATTGACAGACTGGGGTACATAGAGAGAGAGAGAGAGAGAGAGAGAGAGAGAGAGAGATTTTACATAGATACACTGACCACACAGACCTTACGATCCCAGCGAGGTTGTCAGGACTTAATAATTCTAGTAGAGATTGCTAACCCGAGAATAAAGGACAGTGGAAGGAAAGGATAGCAAAGAAGAAGGCTCTCTCCCCACCCTCCGTTCCCTCCGGAAATTACCGTACATGAAGACAGTTGGAAATGAATAACCTTGCAGATCTGGAAACCGCCTGAAGGAATTTATAGAAAATTAGAAATTGAAAGGAAATTGCATGCATACCTTCACCTGTAATAATATATACATACACATACACACATATATACATACATATACACATACATACATACATATATACATACATACACACACACACACACATACACATATACACACACATACACATATATATATATATATACCCACATATACATACACATACATATATTCATATATTTATATATATATTTGTTTTCTTCCCCTCAGTTAGCTCTCTTCAACTGGAAGCAGTGTTCGTTACTACCACATCGTTCTATCATTGGTTATTACCTACTCCATCCCTATTTCTCTGTGGTATGAGTCTAGATTTATTTTAAATGCATCTATTGAGATACTATCTATTACTTTATTTGGGAGCTTATTCCACTCACTAATTATACTGTGAGTGAAGATTTGTTTTGTTATATCACGTATATTGTATAATATTATGAGAGAGAGAGAGAGAGAGAGAGAGAGAGGGAGAGAGAGAGAGAGAGAGAGAGAGAGAGAGAGAGAGATAATAGTACACAATAAGGAGTAGTGTCGGCGTGAAAACGTATTCACTCCAAAGCCATGTACACCAAGCTGACCGAGAAATGTATGAGCAAATTGCAGACGTAAGTAACTCGCAAGATACCGTAATTTTTGGCGACTTCAATTAACCTGTGACCAAGTGGGGAGATAGTATTACTTCACACTCTGGACAAGACCTGTATGCAAACTTGCAAGAGAGTTCGCTATATAAATTTGTTAGATCTCCAACCCGTGGAAATAACGTCCTTGACCTTGTACTTTCAACAAAAGACAAATTTATAGAGAATTTGAATGTCGATGTTGAATTCAGTAACAGCGACCATCGTACGATAACTTTCAGTTTAAAGTTTACTAGTAATTAACGAACCAAATAGCAGCATCTAGAAAGACCCTAATTTAAAGCAAGCAAACTTTCGTAAGCTAAAATGAATGTTTATAGAAACTAGCTGGAGCTTTCTAATTAACAATAACGACATAAATACATCTTGAGAATTAATCGCAATCACTTACCTAAAAGCAGTGCAAGACTGCATACCATCGAAAATACCGCGTACATGCCATAATGATAAGCCCAAATGGTGGAAAAAAGAGATTTCAGACTGTCTGCTTGCTAAAAAAGTTGCTACTGATAGATTAAAATCCTCACAAAATTACAAAGAACGGGTGAAATTTGTAAAACTGCGACGCAAAGCCAAAAAGTTAATCAAGCAAAGTTAAATTACCCTGGAGTTACATGTTGTGAATCAAAGTAAAACAAACCCGAAATAATTCTATAGTTATAACAGAAAGAAGAAAGTAGTTACTTCAACTGTTGGACCATTCGTCGATGAAAATGGAGAATACACCAAATACGAAGTACAAATGAGTAATGCCCTCAATACCTTCTTTGTATCATTTTTTTACAACAGAAGACCTCAATGATATACCTACAGCATCGCCGATTCAAATTGATAATTCTGATGTTCTAAGATATATCACCATTACAGAGAGAGAAGTATTAAAATGTTTAGATAAACTCAAGCATAGACTACAGTAGATCTGGACTGGACACGAAAATGGAACTTTGCAGTAAGGGACCCAAAATCGGAGAATGAACCCCCAAGTTCGAAACTTGAAACCGCGAAAATATCATATTTTCGCAGTTTCCAGGTTCGAACTTGGGGTTTCGTTTTCCGATTTGGGGTCCCTTACTGCAAAGTTCCATTTTCGTGTCCAGTCCAGATCTACTGTAGTCTATGACTCAAGATAAAATAAGTCACCCAGACCTGATACAATCTCACCTAGAGTCCTAAAGGAATCTAAGGATGAGCTCTCCAAACCACTGACATTGCTATTCAATAAATCCTTGCATTCTGGAACTATGCCTGATCAGTGGAAGCTAGTCATCGTAACCCCCCGATATTAAAAAAAGGCAGCAAGAAGGCACCAGAAACTATCGTCCAATTAACTTAACCTTAGTTGTATGCACAATGCTAGAAACACTCATAAGAGACAGACTCATAAATCACTCCGAGAAAAATAACATACTTAAAGATGCTCAACACAGCTTTCCTAACAAACGTTCCTGTTTAACAAACCTCTTAGCCTTCTCCACGAAATCCTCAACCTCTATGATGAGAGTAAAGCTGTAGGTATTATATACCTTGATTTTCAAAAGGCCTTTGACAAAGTTCCTCACAAACGTTTACTACTAAAACTAAAAGCGCATGTAATACAAGACGGTGTGTTGATATGGATAGAAAATTGGCTCAGCGACAGAAAGCAAAAAGTAGTCATAAATGGTAAGGCATCTAAATATGTACCAATGCAAGTAGCAGAGTACCCCAGGGATCAGTACTAGGACCAATTATCTTTCTAATTTACATCAATGACATAGATAAGGGTCTCACCTGTACAATCTTAAAGTTTGCTGACTATACAAAAATTGCAAATAGCGTACTCTCAAAAAAACAAGTTGATGATATGCAACACAATCTAGATAAGTTGTCAAGTTGGGCCCAAATTTGGCAAATGAGTTACAATGCGGATAAATGTATAGTACTATATGTATATTGGATCCCGAAATGAGAAAGCAAACTATTCGATGAATGGCACTCAGCTTAAGAGTGTAGACAGAGCAACCGATCTGGGAATAACAATATCGAGTAACCTAAAACCGAGTCAATAATGTTCAGAAGTTGTTAAGAAGCCAAAACAAATAATTGGCTTTATAGGCAGGTCATTTGAGCATAAATACAAAGAGGTTATCCTAACTCTTTACAATTCCTTAGTCTGCCCTCTTCTGGAATACTGCGTTTAGTCCTGGTGCCCTTATTACCAAAACGATATAGACAAGCTAGAACGAGTTCAACGTAAAGGTACCAAAATGATACCTAGCCTAAAGAACAAAAGGAGTGATTTAGAGAATTATACCTATTTCCTTTAACCCCGCGCAGATTAAGAGGCGACTTAATTCAAGTGTTCAAAATCATCAAAGGCATCAACAATATGAACTGTAGTAAGTACTTCACTATCGACCAATCTAATTACACTCGGGGAAATGGTTGCAAAATTATTGGTAAATCTTTTAACTCACACGAATCTAAGAATTTCTTCTTCAATCGAGTTGTCAACTTGTGGAATGGGCTTCCCCGAAACGTTATAGACTGCAGCACCGTTGATTCCTTTAAACTTCGCCTAGAAAATGTTCTTGCATCAAAACTGTGACTGACTGCGTTTATAAATGAATAACTTTATTTTATTCCCCCCTCAAATTCATCAAGGATTATTGCGTATATATATATATATCACTAAGATGTTACTCTCCTTTTCCCAGATATACGAAAACTTATAACTGTGTTATGTTACTAACCCATTTTTCCCCTAGTAACTTCCTAATCCTGCCACGGACATTAGTTCAAGGGCAGTAGTTCCCTTTCCAATGTTCCCTTACCCAGTGTAAACCACTGGTTGGACACTTGATCCTCAGTGCTTTGGAGGAGAAGCAGCCTAGAGGAATCACTAGATCTGTTGTTGCTTGATTTCCTTTGTACTCCTTTGTACACATGGTCTATCTCTAGCCGATTATTTCAGTTATATAGGACCCTTTTTTTTTTAGTTAACTCTTAATGTACCGGCGACTTTTTAACATTTTATTCTAGCTATATTTTGACGATATTATGCAGTTTAAGAAGGATCTATGGTAATAAAAAGGGTTAAGTGAGATAGTTTGAAGCCTGCTAAATGATTGATGCCCTTTATAAACTGAATACAATCGTCTATTAGTAGCCAGAATAAAGTAAAAAGGACGGCAACTGTACTGTAAGGGTTGAATATTGCTTTCAGCATACGATGACGCACGTCTTCATGTTTTATCTAGCTATCATTAGACGACGTGTAGGACAATTTTGAGGAAGTTACAGGGTTAATAATTAAGGTAGTTTTACTCTTTGATATTTAAAATGCTTGGCAGTTCCTTAAGCCCACTTTTATACGAATTATGTCACATCTAGTGATATACTTCCTGTCTAGTTGCAGATACCAGTGCAAAATAATCTCTAAATGTAGCCAGAAAGAAGTTGTGGATCAAATGTTGACGATAAAACCTCTCGTGTGAAGCCTCTTTAATCGGTCTGTAATGCCGAACCTGGAGGTGCTGGTGCCTCAAATTGCCAGTATCTTGGAATCTGCCCCACCAAACACAGGCTATATGGATACGAAACCAACGGGCCCGATTTCTGTGACCTTAGATCCACCCCGGCTTGAAAGGGAAATATAATACGGGCAATGGGGCAAACCACGCCTCCCAAGACCCCACAAAATCCCTGAACCTGTGCTGCTGCCTTTGATATCATTGGTCCCCAAGACTCCAGGATGCAACCAATCTATCAATGAGTGGCCTAGGGAGCAGCAGCTGGACATTCTTACCCGGAGACTGAGGACCAGGAGAAGAAGACAAAAATTACATGACATCCTCGGTAGCGATGCCGACAGAAGCTCACCTTGCTAACGCAAACAGCTCCCTATCTGGCTATACCGTGAGGTTAAGGTCTGTGATTTTCGACCACTGACGGGAGATAATCGTCCCTTTGGTGACAAGTTACCCTAAACTGCATCTTGAGTAGCTTATTCGGGTAAAGCCTGGCTATTCTGGCACTGATGTGAGTAGCTCCATCAAAACTGTGGTTGCAGTCACCTAACCCCTGTTTTGAGTAACTCATTCAGGTAGGTCTGAGATTCTCGGCTACAGCGTGAGTCCCTCTTGTTACAAGGTACCCTAACCCCTGTCTTAAGTAGTTCTTTCAGGTTAAGCTTGAGAAAGTCAGCAATGGTATGAGTAGCTCTGCAAACTTGTAGTCCGAGTATATCGACCCCCTCACTACTGCCAGTCAACGAAGCAGCCCAGAGAATAAGCAACAGACACCAGAAGGATCAACAGAGACCTATTGATCCAGATGAGATGATCGCCCTACACACGAACCCGGCCGGACCACCACTGGACGGGCATTAGTTACATTTTTCTCTGGCTTTCAGAGTCCCTTAATAGGCTCTAAGAAGAAGATTAATTACAAACAAAACACACCCTATCATAAATCTTTGCCATCATAGGACTTAACCTTGGTTACATGTGAACGACTCAGTTCATGTAGTAAGATATTAAGTTGATGCTGTTAATTACTTCCCTCCTACAACACCTGCTCGACACACTCTTAATTATTATTCTAGCTACCACGCCCCCATTGAGATTCAACTTAACTAATGTCACAAGCGTATTATTTGGATAACACATTGTAAATACCAAATTATATTCTTAATCATTATCCATATATTGTAGATTTGTTGACCATTGTTTCTTGTTAATTTTGTACTTGTCCTATGTTTTGATTCAAACAAGTACCCTTGAGTGCCTCTTACCGTCACCACGATTTACATATGTTATTTGCATTCATTGATTTATATACAAATAAAAACCTTAAATACCAAATTCTGTTCACTGCCTGACCGTCCCCAGTCAATTAATGGACTTTCCACTCATGACAAGAGAGATTACACCTGCCCTTATCAACGATATTCAGGGACGGTATCCAACGGACATATAAAGTCACCTGTAATTAGATCATGAACAAAATCCCCTATATATTATAATGTATATTATATGTCGCGAATTTAGGGGACCCACCTCGTTTTTTTTCTCGCTCTCCCTCTCTCTGGGTTGTATTCATTCGGCCCCATTCAGCCTACTGTCTTAAGACGTTTATCCCCATCTAGGTGTCGATATTTTCCTGGTGAGCGGTAGCAAGCCAGCATATTATTAAAACAAAAATTGACAGCAGGCTACATTTTTATTGTTTTCGATAGACAAATTTCTCCCATGCTACGCTGGCTCGTTATCGCTTGCCAGGAAGAAATCGACACCTGGCTGGGGATAAACGTCTTAAAACAGTAGGCTGAATGGGGCCGAATGGATACAAGCCAGAGAAAGAGAGAAAGGGAGAGAAAAAAGCAGGTCAACCCCCTTAACACCTACTTTCCGCAGCTGACACTTTTCTCCTACATATTACACGGCTTGTGCTGCCAGTCAACACCTTACTACTCCCAAGGTCTCTGACGCAATTGGACATGGCCCGTTTGTCTGGTCACCCTTCTTCCTCGTGTTTACCACCAATAGTTTTACGAATTTATGACGATCAGCTCATTAATTTGTCGATTTTAAGAACTTTCGACCCATTTCTTTGTCAATATTTAAACCTTTCGTGCTATGTAGGTGTCGATTGTTTTCCTGGCGAACGATAGTTAGCCTGTAATTTTAGAAGAACTGGCCTTCGGCCGGGAGATTTTTCTACCGAAAAATGTACACATTAATCTATAAGGAGGATCTAATGGATGTTTCTTTTAAGCTTGATGGAGGTCTAGGGAAGAAACTAATCAAATAATAAGAAGATGCATAAATGATCGAATCTTCCCTTCTTAAGTGTTGTGGTAACGTAGGTGAGGGAGAGCTACAAGGAGCTACAAGGCATATTAGTATCTCCAACACCCTACGGTCCATTCCAAGTGGACAGAACACTATTGTGTAAAGCACTTCACTAATTGCAGATTCTTCTATCATACCACAACTCATATTTTTCAATATGTATGTAGGAGACACAAGGCAAAGCTGTCTGTAACAAGTGCCAACATAAATACCAGTAAATACAAACATTATTATAAGACAATGACGAAAATGGCAACAAGAATAACATCATAAATATATTCATAATAATGGCAACAAGAATAACATCATAAATATATTCATAATAATGGCAACAAGAATACACACACACACATATACACACATAACACACACACACACGGATACACACACACACACACACATAATAATTAATATCACCACCAACTGCACTACTTAATTAAAGAACACACACACATACACACACACACATATACACACACACACACACACACACACACGACACACACACACACACACACACACACCACACTACACCACACCACACACACACACACACACACACACACACACACACACACACACACAGCCCGTAGCCTAGTAGGTAGAGCTCTCGTCTCACACACGAGGGGGTCGGGGGTTCAATCCCGGCCGGGCGGAGACAAATTGGGCTTGTCTCCTTTCATGTGTTAGCCTCAGTTCACCTAGCTGTAAATAGGTACCTGGAATAAGTGGACGACGTTGTGACGTCCCATCTGGGGTTGGCAAAAATGGTACAAGGCGAGATGGGTATCATATGGTTCACCTAAGCTGATGGCTACCTAAGCCTTCGGGCGAGACGGTACCGTCTATAGTGAGAATGGTACCATACAGATCCACCCTAAGCCTTCGTTTCCGATGTCGCCAATTGGCTAAAAATACAGACTACACACACATCCACAGCCATTCCAACGATACATATAACACCTACACATATAGGAGGCGGGAAATAAAGAGCATGGTCACTCCCGCAATACAACTAGAGTAAGTACACATGGTGTTTGATATCATCCTTTTCTACATTGTTTATATCTTAACAATCATTTGGGAGTTATATACGTAGTCAGATTGTGTGTTGCTGGTGTTTTAATTTTATCTCATTGGTTCAGCAGCGTAGGGCAGTGACAAGAAATTGGCGTTGTGGTCGCTGTGGTCCAGTTGGTTAAGGCGCGTTGTTTCGTGCTGACCGCAAGGGGCCGGGGGCGAGGGTTCGAATCCACCAGAATCCTAAAGGTTTTTTCGGCCATAGCGACGGAGAGAATTGTATCGTGGTTCCTCCCTAACCAAGCTGTTATCAGCCTGTGTTAGCCTACACATTTTCTCACCAATGCAAAGTGCATCTGCGTATGTACAGTACTAGGTGAGAAGCCAGGCACCTCATGGTTGCCAAAGGTCGCATGAAACCTCGTAGTTAAGGTACCTAGGTTAAAGAAAAACTCTGTAGATTTTTCAGCCTCTAGGCTGCAATGAACAATAAATCGACAATGATTATTATTATAATAATTATTATTATACACACAACACACACAAACACCCCACACCACACACACACATACACACACACACACACACACACACACACACACACAAGAAAGAAGAAAACAGAAAGGAGATGAAATTGAAACACTGGCATGGAAAACAAAAAACAAGGAAAAAAATATATAAATGGCATTAACAAAAAAGTAAAAGGAAAAAAGTGAGAGAAAATTGATGTGAATAAGAAAGAATACAGAAGGGAATAATAAAACAGAAATACAGCGCTAACGATTGATACAGATAAAGAGAGTGGCAAAAAGGAGAGAGGAGGTTTTTAGTTAAAATGCAAAAAGGAAAGCTAAACAAAATGGAGTAGAATAGGAAGGGAGAGAACAATAGAACAGATAATAAAGAAACAAAATGCTAAAGATCGATAAGTATACAGATAGAAGAGGGAGAGGCAACTATAATAAAGAAAATAGTGAAATACAATAAAGAACCCGAGTGCTAAAGATAGATAAAGATAGGAGAAGGAGAAGCAACCACAATAAAGAAAATATAGAGAGCAAATACAGAAACAGAGGGCTAAAGATTAAAGATAGAGAGAGAGAGAGAGAGAGAGAACCATAATAATAATGGAGGGAAAAGGTAAACATACCTCGGACAAAGAGAGGGAGTGTGTGGGTCGGAGGAGAAGTGACCAGCGGGGAAGAAATGGGTGGTTGAGGTCAAGGGAACGAAACCCAAGATGCTGGTTGGAGGCTGGATCACAGAAAATGGGGGTGAGGTAACAGCAAATGGGGTGGGGTAACAGAAAATGGGGTGGGGTAACAGAAAATGGGGGTGAGGTAACAGAAAATGGGGGTAGGGTAACAGTAAATGGGGGTTAGGTAACAGAAAATTGGGGTGAGGTAACAGAAAATGGGGGTGGGGTAACAGAAAATGGGGGTAGGGTAAGAGAAAATGGGGTGGAGTAAGAGAAAATGGGGGTTGGGTAACATCAAATGGGGGTGGGGTAACAGAAAATACGGTTTGGGTAACAGAAAATGGGGGTTGGGTAACATAAAATAGGATTGGAGTAACAGAAAATGGGGGGGGGTAACAGAAAATAGGGTTGGGGTAACAGAAAATGGGGGTGGGGTAACAGAAAATGGGGGTTGGGTAACAGAAATGGGGGGTTGGGGTAACAGAAAATAGGGTTGGGGTAACAGAAAATGGAGTTGGGGTAACAGAAAATGGAGGTGGGGTAGGAGGGGTAACATAATAGGGCACTGGCTAAAGGTTTCACACGGTGTTGGTCATTTGGGCGGTGTGTGTGTGTGTGTGTGTGTGTACAGTACGGATGCTTTACAAATATGTGTGTGTGTGTGTGTGTGTATACAGTGCGGACGCTGTACAAATGTATGTGTGTGTGGGTGTGTGTGTACAGTACGGATGCTGTACACATATGTGTGTGTGTGTGTGTGTGTAAAGCTCTAGGTAATAAACCTATAGTATCGTTCTATTATAATTTCTGTGGTGGTGGTGGTGACTCTAATTAGTAGGGAATTATGTTTTTGTTATAGTTGCTGTAGTGGTTGTTGTTGTTATTGTTGTTGTAGTGGTTGTTGTTGTTATTGTTGTTTTGGAGCAGAGGTTTGGTCGGTAATTAGTATTGTGATGATCACCGCGTGAGTGATTATCCTCAGGGATTGTGAGAGCTTTGTGTGCTGTGGTACTAGTGGTGGTGTGGTGGTACTGGTTGTGATGGTAGCGAGATTGCATTGGTGTTTATAGTAGTGGTGATGGTAATGGTGTGGTGGTAGCCTACTGTTTGTGATGGTAGTGGTGATGGTCTAAAAATGATCATAATACAAATAAAACAAATGTTATCGTATCTTGAGGGGTTAACTGAAGCGATTGTGTGTAAATTTACTGATTTGGTAGTTTTATGCATATTCTGTGTAATATATACTGTATATATTATAAACAGTATCTTCATTATAAAAGCGAAAATTATTTTATCCCTTTCATGGAGCCGGGATTGCCGTTTAGTAAGCAGAAATAGAAGTATCTTAAACTCATAATTACTTCCCCAAAATTAGTGTTCTGCCCACAACTCGTTCAAAGACAATTACAGAAGTTGAAGTAACTAAACTAATGGTTCCTAAACATCACTGATGATCACAAACGTGTTTAAGGGAGGTGACCTGCTTCGTTTCTCTCCTTTTCTCTTTTTTCTCTGGCTTGTATCCATTTGGCCCCATTCAGCATACTGTTTTAAGACGTTTATCCTTATCCAGGTGTCGATTTATTCCTGGCGAGCGATAGTGAGCCAGCATTGTATGAAGAAATCTGGCTTCGCCGGAGACATATTTCTATCAACAAATTTACAAACTTAGCCTGTTGTCAAAAACATTTTACAAAATATGCTGGCTCGCTACCGCTCGCCAGGAAAAATCGACACCTGGATTGGGACAAACGTCTTATAACAGTAAGCTGAATGGGTCAGAGTGGATACAACCCAGAGAGAGAGAAAAAATAAAAACGAGGTGGGCTCTCTTAATTATCTCAGAATCGCGTTCTTGTGTGTGAATGGGCTAATATGCAAATTAAATGATATAAGTGTCTACATGACAGATTACCTAGATCCATGTTATCTCTCTCTCTCTCTCTCTCTCTCTCTCTCTCTCTCTCTCTCTCTCTCTCTCTCTCTCTCTCTCTCTCTCTCTCTCTCTCTCCACACACACACACACACACACTCTCTCTCTCTCTCTCTCTCTCTCTCTCTCACACACACAACCATTCACCTGCCATCTAGGGGATCGGTTTCACTCTTTGATGTCACCCATTATTACCGACGTCCGGGTACTGCTACATCGGCTGTTTACGGTATTTTTGACCATGTATAATTGTTGCCTATACTCCACGAAAGACTCTTTGCCAGGCTTAGAAATAGGTTAGGTTTAATTTGGTTAGTTTATATTAACTTAGGGACACAGGCATCATGTGGATACGTTGGTTGACTTAAGGTTTGGTTAGGCTAGAAAAGTTACATAAGATAAGATAGGTTGATGTTAGTTTATATATGCTAGCCATCGGAAAATATGTTAGTTTCGGTATATATATATATATATATATATGCTAGGTTGGTTTAGTTTAGCTTTAGATAAATTAACTCCTGGAGAATCTAACATACATTTTTGTATTGTAGTTCGGATATCATAAGATGATTTTAAGTAATTTAGAGAGAATATCTACGAATCAGACGGGTAAATATTATCTCAATTAACTCTTTAGCTTTCACATGTTCATCCTTAGCTGAATAAAATCGTGTAATGATTGCCAATATATACTGGAAACATGCGTCATGATCCTCAAAGGGTTGTTTTACGAAAAGCTGGCAAAGTCGTTAGGTTTGGGGACGATAGCTTATCTTAGAATATATTTACCTAGCCAAAGCTTGGCTGACGGATTCGGTTGACATACATAACCCTTTATGCACCAGCAACCGACTTTTTCACTTTATTCTAGCTATATTGAGAGGATTTTGTACAGTTTAGGAAGGACATGTGATATTAAAAAGAGTGAAGGGTGATAGTTCGAAGCCTGGTAATTGTTGGAGGCTCTTTTGAAACTGAATAAAATCGTCTGATAGTAGCCAGAATAAAGTTAAAGGAACGTCGCCGGTACAGAAGGGGTTAATTTAGGATAGGTCAGGCAAAGTCTTCAGGTGAGGACACGATAGGTTATCTTATCATATAATAACCTAGCCTAATTCTGGCTGACAGGTTCGATTTCCATGGAGGAGGTTACTGTTGTTTTTTCTGAACCTCCTTCTACCTCATGTTTAGCCCCATTAATTTTGAGATTATAAGACATTCACCCAATTGGTTTGTCGAATTTAAGACCTTTCGTCCCATTCTTTTATCAATATGAAGACCTTTCGTGCCATTTAAGTGCCGATTTTTTCCTTGCAAATGATAGCGAGCCTGTAATGTTGGAGGAACCGGCGTTAGGCCGGGACATAATATTATTTCTACCGAAACAAGTACAAGTTTATGTAAAAGGGGGATCTTGAAGATATTTTAATAAGGTTGATGGAGTTTAGAGAGGAGAAGAAAAATAAAACAATAATATATAAATATGTAATTAAACTACTGAACAAGCTCTACCCCCTAAGACTCAAACTATGTTCAGATAGGCATAAAAGAGGTTAACTTAGATTACATAAGGTGTGAGTGAATCTACTAAGAATATATGCGAAGTGACTGTGAGCGGTAAGACAGAGGGACACAATACTTTAACCGTCAGCACCTAACCCTAAGTAGGATTATTTCCGTATGGGCAGGATTTGGGAGATATGGAATTAGACATAGAGCGTAAGGTGCTTTGATAGGCCGATTCAACATGTAATATAAGACTCTATAGGTATTTGGAGATCTACCTTTATATATATCGTTATTTTTGTTGTCCATATTCTCTCTCTCTCTCTCTCTCTCTCTCTTTATATATATATATATATATACATATATATATATATATATGATCCATTATGGTAAATGGATGAATTAAGTGAAAGGGAAACACAGGTAAGAGCTTGAATTCTTTATTTATCTTACGTTTCGGGCTACGCAGAACCCATCTTCAGAGATGGGTTCTGCGTAGCCTTAAACGTAAACAAAAAATAAGGAATTCAAGCTCTTTCCTGTGTTTCCCTTCTACCTAATTCTTTTGGTGAGACCTTTTCTATTGCGCTAGACATATTGAAGGCCTTCAATAGAGTCTGGCTCAAACCTCTAATTTCTAAACTACCCTCCTTCGGTTTCTATCCCTCCATCTGTGCCTTTGTCTCAAATTTCCTTTCTGGCCATTCCATAGCTGCAGATGTGGACGGCCATTGTTCACTTCGTCATCCTATCAACTCCATTGTTCCTCAGGGTTCTGTCCTATCTCCAATTCTCTTTCTGTACCTCCAGTCCTATCCATTCATACTCCAGACGAATCTACATTGCACTACTCAACTAGTTTTCCAGAACGCCCCAGCAAGCAATCCTTCAAAAACAAATGTAATGAAGCCATACAAAACTTATTTTTTGATCTAACTACCATTTCCAATTGAGGCAGAGAATACCTTGTTACCTTTAATGCTTCCAAAACTCAATTTCTCCATCTATCTACCCGACGTGAACTCCCAGAGGAATATCCCTTATACTTCAACAATACAAAAATCAACCCTTCACCTTCTCTCAATATTCTTGGTGTCTCTTTTTCTTCTGGTCTCTCGTGGAAGGACCATATCACCACTCTTGCTAAGGCAGCCTTCCAAAAGCTGGGTGTGCTCAACAGCCTCAAGGGGTTCTTTACATCTGCACAGCTTCTTGCTCTGTGCATCTTTGTATTGAGTGTTGTTCACATGTGTTGGGAGGATCCTCTTACACAGCACTTCTGGACAAGGTAGAAAGGAAAGCCTTTCATATCATTAACTCCTGTCCACTCACCTACTCTCTGTAATTTCTCTCTCTTTGCCGCAATATTGCATCTCTCTCGCTATTCTATCTCTACTACGAGAATCAATGTTCCTCAGAGCTCTCTCAGTGTATACCACCTCCTCTACGTAGGGTACATAGTACCCGTCTTGCAACACAATCCTACCCCTACTCTGTACAACTCTCCAACTCAAGAGTGAAATGATACTCCCAATGTTTCTTCTATTCAACAGCTGAGCTCTGGAACTCTCTCCCTCAATTCATGTTTCCCTCATCCTATGACTTAAATTGGTTCAAACTCCGTGTATCTAGACATTTTGGCTCGAACATTACTTGTTTTTGGCCCTATCACTCTTTCAACTCTTGGAGAGGCACTCGTCACAGGCAGTTTTGCCTTTTTTCTCCCTCGTCCACAAACAAATTATATATATATATATATATATATATATATATATATATATATATATATGTATACTGTATATATGATGTTTATCGGATCCACGCCATCGGATGCAGAAAGGAAGCAACCAACACTTTGAAGCTCCACTGTGACCATCTAGAGCGACATATGAAGCACCCAACACTTTGAAGCTCCACTGTGACCATCTAGAGCGACATATGAAGCAACCAACACTTTGAAGCTCCACTGTGACCATCTAGATTCTAGAGCGACATATGAAGCACCCAACACTTTGAAGCTCCACGGTGACCATCTAGAGCGACATATGAAGAACCAACACTTTGAAGCTCCACTGTGACCATCTACAGCGACATATGAAGCAACCAACACTTTGAAGCTCCACTGTGACCATCTAGAGCGACATATGAAGCAACCAACACTTTGAAGCTCCACTGTGACCATCTAGAGCGACATATGAAGCAACCAACACTTTGAAGCTCCACTGTGACCATCTAGAGCGACATATGAAGCAAACAACACTTTGAAGCTCCACTGTGACCATCTAGAGCGACATATGAAGCACCCAACACTTTGAAGCTCCACTGTGACCATCTAGAGCGACATATGAAGCAACCAACACTTTGAAGCTCCACTGTGACCATCTAGAGCGACATATGAAGCAACCAACACTTTGAAGCTCCACTGTGACCATCTAGAGCAACATATGAAGCAACCAACACTTTGAAGCTCCACTGTGACCATCTAGAGCGACATATGAAGCACCCAACACTTTGAAGCTCCACTGTGACCATCTAGAGCGACATATGAAGCAACCAACACTTTGAAGCTCCACTGTGACCATCTAGAGCGACATATGAAGCAACCAACAATTTGAAGCTCCACTGTGACCATCTAGAGCGACATATGAAGCACCCAACATCTCAAACAAGCTTCAATTGATAATCTTGGGGTCTTACAAGAGATACAAAGGAGTACAAAGGTACAAAGGAGTACAGGCTACTGAACAGCCTACAGTCCCGAGGTTGAGACATAGAAAATACAAATTGGCAAGACATGATTGGTGTTGTTTGAAGCATGTTGGAATCAGTAATTAAGAGAGAGAGAGAGAGAGAGAGAGAGAGAGAGAGAGAGTACAAAGGAAAACAACATATTTATTGATCCTTTCGAGGCTGCTTGAACCTAAACTACCTAACCTGGGTGAGAAAAAGATAACGGTAGCTGCTATTCGTTTGTAAACACAGTTAATCGAGAATTATGAGCGATATATTTATCTAGACATATTTTAAAAGTTTCAACAGTACTGCATTCAATGACATGACGGGGTAGTCCATTCCATAGGTTTATTACTTGATTGAAAAATATATGCTTTGCCTCATGGGAGTTAAAATGCTTTCCGATTACCTTGCAACCATTTCCTCTAGTGTAATTCGAATGATCAATTGTGAAATATTTGTTGACATCCATATTCTCAATAGCTTTAATAATTTTAAACTCTTGAATTAGGTCCCCTCTTAGCCTGCACTTTGCTAAACTGAACAAATTTAACTCTTTTTAGATGCCCTTCATTTGACTTTTTTCTCAGTCTAGGGATGATTTGTGTCCCTCTCTGCTGTATTCTCTCCAGTTTATCTATGTCCTTTTGATGATATGGACACCAAATTTGTACACAGTATTCCAAATGGTGGCGAACCGAAGAATTGTATAAGATGAATATGACATTTTCAGATTTGTATTCAAACAATCTTATAATGAATCCAATTTTTTGGTTTGCTTTCTTAACCCGGGAACTGCGGGGAGACTCTTAATAGTTCCCCCGGGGACTGCGGGAAGACTCTTAAGAGTCAGAAAAAAAAAATCAACTTTTGACATCGAAAAAAAAAAAATATATATATTTTTATTTGTTTATTTTTTTATTTTTTTTTTGGCCCCTGGGCCATGCAAAATCTCAGTCCTTCCCCACTTTCCTCTTCTCCTTCAGTTATCACCTATTTTCCCTGTTATTCCCTTATTCTGAGGTATATTTTCGTGCTAACATTAGCGAGTTGCAAGCAGGGCGTTGTCATCACTGATGGCAAGCGAGTGCAAGAGAGAGAGAGAGAGTATCAATCGACTGTGTCTCAGTGGCCTTGGGGGAAATTAGCGGGAAAGCAGCTTGCCTCACCCATACATTATACAACTCGCGGCCTATATCTCCGATTTTGACCATCCAAACGCTGTTTCCACTCGTTTTATTGTTGTTTCAGGTTAATACCTTTATAATCAACCGTATAAGGCGCGTATGGATAAGTATTAATGCTATTAACCCCTTCCGCACCGCGCGGCCATCCCGTTCAGTAGGCCTACATACCGCTCCCTCCCACCCCGCCCCCATCCCTCCCACGCGCATTATCCACCCACTAAACCTTGCCAAATACCCATTAATTTGTATAGTAGAGTAGTTAGGTACAACAGGATAGCAGTATTAGAAGTAGTAGTAGTATCAGTAGTCGAAGTTATCAAATGTTCCCTACTAAATACACGTAAATAATAATAATGATGATAATAATAATAAATGGCATAATAATGCGTATGAAGACCAAGATGGCGAATGCACAGAGACACAAAAACACTATAATCCTGCGTGGGTGGGGCCTAGGGGAAGACTGGGCCCTGGGGGAAAAATCTGGCTCTCATTAGTCGAGAGATACCGTGACGTCACGGTCCTCGGTGACGTCACAGGGCTCTGGTTGGCTGCTCGGGAAAGGGGCGGAGCTTCCTGTATCCCCAGTGTGACTTACAGTACCGTAGAAAGAGCCCCAGGCAGCAAAACCGACTGGCAGCATTTCTTTTAATTTATCACGTACGTGTGTACGGGACGGTATATTTTACTGAAGCGCTTATCACGTACATGTGTACGTGACGGTGCCGAGGAGGTTAATGGTACAATGAATATTTTAGTGACGGAAACACCTCAAATACATGCGCACAGGGAGAGGTGTCTAATTACCCCCATGCGCACTTGTTAGGTTAACTACTTTGGTACATTGTTGGCTGAGTTTTAAAGTCAGTTTCTTTATCAGCATTTTTGAGTTGACTACCATTCATTGAGTAGTTTGAATTTTTATTCTTGTATCCTATATGTAGTACTTTACATTTGTCGGTATTGAAACTCATGCCAGGTTTGGGCCCAATTTGCGCAGTTAACTAAATAATTTTGGATTTGTTGAATATTAAAGGGAGATACTACTTGTTCGCTATTTGGTATCATCTGCAAATTTTTAAATTGTACATGAAAGATCGTAATCGATGTCATTAATATAAATTAAGAAATTAATGGGTACAAACACCGACCCCTGCGGCACACCATTTGTGATATTTTTCCAGTCCGAGGCTTTACCGTTTATTACTACTCGTTGCTTACACCCAGTAAGCCAATTCTCAATCCATCCATCTATGCCATGAGCTTTTAATTTTTATCAAGAGACGCTTGTGGGGGACTTTATCGAATGCTTTTTGGAAATCAAGGTAGACAATGTTGACGACTTTACTTTCGTCAATCATGTTGAAGATCTGAATAAAGTCAAGGTGATTTGGTAGGCATGAACGGTTGTGTCGTAAACCATGCTGTAATTCTTTTATTATATATTTTTTTCTAAATAGTTTACATGTTCATCTCTGATGATTGTTTCAAGCAATTTACATATGATTGAAGTCAAACTTATTGGACGGTAGTTGCAAGGTAGTGATTTGTTTCCTTTTTTAAATATAGGCGGTACATTAGCTAATTTCCATTCATTGGGTACAATGCCATTTTGCATTGTATTGTTAAAAAGAGCTGCTAATGGTTTTGATATCTCGTGTCTTAATTGTTTTTAAACTCTGGGAGAAATAGTATCAGGTCCAGAGGATTTATTATACTTTAGTTTGTTTATGCTGTTTAGTACATCTACTTCCGTGAGTACGATATCACTTTAAAAATCAGCATTGTCTATTATAGATGGTGTGGCATGAGGATTTGAATTACATCTCCTTCGGTAAAGACTGATGCAAAAACGTTATTGTGACTATTACTCATCTGGACTTCATCATCGACAAAATCTCCATTTGCATTAGTTAAGTGGTCTGATATGAGATGTAATCACCTTTTTACTTCTAATATATCAATAGAATGATTTTGGATTTGACTTACTTAACCCCTACTGTACCATAGGATACTACCATAAATATGCCCCCCAGTACCAAGCAATGTGGCCAAAATGGCTTCAGAGGCAAGATATAACAACCTCCCACCTCAAAAGTTTTTTTTTTTTTGTTTTTTTTTTCTATATTCCAACTTACTTCCTCTCGGGCATAGGCTGAGAGCCTTAAACATTCACCGCTTTACAATGAACAGTGAAGCCCGTGAGGTCTTGTTCCAGTCTAGGGAGTGAGACATGTGAAGCACGTAGAGTACAACGAGCACCTGCCATCTTGCCTTCACATGAGGCACGGTGCTCACTCATGGCCCAAAACGACCCCATCTCTGAAGCCACCTCGTTCCCGTGCTTCACTGTCTCACCCCCTACACTTACACACACACAACGCCTCCTGTTGAGCAGATAACTCACCAGGCATTGCACCCATATAGCATATTTTGAATATGGGAATATTCATACAGTGCTATTTAATCAGGGAACAATGAGGGTATTTTATTGATGTTTCGGCTGGCTTGTGGTAATGCACTGATACCAGGTACAGCACAAATTCCATCCCAATAATATCTTCCCATTGATACATCGGGATTTGAACCCGGGACCTTTGGATTACCAGGCCAGTGTCAAGACCACTCCACCACACCTTCCCCTGGAGGAATACTGCCTCTCATAGACTGTGGGGGCTTGGATATAAGCTGAGAAGTGTTGCCAAGGTCATAGAGTAGTGTTCATACGTCGTGGTACCAGGCACTGCCTGATACTGGCAGTTACAAGGATTATATATTACTGACGGCTTGCAGCCGTTGCTGGGATTGTACGGGTTAAGTTTGCAATACAGGATTCCAAGTTTTTCTTACTCTGTTTAATCAGTTTTTTGGCATTTCGTCGGAGAGTAAGATAGCTTAACCTGTCTGATTCATTCTTCGTTCTATTGAAAGTATTGTGGGTTGTTTTTTTGGCATGTAGAAATTTTGTTATTTATGTGTTCCAATATTTAGGCTTAGTTTCGAGTTGGGCGTTGATTTTTCATAGGGAAGCAAAAAGTAATGGCATTATTATATATTTCTGAGAAAGAGTTCCATATCTTATTAGCATCACTGTGGTTTATGAAGTTCCAATCTGTTTTTGGCAAAAATAGTTTGTAGTTTATTGAAATTGGCTTTGGGTACCTTTTCATAACTCTCATTTGATTTATAATTTAGGAATTTGATGTTGAATTTGATCGAACGATGATCACTTGTACTAAATTAATTTCCTACTCTTACTTGGTTTATAAGTCGTCTTTAGTCTCCATGATTAGATCAAGCATGTTGTTGCCCCGTGTTGGATACTGAACAAATTGAAATAATGAACTTTCTAGTAGATTAGAGTACAGGTCCGATTCTGTGTTAGATGTTAGAGATTCACCCCACTGAGCTACTGGCAAGTTGAAGTCTCCAAAATGTACGACATCTTCGTTATCATTAATTTCCGCAATTTGGTCATACACTTTTCTGTCAATTGTTTAGTGATTTAGAGAGAGAGAGAGAGAGTGAGAATGAAATTGTCCAACAAGTGTAAGGATAATCTTAACATTATAGTCTAGTCAAGCTACCACGTATGGGATGAGCCCTGTGTGGAGCTCCAGATAATACGCTCTACATAATATCCATTTGATACAACACTGTAAGCCTCCAGGTCTTATAAACACCCTAATTAATTGTATTGCGTTATTACTTTAAAGTGCATAGCTCACGAGGTCAGCCATCCTCATTATCATAAATGTTAGTGTGCAATATACCTCTTACTATTGTTACTGTTTTATGTGGATGAGGGAGACAAAAGGCAAAACTGCCTGTGACGAGTGCTTCCCCCAGAATTAAAAGAGCGACAGGGCCAAAAATCAAGGAACGTTCGAGTCAAAATGCCTAGACACACAGAGTTCGAAGCAATTTAATTCATAGGATGAGGGAAAGATGGATTCAGGGAGAGTTCCAGAGCACAGCTGTTGAATAGAAGAAAGATTGGGAGTATCGTTTCACTCTTGAGTTGGAGAGCTGCACAGAGAATTGGCGAGATTGTGCTGCAGGACGGGTACTATGTACCCTACGTAGAGGAGGTGGTATACACTGAGAGAGATCTGAGGAACACTGATTATTATAGTAGCAATAGAATAGAGAGAGATATGCAATATTGCAGCGAAAAAAACGACCCAACTCCAACTCCCTTTAAAGTAATAACTCTATAATAATTATCTTTAATGCACCACTGTAAACCTTCAGTCCTATAAAGCCTACGTTAATGTTATTATGGTACGTACTCTATTGAAGTGATAACAAACATAAATCAAGGTACATCATTTAGATGTAATTTAGGTGTGTTGGAAAGAAGTGTGGTGTGCTTTTTAAGTGTAGTAAAATTAATAAGAGGAGGACATGTTTGCGAGAGTAAGCTGGCTTACCCTGTGTGTAGGGAGGCACAAATAGAAACAGTGGGGGAAGCCAGGCACATGAGACAAGAATTCCAGTAACTCCTTATCATATACCTATGTGGCTCCCCTGGGTACTGCCCCGCTCGATTGGTGCCTACAATCTACCCACTTTATTTTGCATTCCATCAATGTATGCCTACAAGAGTACTTATGAGGGTAGTCTTGTTTGTTGGTCTACTGTATATATTTATCGATTAATTTATTTTTTGAGTTTCCTCCCTAGACCTCCATCAAGCTTAAAAAAAACACCCCCTAGACCCCCTTTCAAGATAATTTTGTACATTTTTCGGTAGAAAATGTCCCGGCCAAAGGCCGGTTCCTTCTAAAATTACAGGCTCGCTATCGCTCGCCAGGAAAAGATTGACACCTAAATGGCATGAAAGGTCTTAATATTGACAAAGAAATGAGGCAAAAAGTTTTAAGATCACCAAAGTAACGGAACAAACGTCTTTGCATTTGAAAACTAGCATGCTAAACATGAGGGAGAAGGGGGTCCAGAAAACACGACTATACCTCCCCCTTAAGTACCCAGATACCATATTGTTTCAGACTCCCGGTACCCCCTTATACCATATTGTTTCAGACTCCCGGTACCCCTTTATACCATATTGTTTCAGACTCCCGGTACCCCCTTATACCATATTGTTTCAGACTCCCGGTACCCCCTTATACCATATTGTTTCAGACTCCCGGTACCCCCTTATACCATATTGTTTCAGACTCCCGGTACCCCCTTATACATATTGTTTCAGACTCCCGGGACCCTTACATTGTTTCAGACTCCCGGTACCCCCTTATACCATATTGTTTTCAGGCTCCCGGTACCCCTTATACCATATTGTTTCAGACTCCCGGTACCCCCTTATACCATATTGTTTCAGACTCCCGGTACCCCCTTATACCATATTGTTTCAGACTCCCGGTACCCCCTTATACCATATTGTTTCAGACTCCCGGTACCCCCTTATACCATATTGTTTCAGACTCCCGGTACCCCCTTATACCATATTGTTTCAGACTCCCGGTACCCCCTTATACCATATTGTTTCAGACTCCCGGTACCCCCTTATACCATATTGTTTCAGACTCCCGGTACCCCATTATACCATATTGTTTCAGACTCCCGGTACCCCCTTATACCATATTGTTTCAGACTCCCGGGACCCCCTTATACCATATTGTTTCAGACTCCCGGTACCCCCTTATACCATATTGTTTCAGACTCCCGGTACCCCCTTATACCATATTGTTTCAGACTCCCGGTACCCCCTTATACCATATTGTTTCAGACTCCCGGTACCCCCTTATACCATATTGTTTCAGACTCCCGGTACCCCCTTATACCATATTGTTTCAGACTCCCGGTACCCCCTTATACCATATTGTTTCAGACTCCCGGTACCCCCTTATACCATATTGTTTCAGACTCCGTGTAACACCTTATACCATATTGTGTCAGACTTCCGGTACCACCTTATACCATATTGTTTCAGACTCCCGGTACCCCCTTATACGATATTGTTTCAGACTCCCGGGACCCCCTTATATCATATTGTTTCAGACTCCCGGGACCCCCTTATACCATATTGTTTCAGACTCCCGGTACCCCCTTATACCATATTGTTTCAGACTCCCGGGACCCCCTTATACCATATTGTTTCAGACTCCCGGTACCCCCTTATACCATATTGTTTCAGACTCCCGGTACCCCCTTATACCATATTGTTTCAGACTCCCGGGACACCCTTATAGCATATTGTTTCAGACCCCCGGGACCCCCTTATACCATATTGTTTCAGACTCCCGGGACCCCCTTATACCATATTGTTTCAGACTCCCGGTACCCCCTTATACCATATTGTTTCAGACTCCCGGGACCCCCTTATACCATATTGTTTCAGACTCCCGGTACCCCCTTATACCATATTGTTTCAGACTCCCGGCACCCCCTTATACCATATTGTTTCAGACTCCCGGTGTCCCCCTATACCATATTGTTTCAGACTCCCGGGACCCCCTTATACCATATTGTTTCAGACTCCCGGTACCCCCTTATACCATATTGTTTCAGACTCCCGGGACCCCCTTATACCATATTGTTTCAGACTCCCGGGCCCCCTTATACCATATTGTTTCAGACTCCCGGGACCCCCTTATACCATATTGTTTCAGACTCCCGGGACCCCCTTATACCATATTGTTTCAGACTCCCGGAGCACCCTTATACCGTATTGTTTCAGACTCCCGGGCCACCCTATACCATATTGTTTCAGACTCCCGGTACCCCCTTATACCATATTGTTTCAGACTCCCGGGACCCCCTTATACCATATTGTTTCAGACTCCCGGGACCCCCTTATACCATATTGTTTCAGACTCCCGGTACCCCCTTATACCATATTGTTTCAGACTCCCGGGACCCCCTTATACCATATTGTTTCAGACTCCCGGGACCCCCTTATACCATATTGTTTCAGACTCCCGGTACCCCCTTATACCATATTGTTTCAGACTCCCGGGACCCCCTTATACCATATTGTTTCAGACTCCCGGGACCCCCTTATACCATATTGTTTCAGACTCCCGGTACCCCCTTATACCATATTGTTTCAGACTCCCGGCACCCCCTTATACCATATTGTTTCAGACTCCCGGGACCCCCTTATACCATATTGTTTCAGACTCCCGGTACCCCCTTATACCATATTGTTTCAGACTCCCGGGACCCCCTTATACCATATTGTTTCAGACTCCCGGGGCCCCCTTATACCATATTGTTTCAGACTCCCGGTACCCCCTTATACCATATTGTTTCAGACTCCCGGTACCCCCTTATACCATATTGTTTCAGACTCCCTGACCCCGTTATACCATATTGTTTCAGACTCCCGGTACCCCCTTATACCATATTGTTTCAGACTCCCGGGACCCCCTTATACCATATTGTTTCAGACTCCCGGTACCCCCTTATACCATATTGTTTCAGACTCCCGGGACCCCCTTATACCATATTGTTTCAGACTCCCGGTACCCCCTTATACCATATTGTTTCAGACTCCCGGGACCCCCTTATACCATATTGTTTCAGACTCCCGGGACCCCCTTATACCATATTGTTTCAGACTCCCGGGACCCCCTTATACCATATTGTTTCAGACTCCCGGTACCCCCTTATACCATATTGTTTCAGACTCCCGGGACCCCCTTATACCATATTGTTTCAGACTCCCGGTACCCCCTTATACCATATTGTTTCAGACTCCCGGTACCCCCTTATACCATATTGTTTCAGACTCCCGGTACCCCCTTATACCATATTGTTTCAGACTCCCGGTACCCCCTTATACCATATTGTTTCAGACTCCCGGTACCCCCTTATACCATATTGTTTCAGACTCCCGGTACCCCCTTATACCATATTGTTTCAGACTCCCGGTACCCCCTTATACCATATTGTTTCAGACTCCCGGTACCCCCTTATACCATATTGTTTCAGACTCCCGGTACCCCCTTATACCATATTGTTTCAGACTCCCGGTACCCCCTTATACCATATTGTTTCAGACTCCCGGTACCCCCTTATACCATATTGTTTCAGACTCCCGGTACCCCCTTATGTCTATATAGAAGCACTCTACCCACGGCCGTCTCTAACCCTTTCTGTACCGGTGCCATCCTATGTATTGTATACTGGCAACTATTAGACAATATTTTTCAGCTTAGGAAGGATGTCTACCAATTTAAAGGCTACATACTAACCTAATTATTCCTTTCAGTTACCACATATAATTTCGAAGCTTCATAAAATCTTGTAAATGCAGATAGAATATATCATTAAAAAGACGTCGCTGGTACAGAAAGGGTAGATATACTATGTGAGGGATCTTTAATCAAGGTTACCAAATCAAGTCCGCCAGATAGTAAATAAAAGCCGATAATCGATAGAATAATGCCACAATTTCTAGAATATCAGTCTAAAATGGCTCTAAGTCTACAGAAGATTGCTAGAATTCATGTCACTAGATGTAAAAATTCGCCACTAGATCGAAATACCTGTAGATCTAGCGGAAACGTAGCTAAATTGGCAACACTCTGTAGAGACGGCTGTGCTCTATCCCCGTCCGCATTCTCTCTCTCTCTCTCTCTCTCTCTCTCTCTCACACACTTCCCAGGTTCACCCACTTAGTCCACTCCAGGCCTTCAAAGTCCCGTCCTAATGCTCCCAATTATCGCCGGACTTTTGCTCATAAGCCTACAATAATATCCGCCTTTCAAGTCCCATATTCCGCGGGGGGAGGCACAAAGGCTTCTAAAGGGGTTCCAACAATCTGCTCTCTCTCTCTCTCTCTCTCTCTCTCAAAGGTTTCTAAAGGGCTTCTTACAAATCCTTTCATTCGATTCATCAGAAATTGTAGGAAATGTCTCGGTCGTGAAGACTTCCTGAACTCTCTAGTGCTACCGCGGCTTGAGTACAGTAGCGTATTAACATCTCCATACAAAGCGTGTGAAATAAATAACTTAGAGAGTGTACAAAGATATTTCACTTCGCATATAAGTTCGGTAAAACATCTACACTATTGGGAGCGTTTAAGAGCACTGAAACTGTACTTGCTGGAGCATAGAAGAGAACGTTACCTAATAATATTCACGTGGAAAATCGCAGAGGGTTTAGTACCAAACCTACATACCCCGATAGTCATGAAATTCAGTGACAGGAGAGGCTGGGAATGCGATATCCCCCGGATGAATTATTATGTTCCTTCCAACAACCAACTATACTCCTAAAATCGATTAATGAAATTTACAAACACATGTGGCAGTCCGTGGATTCGAATCCAGGATGCTCACACCGAAAATCAACACCTTATGCATCGCACCACGTAGACAGTTAAAGAATGGTGGACACTGCCTACGATTTATTATGCAACTTCGAATCCTGCATATCAATCTAAGCATGTACACACATCCCAACTGCAACTCACGTAGGCTATGCATATGTGAATGGAAAGAGCAATTAATGGGGCCTTAACCACTAGGGAAGTCCTCTCGATAAATTACCCCTGAACCAATATCAATTATTATGTTCCTTCCAACAACCAACTATACTCCTAAAATCGATTAATGAAATTTACAAACACATGTGGCAGTCCGTGGATTCGAAACCAGGATGCTCACACACCGAAAATCAACACCTTTTGCATCGCACCACGTAGACAGTTAAAGAATGGTGGACACTGCCTACGATTTATTATGCAACTTCGAATCCTGCATATCAATCTAAGCATGTACACACATCCCAACTGCAACTCACGTAGGCTATGCATATGTGAATGGAAAGAGCAATTAATGGGGCCTTAACCACTAGGGAAGTCCTCTCGATAAATTACCCCTGAACCAATATCAATTATTATGTTCCTTCCAACAACCAACTATACTCCTAAAATCGATTAATGAAATTTACAAACACATGTGGCAGTCCGTGGATTCGAATCCAGGATGCTCACACCGAAAATCAACACCTTATGCATCGCACCACGTAGACAGTTAAAGAATGGTGGACACTGCCTACGATTTATTATGCAACTTCGAATCCTGCATATCAATCTAAGCATGTACACACATCCCAACTGCAACTCACGTAGGCTATGCATATGTGAATGGAAAGAGCAATTAATGGGGCCTTAACCACTAGGGAAGTCCTCTCGATAAATTACCCCTGAACCAATATCAATTATTATGTTCCTTCCAACAACCAACTATACTCCTAAAATCGATTAATGAAATTTACAAACACATGTGGCAGTCCGTGGATTCGAATCCAGGATGCTCACACCGAAAATCAACACCTTATGCATCGCACCACGTAGACAGTTAAAGAATGGTGGACACTGCCTACGATTTATTATGCAACTTCGAATCCTGCATATCAATCTAAGCATGTACACACATCCCAACTGCAACTCACGTAGGCTATGCATATGTGAATGGAAAGAGCAATTAATGGGGCCTTAACCACTAGGGAAGTCCTCTCGATAAATTACCCCTGAACCAATATCAATTATTATGTTCCTTCCAACAACCAACTATACTCCTAAAATCGATTAATGAAATTTACAAACACATGTGGCAGTCCGTGGATTCGAATCCAGGATGCTCACACCGAAAATCAACACCTTATGCATCGCACCACGTAGACAGTTAAAAGAATGGTGGACACTGCCTACGATTTATTATGCAACTTCGAATCCTGCATATCAATCTAAGCATGTACACACATCCCAACTGCAACTCACGTAGGCTATGCATATGTGAATGGAAAGAGCAATTAATGGGGCCTTAACCACTAGGGAAGTCCTCTCGATAAATTACCCCTGAACCAATATCAATTATTATGTTCCTTCCAACAACCAACTATACTCCTAAAATCGATTAATGAAATTTACAAACACATGTGGCAGTCCGTGGATTCGAATCCAGGATGCTCACACCGAAAATCAACACCTTATGCATCGCACCACGTAGACAGTTAAAGAATGGTGGACACTGCCTACGATTTATTATGCAACTTCGAATCCTGCATATCAATCTAAGCATGTACACACATCCCAACTGCAACTCACGTAGGCTATGCATATGTGAATGGAAAGAGCAATTAATGGGGCCTTAACCACTAGGGAAGTCCTCTCGATAAATTACCCCTGAACCAATATCAATTATTATGTTCCTTCCAACAACCAACTATACTCCTAAAATCGATTAATGAAATTTACAAACACATGTGGCAGTCCGTGGATTCGAATCCAGGATGCTCACACCGAAAATCAACACCTTATGCATCGCACCACGTAGACAGTTAAAGAATGGTGGACACTGCCTACGATTTATTATGCAACTTCGAATCCTGCATATCAATCTAAGCATGTACACACATCCCAACTGCAACTCACGTAGGCTATGCATATGTGAATGGAAAGAGCAATTAATGGGGCCTTAACCACTAGGGAAGTCCTCTCGATAAATTACCCCTGAACCAATATCAATTATTATGTTCCTTCCAACAACCAACAATACTCCTAAAATCGATTAATGAAATTTACAAACACATGTGGCAGTCCGTGGATTCGAATCCAGGATGCTCACACCGAAAATCAACACCTTATAATAACAGGGGTGCTATGGGCTCTCTACGAGAGGGCTGGTTATCCCACAGAGGCCCAGGTCTCTTCAACAAACTCCCACGGCTAGTAAGAGACATGAGGGGCGTCTCGTTAGACAACTTCAAGAGAGCCCTCGATGTCGAACTGCAAAAAGTGCCAGACGAGCCCATCTTCGCAGGGGAGCATGCTGTCCCTTCGAATAGTCTGCTGCACCAAATCACCACCCAGAACGAGGGGCGGCGTTTTCCTTGGTGCCGCTAGAAGTGTGGCGAACTCATCACAAGGTATCAAGGTATCTGGCTCGCTGACTCTCTCTCCTGTTATGTTGTATTATCTCTATCTCTCTCTCTCTCTCGCTCTCATCCAATATTGAATGTAATTTATCATGTAGATTTCTTGAACATTGGATATCTTGTTGGATGTCGTTGGATCCCCTCTCAACCGTTCATTCTGGATGGCACACACACTCGGTCGTATTCTTAAGGGGGGAAGTTTACATTCCAGTTTGCTCCCTAGACCTCCATCAAGCTTAAAATAACTTTGTAATACCAGGATTTCATCAATGCATATGAGAAATAGCATCAAACTGACCCAGACAAGGAATTCCTAAGTCCTCCATGCTGGTACCACACTCTACCGAAGCAGGAGAGGAATGAACACCCCAAGCCGTGATGTTAGCTGCTAGAGAAGAGCTATAGTATATTCGCTGTAAGCAGGCGAGAAATCATGACCCCTATCCTCTGTAACTAAGAAAGGGCTAGAGCAAATTGGCTGTAAATTTCCACATCTATTCCTTGACTGACACTTCCTAAATGGGATAAATATTAGCTCAATTACTCTAGTCGTTTTTGAGTTACAGAGGTTAGAGGTCATGATTTCTCGCCTACTTACAGCGAATAGACTATAGCCATGCCCCACACCCCCAAGGTCCCGATGGAGTAGAGCCATCATATTACCTGCCCAGCTGCTCTTCATTTCCCCGCTTCCTGCGATGCCCGGGGAGAAAGGGTATAAGTTTGGCCAGCCTGAGGGGCAGGTAAAGGAACTACCTGCCCGCCCACAGGAGGAGTAGAAAGATGGCCATCCTCTTTTGTGACCCAGAAGATGGCAGCTCATCTGATAAAGGTTTAGCCATCCTTTCTGAGGAATTTCAAAGGAATAACACGAGCAACTCTGTTCTGACACCTGGATAATCTGGTGCACTCCAGCCTGGACGTTCCAGCAAGCCTGGACAGTCCGGCACACCTTAAAAATCTGGTACCCTTACGCTTGAGTAACTCAGCACCACTCCCTCTCACCTTGGACAGTCCATGCCACCACAGACACCTGACAAAATTGTCTTATGGAGAAACAAATAAAGAGAGAGAACCACTAATATAAAGATGTGGTGTAGGACTATTTCACCAATCCAGCAGTAACAAAAAAGACCCGAGGGCTGAGACCAGAAGGCCCCCGCCTTTTTAAGAGGCACTACGTAAGGATATCGCCCCAACCCCCGATGCTTGGCAAGACCATCCTGGACGGGCGCTGAAGAATAGCTAAATAAGTCAGCTTTGAGAGACCCTACCTAGGTACATGAAGAAGAAGAAAGCATTACACACATCTAAACATCTCATAACTAATGGGGCTGAGCATGAGGGAGAAAGGGGTCCAGATAAACTACCCCTTAAAACAATTTTTTCCATTTGCATCGCTTGATGCCGAACGAATGCTGTGGGAATGAGTATTATTTTTAGAGATCACACGGATTAGCCCTCGTATTTCGAAAGGAAACAATTGTTCAAGTGAGAGTGTCCATTTGTATATATAATATGTGTAAATTCCACCACTCTCTCTTTTTAACTTTCAACAATTCCTCTTTAATCCAGCCTTTACCATCGCTTTCCCCCATAATATTTTGATCGACTTTATCAAGTTTTTTGCTTGCAACTACCCTGTCTTCAACTACCCTGTCTTCAACTACCCTGTCTTCAACTACCCTGTCTTCAACTCATTCATCTTGATTGAATCTTAAATATAGCCTTTGACAATATAACATATCCTATCCTATCTAACCAATCTGACCCCACCGAATCAAGGTAAATTAACCTAACTTTATCTGATTAAACTGAACATGCCTAAGCTACAAAGTACTATACTCTGTATATTTTTAACTGACGGTAAATTGCAAACTTCCCATCAGGATTTCTCAGTTATTTTGAAGATTTTGTAGGGAAATGTGGTGCTAATTATATATACTTGGTCTTAATACGATGCAAAGACATAGTAGTTTCATATTTGTCTATTAATTATCGAAAAATTAGCTATGAAGGGATTCAATTTATCGTCAAATGAAGAGGAACAGAGTACAGTTTATCTCTATTTCAATTTATCTATCCCTCCAGTCATAGACCTTGAAGTCTATATAATCTCTATATAAATCCCACAACTCTTTATTTTCATTTCAACAGGTCTTCTCTCTCCCTTCAACCCTTTCTACCTGACTCAACCAACCTAGACCATCTCTCTCCATCACCAGTATTTTCGCCTTCAAGTACTTTCGACCACATCTCACAACCAGAGTAGATGCGCTCATGCCTAATATAACCGGACCTAACCTACTTTGTTCTAGCCTAAAGCCTATAACCTAATCCAAGTTATACAGTATAAATATATATATAATATATATATATATATATATATATATATATATATATATATATATATATATATATTGAGTAGAACCTCTGCGGGAGACCTAGGGCATCGCAATTTCCATAGTAGAAGGACAATGAGGGAAATAACGCCGGGAACCATCTTAATGTATTCAAATTATCGGCACCTCATGGAGCCATTATCAGGAACTATATATACCCTAAAAAAGAGATCAGACTCGGTAAACAATCAAGTAGGGATAAATATTATTATAATTGAAAATACAAATTAAAAGTTCAAAATATCATACAATTCTAGTTACATGATTCTAGTTACATATCTTAAAATAAATTATTCGTAAAATCATCTAATAGGAAATGTACAACCCTCTAATAGACAGGACATTGAAAAAACATATACAAATCTGGACATCATTCAAATCATAAAGGAAAATCAACTATATATATATATATATATATATATATAATATATATATATATATACAGTATATACAAACGAACAGAGTAGGAAAACGAAAAGACAAGCAGCGAAATAACCGATAAGCCCCTGAACCTTTCCGCTCTCTTGACCATTCTTTAACCTATTGAGGATACAGGTTGCCGACAAGGGGGGGGGGGGAATACGTTAACAAAAATGAAGCATACTAGCACAGAAAGGGATTTGATTCTTAGAACGGATGGGATAACAGCCTAAAATAACCTCTCTCTCTCTCTCTCTCTCTGTGAATGAATTACTTTGTGTGTTGGTGTGTGAATAGGTGAGCGTGTGTGTGTGTCTGTTTACCCATCCCATATAATACCACACCTTCTACGTTCAAACACAGTTAACCGCTTCAGTACCGGTAATGTACACCCTATGTGGTGGATTGTGTTCTTTCATTTCATAAATTTTATTTTAGTAAGCGTTGTTTCCACATAGCGATTTTGATATGTTGTTTTGACTATATATTGTCTTTGTCCCAGTTTTGGTTTGACTTTGTTTGCAAGTTTTACATTTTAATTAAACTATATTCTGGCTACTAGTAGAAGATTTTATTCAGTTTCAGAAGGGCCTCCAGCAATGATTAGGCTTAGAGCTATCACAAATATACAATTTTGACCACCACAGATCCTTTTTAAACTGCACAAAATCGTCTAAATCTACCTAGAATTGAATCCTTACTTTATTCTGGTCACCACAAATTGATTGTATTCAGCTTAGGAAGGATCTTTGGTAATTAAAAGAGTTCGTACTATCTCAACCATTTTAACTACTACAGATCCTTCTAAGCTGTATAAAATCTTCTAAATACAGTTGGAATAAACTATAACAGACGTCGCTAGTACAGTAAGGGTTACGATCACGGGACAATATAGTTGGAATAAACTATAACAGACGTCGCTAGTACAGTAAGGGTTACGATCACGGGACAATATAGTTGGAATAAACTATAACAGACGTCGCTAGTACAGTAAGGGTTACGATCACGGGACAATATAGTTGGAATAAACTATAACAGACGTCGCTAGTACAGTAAGGGTTACGATCACGGGACAATATAGTTGGAATAAACTATAACAGACGTCGCTAGTACAGTAAGGGTTACGATCACGGGACAATATAGTTGGAATAAACTATAACAGACGTCGCTAGTACAGTAAGGGTTACGATCACGGGACAATATAGTTGGAATAAACTATAACAGACGTCGCTAGTACAGTAAGGGTTACGATCACGGGACAAGGCAGCAACTTAACCAGTTCAGCTTAGGAACGATATCTACCCAGTAAACGCTTGCAGACTATCTCAATTAATCCTTTACCTACCATGTATCCGTCTTAACCGTTATGCTCTCATTTGGAAGGACCATATTACCAGTCTTGCTAAGGCAGCCTCCCAGAAGCTGAGTGTGCTCAACCGCCTTAGGGGGTTCTTTTCCCCTGCACAGCTTCTTGCTCTGTACAGAGGCATAGTGCGCCCTTGTATTGAGTATTGTTCACATGTGTGAGGAGGTTCCTCTCACACCGCTCTCCTAGACAAAGTTGAAAGGAAGGCCTTTAGTATCATTAACTCCCATCCACTCACCAACTCTCTGCAATCTCTCTCTCTCCGCCGCAATGTTGCATCTCTCTCGCTATTCTATCGCTACTATAATAATCAGTGTTCCTCAGAGCTATCCCAGTGCATACCACCTCCTTTACGTAGAGCACGTGGTACCCGTCTTGCAACTCAATCCCACCCCTACTCTGTGCAACTCTCCAACCCAAGAGTGAAACGTTACTCTCAAACTTTCTTCTACTCAACAGCTGAGCTCTGGAACTCTCTCCCAGAATCAGTCTTTCCCTCTTCCTATGACTTAAATTGCTTCAAACTCCGTGTGTCCAAGCATTTTGGCTCGAACGTCCCTTGATTTTGGCCCTGTCACTCTTTCAACTATGGGGGAGGCACTCGCTATAGGCAGTTATGCCTTTTGCCTCCCTCAATCACAGAAAAAAAAAAAAAATATATATACCGGTGACATCCTATGCATTATATTCTGGTAACTTTAAACGGTTTCATTCAGTTTAGGAAGGATGTCTACCCCTTAAAAGATTACAGACGGTCTCATTGAATCGTTTTAGCTACCATGCATCCTTCCTAAGCTTGATACAATCGTCGAAATGCAGCTGACATGAAAATAAAAGACGTTACCGGTACTGTAAGGGTGAATATCGTTCAGTTGCCTAACTTAGTGAATTCGCAGCACCAAGTATATTTCGATCAATAATAGGTATAAGCACTATCGAAGCAATAATTCATCGTTTCGAGTGAGATATACAAACATGTTCCTATCTGTACACACCTTATTCAACATCTGACATTAATACAGCACACAGTGAGGCAAACGTAATGACAGCGGAGACATGACTTATTTGGCCGACTGAACTTAAACGGTGATACATAGTAAAACACTCGATATTGCTATAACCTATTCATTGTAAGTAGGCCAACAATCCTGACCACTAACCTCTATACCTAAAATACTGGCTAAAGTAACCAAGTTAATTTGTCTAATATTTGGGAAGAGTCATCCAGGGAATAGGAGTGGACATTTATAGCCCATTCGCCCTAGCCCTTATAGACTTAAAGAGGTTGGGAGTCACTATTTATGGCGTACTTATTATGAATGCTCTATAGCTATTTACGTTCAGACACCCGTAATTTATACATATAATATAGCTAATGAACCATAATTTATACATATAATATAGCTAATGAACCATAATTTATACATATAATATAGCTAATGAACCATAATTTATACATTTAATATAGCTAATGAACCGTAATTTATACATATAATATAGCTAATGAACCATAATTTATACATTTAATATAGCTAATGAACCATAATTTATACATTTAATATAGCTAATGAACCGTAATTTATACATATAATATAGCTAATGAACCATAATTTATACATATAATATAGCTAATGAACCATAATTTATACATTTAATATAGCTAATGAACCATAATTTATACATATAATATAGCTAATGAACCATAATTTATACATTTAATATAGCTAATGAACCATAATTTATACATTTAATATAGCTAATGAACCGTAATTTATACATTTAATATAGCTAATGAACCATAATTTATACATTTAATATAGCTAATGAACCGTAATTTATACATATAATATAGCTAATGAACCATAATTTATACATTTAATATAGCTAATGAACCGTAATTTATACATAAAATATAGCTAATGAACCATAATTTATACATATAATATAGCTAATGAACCATAATTTATACATTTAATATAGCTAATGAACCATAATTTATTCATATAATATAGCTAATGAACCATAATTTATACATTTAATATAGCTAATGAACCATAATTTATACATTTAATATAGCTAATGAACCGTAATTTATACATTTAATATAGCTAATGAACCATAATTTATACATTTAATATAGCTAATGAACCATAATTTATACATATAATATAGCTAATGAACCATAATTTATACATTTAATATAGCTAATGAACCATAATTTATACATTTAATATAGCTAATGAACCGTAATTTATACATATAATATAGCTAATGAACCATAATTTATACATTTAATATAGCTAATGAACCGTAATTTATACATATAATATAGCTAATGAACCATAATTTATACATATAATATAGCTAATGAACCATAATTTATACATTTAATATAGCTAATGAACCGTAATTTATACATATAATATAGCTAATGAACCATAATTTATACATTTAATATAGCTAATGAACCATAATTTATACATATAATATAGCTAATGAACCATAATTTATACATTTAATATAGCTAATGAACCATAATTTATACATTTAATATAGCTAATGAACCGTAATTTATACATATAATATAGCTAATGAACCATAATTTATACATTTAATATAGCTAATGAACCATAATTTATACATATAATATAGCTAATGAACCATAATTTATACATTTAATATAGCTAATGAACCGTAATTTATACATATAATATAGCTAATGAACCATAATTTATACATTTAATATAGCTAATGAACCATAATTTATACATTTAATATAGCTAATGAACCATAATTTATACATTTAATATAGCTAATGAACCATAATTTATACATTTAATATAGCTAATGAACCGTAATTTATACATATAATATAGCTAATGAACCATAATTTTTACATTTAATATAGCTAATGAACCATAATTTATACATTTAATATAGCTAATGAACCATAATTTATACATTTAATATAGCTAATGAACCATAATTTATACATTTAATATAGCTAATGAACCATAATTTATACATTTAATATAGCTAATGAACCATAATTTATACATTTAATATAGCTAATGAACCATAATTTGGAGTACAGTTTTCGATAGTGTTTATTTACGCTCTACTCTTACAATACAATACAAACATTCATGTATAACCAATACCAATAGTTCGCCGGAAAATGTTCAATAATATATGTGGAATTTAAAGAGGGAGATATTAATGTGACACTTTTATGACGAGAAACAAATAATAATCTACCCTGTTACAAGTAAGTAGGCCAAAACTCTTGAACATTAACCTATATAACTCACACCCGACTAAAGTAATCGAATAAACATTTCTATAATTTGGGAAGGGCCAACCAGGGAATAGAGGTGGACATTTACAGCCGGTTTGCTTTAGCCGTTTTTGAGTTACAGAGGTTAGGGTTGACGATTTCAGGATAACCTATTTGGAACAGGGTATACTCACAGGTTGTTACTGTAGAAACACTTGAAGGATTGTGGCAATCCCATTCAAACACATACAGAACCAATGTTTACGGCCTTCTGTTTTATTGTTCTGTGGACTAGGAATTAAAGCTTATACAACCAATTAGAATCATATGTATTCAGAACATCAGTATTATATTATATTATATGAGGAGGGATAAAAAAGAACTTAAAAATAAAAGAGGGAGAGGTAATAAGATATGATAGGTGTACCTAATTAAGTGGATAAAGATAATTAATTAAAGTATATACCACTATTATTGTGGTAAAGGAATTGAAACTGAATAACGAGACGAAAACATGCACAGCTAAATTCGAAGACAAACAAGTTTCGCTTAAATATTATATGAAGTCAAAGACTAAATTAGAAACAGGGTTGTAGATATTTGGAAAGGATTAGCTATTAGTGTTGTGATCAATAAACAAAGTTAATATTTTCAAACCCGAAGGTAATAATATTACACAAGACATGGCTTGGCTTCAAATCTTGTCTGCAGATATTTTATGTGTTAATGTTCATATGTTAAATAATTTCAACATTACAACCCGTATACAATTAAAAATATATATCCTTCCTATCACTAAAGCCAATGATATACCACTTCTTTTGGAATGTCAATAGAGAAAAATTACATATATAACTTAAAACCAACTACAGCTCGTATGTAAAGGATCAAATCTCATATCCAGCATTTAAAGCATCGATTAGCAGTCAAACGCTTTTATGAACCATATATCTACTATTTGATGCACAAATTTGACAGTGTATATCCCGCCCTTATGCCCCCCAACAATCCATGCAATAAAACCTTTACTTATCTATAAAATGTCAAGGTTCCAAAAATCCGAGTTTAATTACTGTACAATATTCACTCGACCATATCCCATATATAAAATAGTAATATATGTGTAACAGTCTGCCTTCAAATTACATACAAAGAGGACCAAACAAGTGTGGTCCATATGTATTGTTTATCCACCCAGGAAACAACCAATGTCAAAACCCAAAACATATACTACAGTTATATGTATTGTTTATCCACCCAGGAAACAACCAATGTCAAAACCCAAAACACATACTACAGTTATATGTATTGTTTATCCACCCAGGAAACAACCAATGTCAAAACCCAAAATACATACTACAGTTATATGTATTGTTTATCCACCCAGGAAACAATAATGTCAAAACCCAAAACACATACTACAGTTATATGTATTGTTTATCCACCCAGGAAACAACCAATGTCAAAACCCAAAACACATACTACAGTTATATGTATTGTTTATCCACCCAGGAAACAACCAATGTCAAAACCCAAAACACATACTAGTTATATGTATTGTTTATCCACCCAGGAAACAACCAATTCCAAAACCTAAAACACATACTACGGTTATTTTAAATAATAATAATAATACTAATAATTAAAGTTGCAAGCAACGTTGTCCGGGGTTCGAGCGGTTTTGCAAGCAGGCTATTGTGTTGGATACAAAAGCTGTCACAGATATCAAAAGATCATTTAACTTATCGGGCATGGAGAAACTACAGAAGGAACAGATTGTGCAAACAAACAAGAACGAGAGAGGGAGAGATTGGCTGTATAAGGGATCTGCCTCTATTCGTTTAGTAAAAGAGTTGTAGATATGTGGAATAGGCTATACCGAGTGCTATAATGGTGTTACGACCAGGGCTACGAATAAAACAAGGGCACTTAATGCTTGGATTAGTAATAGGGCACTATGCAACAACGGTACGCTAGATCCAAACCCTTGAACTTATATGCCGGCGAACAAAACACCTATACCCTCCAGAGTTAATCTGCGATAACGGGGTATCCTTAACTGGGCATAAATGTACTCTACTTCAGGCTAACCCACACTGGTATAGCCTGATAACACACAAGATGCAAGTTACGTTAAAATGCATAAACAAGAAACTAGGGAAAGATCAATTAAATCACTGCAAGATTTAATACAATAAAAAGATGCTTCAATACAGTTACTCTAAACAACAATAAACTCTTCACTCCTATCTGAAAGAAAGTGAAGTATAGTCCTACAGCATAGACCTAGAAACTTCTGGAGAAAGTCTGATGCTCATAAGATGCTCGTATCTTAAACTATATAAAGGCAGGAGGCAGGACACCACACGTGTAAAGCGAATACACAAAAAGATAGGACATATAATGTTAACTGACACGAGAATACTATAAATGTGCAACGGTAGCAATGCTCGACACTAAAAGAAGTACTTCCTCATTAACGAAACAGCCTACTATGGTTGTGTGGCTCAGCAACAACCTAGACTAATAAATGCTTATGAATAATAATGCATACATATCAAAGAGCTTATATTAAATACTAATAAGTGTCTACTCAATTAATAATTCCTAGCTGGAATACTATAGGTAAGGAACTGGGGTGAGCAAGACTGGCTCGCAGCCTAGCGATGTTCTTAAGACTGTATCCTTTAAGCTACGTTAATTGACTAGGGTGCTCTCTTGATAGATCCAGATCACAAGTATCTGGTTCTATCCTGGCGACCCTCTAAAGCCAAGCAAAGAGGCAGCAAAGTGTGGAACTGGCACAGGCAAAAAGCCCTCAGTCAACACAAAGCTGCACTCACAAAAGGACACAACCGAAAAGACAGCACAGGCTACCACAGGACCAGTCGAAGTCGTGTAGGTATAAGCAAACCACACACACATCGATGACAATGACTACAGTTACCTTATCCCAGTCTAGCATTAAATAAAAGAGAAGAAACACTAAATCAATAATGGAGACACACAGAGTTCATAACCTATACCAACTAAGAACCCTCAAAACCTATTCTAAGTACGTGTAAATATCTCAGAGGACGGCGCATGCAATACAATGGGCCGGCTATGGAAACCGTATGCAGAACCCAAGGGGACAAGTAATTGAATAAAGATAAGAAGTAATGGAAAAGAAGAAGTTCAGAGAGAGAAACAGTTCTAAAGGGGGTGATCGGGGGAGAGAGTAATCAATGGATGTTAGATGCATGCACGCCAAGCCTGTCCTGAGGAAGGCAGCTCCTGGGGACCCCCACGAACACAGGAGCCCACAAAGACGCGGTGGTCGGCCAATCACAGGCCGAGACGTCACAAGGCAGCAGGTGTCACGTGACACAGCCAGACACGCCAGCCAATGAAAGGGCGTGAGAAGGCCCGCGCGCGACCCTCCGAGCGAGGGAGGCAACACATGCATATGCACGCACACATTACCACCACACTGCCTACACCGCTCTCTCTCCTCAACAATATACAATGCATGTTATATTCTATTAATGACATAAAGCACTTCCCGTTGTCACAGATGAAAACAAAGACCACCACTGGACTGTCTGTGACAATACAATTGCTAGGAAAGAAAGAACAACATTATCTGATAACTGTAGCCCATTTCAATGTCCCTGGCGAACGCTAGTGGCTACCGAGAGGCGATTCTGCCAACGCTGGTAGACGTCACAATGGGATCAAGAACAATAGAGCTTCAACTTGAAATTAGATAGAACGAGATGGGTTGGGTGTGAAAGGGATCTGCCATGTGTAGGTCAATCGGCTCTGCAGTCTCCCGTTTTCTTACTTTTTTATGTTCTCATTTGTGAGGGAGAGAGAGTATGGCGAGAGAGAATAGGATGTCGTAAACGTAAGGAAGATAGCGATAAATATGAGAGAGAGAGAGAGAGTGCGGGATGGGTTGGGTGTGAAAGGGATCTGAAATGTGTGGGCCAATCGGCTCTCTGCAGACTCCGGTATTCTTATGTTCTCATTTGTGAGAGAGAGAGAGAGACTAGGATGTCATAAATGTAAGGAAGACAGAGATAAATGAGAGAGAGTTGTTATGAGATCGGTTGGGTGTGAAAAGGATCTATCTTGTGTGGGCCAATTGGCTCTCTACAGACTCCCATTTTCTTATGTTCCTATTTCTTACAATTGTGTTTTGGTTGCAGGTTTATGATAACATGGGTGTATAGTAAGTAGTGTAAATAACAGGTAAAGTTTATGAGATGGGTTGAGTGTGAAAGGGATCTGCCTTATGTAGGCCACTTGGCTCTCTGCAGACTCCCATTTTCATCTTGGTTGCATGTGTAAGAGATCTGCCTCATTTGTACCGGTGTGCAAACAAACAAGAGCGAGAGAGAAAGAGATTGGCTGTGTAAGGGATCTGCCTCTATTTGCTTGGTAAAAGAGTTGTAGATATGTGGAATAGGCTACCGAGTGCTATAGTGGGATCAATAACAATAGAGCTTCAACATAAAATTTGATAGGACGAGATGGATTGGGTGTGAAAGGGATCTGCCGTGTGTGGGCCAATCGGTTCTCTGCAGACTCCCATTTTCATCTTGCTAGCATTAGTAAGGGGTCGGGCGCAAGTTGGACTAGATAATAGTCCATCAGGCGCCTGGCCCGGGGAGACGATTAATATGAAGGGTGTGCCTGGAAGTGTGGTGGGAGGGCTTGTGGCTTTGGCTCCGCTGCATGTCTGCCTGCCGAGATCGGAACCTCTCCGGGTGGTCAGGGGCCAGGGGAGTGCTGGAGCGACCTTGGTAACCCGGGTCTCTGGGTCTTCTCCTGGGTGACCTGGATGTGTGAGAGTTTGTGTTTTTTATCTGTGTTTATTTTTTGTTTTATGTTATTTTTGTGTTTTCCCTGTTCTTGCTCTGTCTTGAGTCGGCTACCCCCAAAATGGGGATTGGGCCTGAGCATATAGATAGAGTAGCATGTGTAAGGGATCTGCCTCATTTGTACCAGTGTGCAAATAAGAGAGAGAGAGAGAGAGAGATTGGCTGTGTAAGGGATCTGCCTCTCTCGTAACAGAGTCGTAGATATGTGAAATAGGCTACCTAGTGCTTTAGTGGGATCAAGAACAATAGAGAATTTCAAGATAAAATCAGATAGTCATATGGACAAAATGGGTTGGATGTGAATGGGATCTGCCTTTTGAGGGCCACTTGTCTCTCTGCAGATTCCCATGTTCATCTTAGTTGAATGTGTAAGACATCTGCCTCATTTGTACCGGTGTGCAAACAAACGAGCAACAGAGAGAGACTGGGTGTGTAAGGGAAAGAGAGGCTCCCTATTTCCTAAGTTCTCATGCACTACAGTGCATTAATTCGACATATATCGACAGGCCCCGCCCCCTTCCCCAACCATTATCATACGACTGGCATGACTGTGCGAGGTAGGTGTGTCCAACAGGGTTACCAAATTAGCACAAACATATTATTTAATCTGTTTGCAGAAGTAACTAGAAGAATATAAACTAGTAAATGCCTACCTAATATTGCTAGAATATTACTCCAATATTGATAACAAGTGCTAAAAGATTCGGAGTATAGCCAGCATTCTTATTGCTAGGTGTAAAATATTACCGCTAGATCAAGTCAATATTTATTTATCAATTTAAATTATTAAAAATGGCCTACAAAGCCATCTACCTTTCTACATCAACGAGTGAGAAAGAAATATTAAGACTGGAGCCTGTCTTTAACAGCTCCATTCCCTTGTTCAAGTAAATACTTTTAGATCTAGCGGTAAGGTAGCTACATTGGCAACGCCGGTGTCTTCGCTCTCAACTGTCAATGCGCTGTCATTCAAACGTCAGTTCAGTTCCCTCCCGTCTTCTGAAGGGGGAAGATGGAGTCTCCTGCCCATACCCCTGGCAGACCTGCTGGTTCTCCCCGACTTGTCAGTCAAGCCAGGAATATTGTATTAAATGTATTAAAGTATTTTGATAAGGAGAAAACTGAGCCAGTTGATGTGGTGGTGAAGAAAACCTCTGAGGCAACACAAGTTTCACAGCCATTGATTAACAAGATCAGAACTCAAGGCAGGAAGATTGAAGGAGTCTTTCATTCACCAGTTTACCAGCAACGGCTTTCACCCATACTTGGATCAATTGACAACTTGATCACTTCACACTATGAGAGAGAGAGGGAGGGAGGGAGAGTGAGGTACACAGACAAGGGAGGGGGAGGCATGACGGTACCGTACCCTATACACCCAAACGCAGTCGCTCGCTAAGCCTAGCTTAAAAATGTCTACCTCTGCTCTGCCCAAGTAGACGAGGAAACAATGGTAATGGAGTTTACTTTTCTGTACAATGGTATATGGTAATATTGTATAGTAAAGAATAACTGCAAATATGCATGTATTAAAGCGCTCTTACATCCAATAATTAATTTTACTTGGAGCTCTTATCAGCTCCGTGGTAAGGTGACAAGTGACTTGTCCGAGATTGCGGTATGATAAGCTATACTTCGTCTACGGCGCTGGTGGAAGCGGGCGGGGCCTGTCGATATATGTCGAATGAATGCACTGTAGTATGTCGTAATCATAAGGAAGACGGCTATAAATAAGAGAGAGAGAGAGAGAAATTACTAATATGTAGCCTATAGCAACACTCAAACAAGCACACACATAGCTACACAAGACCATCATACAAGCACACACACGCCTATCTAGTGACAATTACTTACTCTCTCTCTCTCGAACTGTCCCGTTTATATAGCATACACCCCCCCCCCCCCCCCCCGCCTTCCATCACTTCGTATGTACTATATTATTTCCGTCTTTTTTACTGTGTATTGATTAAGTTATTGGTGTTCACTCTTGACATAGGTGACCTGCTACTTCTGCATGCATAAATAATAGCATGAAAGTGATAAATACGCGCATATGAAGCTACGTATCTCGTATATCGGGGTCCCTTCAGAGCTATGACATCCTTGAAGGAAGGATACTAAAGGAGGGAGTGTCAGGGTGAAACAGTGAAACCAACCTCCCGCGCTTCTACCTTCCAGTACTTTGATAATTATTTATTCAATATAAGAGTTAGGGCTACAGATCGTAAAGAGATACTTATATATTAATTATATGTTACTAGATTACTATAGCCAATCATTATTTTTGCTTATCTATATGATGCAATATGATCAGTTAGCCAGATTCGCCAGTAGCCTACCTGCCAATATTTTATCTGGCTTCACGTTTACATAGAGTACGTTCTACCTACTATCCCTCCCCCTAATATAACCTCCTTGGTGACAAGTAAAGGCTGGTTCACACATAGCCGAGTCGGTGCGCGAGTCCAACACGAGTGATGAAATTTTGCTATTCGGCAATGACTCGTCGATACTCCTCAACACTCGTGTAGACTCATGCTACACTCGTGTATACTCTTTGTTTACTCGACACACTCGTGGGTACTCGCCACGGGGTCCAAATATGTCATGCATGCATGACATTTTTGGGCCCCGTGGCGAGTACCCACGAGTGTGGCCTACTGTACATACGTGTAGATTCGTGTACATATGTGTCAACTCGTGTTAAACTCTGAATAACTCTTCGTTATTAGTGTTAACTCGTATTGACTCGTGTAAACCCGTGTAACACACTATGATGATTCGTCGCTTTTCGTCATCATTTCGACGTTGACGAATCAACACGTGTCTACACGTAACAACACGTATGTAACACACATGCAACATGTATCAACAAGAGTACAAAGCACGAATGTGAATGCCAAAATATGGTGGCCCCATGATGCAAGAGTTTATACGATTCAAACACGAGTAAAAACACGAATAAACAAGAGTATACACGAACCACTGAGAAAAGAACACGAGTGTAACACGAAAAAGCGAGTGTCATTTGAAATACCGTTATTTCAAAAAATTTGGACGAATCAACGAGAGTTTACACGAGTCTACACGGATGTAACGCGAGTCAACACGTATACAACAGACATCCAACGAGAGTCAACGCGTACCTACACGAAGCTACACGAGTCGTGGAGTGTAGCCCGAGTGCTGGCAACACCGTGTGAAGAGTTGGCACCAATGCCGCTCACACAGACGCCTCCCACACCCTATAAAATGACCCCACCCACGCTGCCTCGTCCCAGTCCACCGCCGCACCAGTGACCGACCACAACCTTGACCTGCCTTGCTGACCTCTGATGTTTGTTCTTAGAAAAACACCTCCATCTGAGCAGCAACCGTGATTGCCAATGTCGCAGTACAGGAATTTGTAGTCTGCGTCTACAATAGCCATGAGCACGATGGAGTGGAAGCCTTTATAGTTGTAAAATTCTGTTCCGCCATGGAGAGGGCATCGGATGGCGCAGTGCTTTCCGTCGATGGCACCAACGGCATGGTGGAAATCCCACCATTTGGAGAACTCCCTGGCAACCTCCTTCCACTCCGCCGGGGTCCTGGGGCAACGTATAAGCTCCTGCTGGTACTCTGCGATGATGGCTTCACATGTCTCAGGCACAATGAGGGAGATGTTGTTCCGGGCCACACGGAACACGTACTGCAGGCTAGGATAGGAGTCACCCGTGGCCAGGTAGCGGAGTGTGATTGCCAATCTCAGCCCAGGTGACAAAGCCTCCCTCCAAAATGTGTCCTGCTTCTCTATCCTGGGCCCGACACGCTCCACCAACTCCCTAAACATGACTTTGTCCACACGCAGGAAGTTCCGGTATGATTTGAGGTCCTCCACCTCAAACTCCTTCAGGAGTTGTTCGTAAATACCGAACTGTGGCCGTGTCAGTAACCAACTCCTGGCCCAAACTGTCCTTGCTTTCCTTTTCCATTGACGTTGGCGTTCAGCTAGCGCCTCTGCTTCCTCGATGTCTAGGAGATCCATCCGCATCTTCAGGAGTCTCACCAAAGCTGCCGCGTTGCCCCGATTGATGGTCATGGTGGGTGTGTCCTCCGTGGTGATGAGTGGTTGTGTGGCAATGGGTGGTGGTGGGGGCTGCCTTTATATAACTTTTGTGCACAGTGGTTGTCACTCTCAATGACTCTTGGTGGGCTCTCGGCGATTCTTGCACACTCGTGACGACTCGCGTAAACTCGTGTTGTCTTTTGTGTTGTTTCGTATAACATCCGTGTTGATCCGTGTAACAATCGCGTTGATTCGTGTTGACTTGTGTTGAATCGTGTTGACTCGTGTTAGACTCGTCCATACTCTTTGTTTACGTGCTCTGGAATGTGGCCGTTATTTTTCAAATTTTTGACACTCGTGTTTGGTTCGTGTTACACTCGTTTTGATTCTCAGTTACTCGTACAGACTCTTGCATGGACACGTGTTGACTCGTATTGACTCAAGTTAACTCGTGTTACACTCTCCTTGACTCGGGAGCAATTGCTACTCGCGGCCGACTCGGCCTCCAGCGACGGCGATAATCGACGAGTGTGACTCGTGTTGGACTCGCGCACCGACTCGGCTATGTGTGAACCAGGCTTAAGTGACTCAGTGTTGCAAATATAGCTACTTTAATGCTACATCTTAAAATGCTACATTTTGCTTGCATTTTTTACTTTAGCAACATAATTCCCAGTGATACTCTATAAATATCACACATTCTAGAACCATATTTAATTGTAGAACATGCAAAACAAGCCCTTCCAGAGGTTATAGCATCATTCTAGCGAGTTTTTGCATTTATTAAATATAGATGATATTCTAGCTGCTTTTGAGAATGGATCTAGCGATACAGTCACTCCCTCTCTCGCTAACTGTGCACACAAGGGTATGAACAGTGCAGACTCAAACCCAGACTTGTTATATAGTCTATATTTGAGCTACACTTGTCCAAACTAGTTATATTAAGTTATGGCAGTGAGTTATATGTAGGATGGAGTATGATTGAAAGCCTAAATCATAATTATTATGGGCAGATAAGGTTTATGTCAGCATAAAGTTCGTAATAGCAGGGTCAAGGCAAGGAAAGGAGCATTAGGAAAGGATTGTCCACTTTAATAGGCTTAGTGTAATTTCCCGACACCCAGCGCCGCCAAGCAGCTCATAGGTATAAACAAAATCTGCCAGGCATTAACTGAATGGGGAGGAGGCGTTTTATTCTTTAGAATTCCTTATTGTTTGTACATTCACACACTGTATACATGCAAGTGGTCTTCAGAGTATCATCTTAGTTTGTATAAACAATATCAAGAGGGAAACAAATGGCTTGATCAACATGTTATCACCTATTGGCCTCTAGAAGCGCCACCGTCGCTGTAGAACAGATTTATTACATTGAGTGGGCTCTCCTCTTTTACATGTACCAGGTTCCTTGGTGAAGGCTGTCACACGGGCAATTGTCAAACTCTGAAGGTCCATGTCATTGTTATGTAACTAAGCATTTGGCAAAGGGAGGAATTGTTAAAAACCTTAGCCAATACTCTGCTATTCACCAAAAATATATTTGAATTATCATTATTATTTGGTAGGGTAGGTATGTATAGGTAGGTTGGCTAAATAATTGGTGGAATTCGTAGGGACTCAAACTATTTTGAGAGAGTTAAATTAAAACAAAATTATAGATCAGAATGATTAATCGACTATGTTATTAAGCAAAACTAGGAGATGTGTGGAAGCCTATAGACTGAAGACTGTAAATGTTGTGTGGGTACCGAATACAGTTTTAAAGTAATTTAAGAATAGACAGTTTTCAATGCTGCGGCCAAACTATTCCACCCATTTATATTCTTTTGGTATCAAAACGTTTGGAATTGCGAGCCTCACCCAACTACGCAAAAGTGGCTTTCATCATCGGCGTAGTTTTAACCCTCTCTGACATATGACGCGATTTTGAGTCGATTAGGGATACTTTAAAGCCTTTGTTACCATTAGGGGTATTTAGAAACCTTTAGTTTATAGTTACTCCAACCTCTGCAGTTGTCTTTGAGTTAGCTGTGGGCAAAAAACAAATTTTGGAGAGGTAATGATAAGAGTGAGAGAACTCTATTTCTTATTGCTAACCTGGCAACCTCTGCGTCATATGAGTCTGAAGGGGTTAAAGATGTGGAATTTTAAGTGGAATTCAAGTTTTTTTCAAGATTGCTGGAAAAAAAACCCACGTGCAAAAGCAAAACCTTTTCTATAAGATTTGCGGAGCATTAGTAGTGGAGTCCATATACCAAAGCCCAATCATTTCCTATGAGTGGGAGAGACGATATTTAGGTGTCAAATTTTTCGGAAAATCGGCTGCCACGGACCTGTTTTGCCGCCATGCCAGATGTTTAGCATATCAAAAGTTGCCCAATACAAAAACGCACCTCTTGTGAAACTTTGATCCCGATCCAAAAAGTGGTTCTGGAGTTATTGCGTAAAAACCGGCGTGGAAAAATAATTTGGATGAATAAGTAGATTTAATGATTACAATAGGGGTTCCCCGTAGGGGTCGAACCCCTAATAGTAGTAATAATATAAAAGAAAAAGAAAAAAAAAACATGTTTTGCACCTTTTCATTTTCCATCGACCCATGTAACAAGCAATCCAAAAGTCAACTACAATTAATTATTCACACGACCATGTAATGTTTCCCCTTTCAAGTAAACAAAACCCGAGCTGACATATTTTGCTCATCTTCATTGTCCTTCGATCCAGCAAACAGGCCATTCTAAAAATAACTACAATCCATTATTCACATGCCCAGATGTATTAATATCCGTGTAATACTTCCCCTTTCAATTATATCAAACCAGCACTAGACATGTTCTGTTCATTGCAATTGTCTTTCGATCAAGTCAACAACCAAATCTATAATCAAGAACAATCCATTAGTCACACTTCGAAAAGTATCAAAATCAGTGTAATATTTCCCCCTTTCAAGTATACAGTATACAGAATCCAAACCAGACATGTTTTGCCCATTGCTATTGTCCTTCGATCCAGGAAACTGTCAAATAATATATCAACTACAATGTATTATCATACGACCAAAAGTATCAAAATGCGTGTAATATTCCCCCTTTCAAGTAAACAAAACCCGAACTAGACATGTTTTGTCCCTATTCATTGTCCTTCGATCCAGGAAACATGCCATTGGAAAAGTGCTGTGTGATACCGTTATTATTCCACCACCAACAACATAACCCTCATACAATGACCCGCCACCCTACAGACCCCATGCAGGGGATGCCAGGGAAGGCTTGACCACCGGCTGACCCCCTGTGACCTTTCCTATACCTTGGAAACCTCCCAAACGGTTTACCTAACATTACCTAATTAGGAACGACACCCTCAGTCCTTCTAACATTGGTATCATCTACTACATAACATATCTTAACACCTCCCCCTCGGTACATAGGGACCCCGCAAAATACGGTGTAGTTTACTTCAGCCCTCTTCATCGATATTCTGGGCTGGTATCTCAGTTAGCCTACCTGGATAACAAAAATATTAAATATTCTCATCTTACCGGTCAAATTCCTGAATAAATAATACAATAATTTATGAATTACTTAAATGTATATAATAAGAAATATGTTGTACATTAATTTCATATATGATGATATATTTAAGAATATATTTTAATTCACAGCTCAGCAATTTATAAAAAAATCAAGACTCTTTTTCGACAGGCTAAAACGAACACAGTAGGAGAACGAAACGACAAGCAGCGAAATAACCGATAAGCCCCTGAACCTTTCCGCTCTCTTGACCGTTCTTTAATCTATTGGGGATACAGGTTGCCGACAAAGGGGGAGACAAATAATTAAAAATAAATAACAATAACAGCACAGAAAGGGCTTTGAATCTTAGAACGGATGGGATAAAAGACTAAAATAACATCTGTGTGTGTATGTGTGTTTGCGTATGTGTGTGTGTGTGTGTGTGTGTGTGAGAGAGAGAGAGAGCGTGTGAGTGAGAGAGAGAGTTTGTGTGTGAATGAGTGTGTGTGAGATAATGAGTGTGCGAGTTTGTGCGTGAGCTAGTAATGCAATACCTTTCATGCCCATACAGAACTAATTCCTACGTTCTTCTGTTTCATTGTTCTGTGGACTAGGAATTAAAGTTTGTAAAACAATTAGAATCATATGTATTCAGAACATCAGTATTATATTTTAATATATGAAGAGGGATAAAAAAGAACTTAAAAAGAAACGAGGTAGAGGTAATAAGATATGGTAGGTGTACCTAAGTGGATAAAGATAATTAATTAAAGTATATACCACTATTATTGTGGTAAAGGAATTGAAACTGAATAAGGACGAAAACATGCACAGCTAAATTCGAAGACAAACAAGTTTCGCTTAAATATTATATGAAGCCAAAGACTAGATTAGAAACAGGGTTGTAGATATTTGGAAAGGATTAGCTAGTAGTGTTGTGATCAAATAAAAAAGTTAATATTTCAAACTCAAATGTAATAATCTTACACAAGACATGGCTTGGCTTCAAATCTTGTCTGCAGATATGTTATGTGTTAATGTTCTTATGTTAAATAATCTCAACATCACAACCCGTATACAATTAAAAATATATATCCTTCCTATCAGTAAAGCCAATGATATACCACTTCTTTTGGAATGTCAATAGAGAAAAATTACTTATATATAACTTAAAACCAATTACAGCTCGTATGTAAAGGATCAAATCTCATATCCAGCATTTAAAGCATCGATTAGCAGTCAAACGCTTTCATGAACCATATCTCTACTATTTGATGCACAAATTTAACAGTGAATATCCCGCCCTTATGCCCCCCAACAATCCATGCAATAAAACCTTCACTTGTCTACAAAATTTCAAGGTTCCAAAAATCCGAGTTTAATTACTGTACAATATTCACACGACCATAACCAAAATATAAAACAGTATTATATGTGTAACAGTCTTCCTTCAAATTACATACAAAGAGGACCAAACAAGTGTGGTCCAGATGTCTTGTTTATCCACCCAGGAAACAACCAATTCCAAAACCCAAAACACATACTAATAGGTTATAAAACAAAATAAAAAATAAAATAATAATAATAATAATAATTAAAGTTGCAAGCAACGTTGTCCGGGGTTCGACGGTTTTGCAAGCAGGGTATTATGTTTGATACAAATGCTGTGTCACAGATCTGATATCAAAAGATCATTTAACTTATCGGGCATGGAGAAACTACAGAAGGAGCAGATTGTGCAAACAAACAAGAGCGAGAGAGGGAGAGATTGGCTGTAAAAGGGATCTGCCTCTATCTGTTTATTAACAGAGTTGTAGATATGTGGAATAGGCTACCGAGTGCTATAATGGGATCAAGAACAATAGAGCTTCAACTTGAAATTAGATAGAACGAGATGGGTTGGGTGTGAAAGGGATCTGCCATGTGTAGGTCAATCGGCTCTGGAGACTCCCGTTTTCTTATTTGTTTATTTTCTCATTTGTGAAGGAGAGAGGGAGTATGGCGAGAGAATAGGATGTCGTAAACGTAGAGAAGATAGCGATAAATATTAGAGAGAGAGAGAGCGTGGGATGGGTTGGGTGTGAAAGGGATCTGATATGTGTGGGTCAATCGACTCTCTGCAGACTCCGGTTTTCTTATGTTCTCATTTGTGAGAGAGAGAGAGAGAGACTAGGATGTCATAAATGTAAGGAAGACAGAGATAAATGAGAGAGAGTTTTTATGAGATGGGTTGGGTGTGAAAAGGATCTGTCTTGTGTGGGCCAATTGGCTCTCTACAGACTCCCATTTTCTTATGTTCTTATTTCTTACAATTGTGTTTTGGTTGCAGGTATATGATAACATGGGTGTATAGTAAGTAGTGTAAATAACAGGGCCCTGGGTGGGGCTTTGGTTTCCCGGGCGTTTCTGCACCCTCCTCAAGCTCCCCGCCATGGAGTGGCTTCGGTCACCCAGGCTTTATTGTGGTCGGCGGGGAGGGTTCTGTGGGGGCGCTCAGTTATGGCCTTGGCCTTGCTCGGGGCCTTGGGGCTGTTCGGCCAGGCAGCTTGGGGAACAACAACAACAACAACAACAGGTAAAGTTTATGAGATGGGTTGAGTGTGAAAGGGACCTGCCTTATGTGGGCCACTTGACTCTCTGCAGACTCCCATTTTCATCTTGGTTGCATGTGTAAGGGATCTGCCTCATTTGTACCGGTGTGCAAACAAACAAGAGCGAGAGAGAAAGAGATTGGCTGTGTAAGGGATCTGCCTCTATTCGCTTGGTAAAAGAGTTGTAGATATGTGGAATAGGCTACCAAGTGCTACAGTGGGATCAATAACAATAGAGCTTCAACATAAAATTTGATAAGACGAGATGGATTGGGTGTGAAAGGGATCTGCCGTGTGTGGGCCAACCGGCTGTCTGCAGACTCCCATTTTCATCTTGGTAGCATGTGTAAGGATCTGCCTCCTTTGTACCAGTGTGCAAATAAGAGAGATTGGCTGTGTAAGGGATCTGCCTCTCTCGTAACAGAGTCGTAGATATGTGAAATAGGCTACCTAGTGCTATAGTGGGATCAAGAACAATAGAGAATTTAAAGATAAAATCAGATAGTCATATGGATGAAATGGATTTTATGTGAAAGGGATCTGCCTTTTGTGGGCCAGTTGTCTCTCTGCAGATTCCCATGTTCATCTTGTAAGGGATCTGCCTCATTTGTACCCGTGTGCAAACAAACGAGCGACAGAGAGAGACTGGGTGTGTAAGGGATCTGCCTCTATTCGTTTAGTAACAGAGTTGTAGATATGTGGAATAGGCCACCGAGTCTTATAGCCAATCGGCTCTCTGCTGCATCTTACTCCTTATGTTCTCGAGAGAGAGAGCGCTAGGCTCCGTATTTCCTGTTCTCATGCACTAGTACAGTATGTCGTAATCGTAAGGAAGACAGCGATAAATAAGAGAGAGAGAGAGAGATAACTCAACACTCAAACAAGCACAAACATAGCTACACAAGACCATCACACAAGCACACACACGCCTATCTAGCGACGAACTGTCCTGTTTACATTATCATACACACTCCCCCCCCATCCCCATTCCATCACTTCGTATGTACGATATTATTTCCGTATTTTTTACTGTGTATGGATTAAGTTATTGGTGTTCACTCTTGACATATGTGTCCTGCTACTTCTGTATGCATACATAATAGCATGAAAGTGATCAATACGCGCATATGAAGCTATGTATCTCGTATATCGGGGTTCTCTTCCTTTCCATCGGTCCACCCCTTATACCTCCCTCCCTCCTCCCTATCCCATATGTGTAAACATTATATTTTAGCTTTCCGAAGGTAAATACGTACTTCCGATAAATATCTAGCCTTGTATTTAAATCATGAATCCTGTTTAATGTCATTATTTAATAGAAACATGTGTAAGGGTTACATTTATACACAGGATAAGATAAGCAAATACAAACCTCAGCAGAGCATAATCATTGGTGATGAGAGGGTAGTTGTAGGCAGTGTTGCCAGTTGTACCGCTACATATTACCGCTAGATGTAGAGCTATATTTACTTCAGTTTAGTAGCCATTTTTTCATATCTAGAGACATTTCCTCGAGATAATTTGAAAATTTCAGACATTCTAGTTATATTACATTGTAAAATTTGCAAAACAAACAAATCAAAACTCTTTAGGAATTGCAGCATTGTTCTACCATTGTTTGACTATGTAGCAACGTGCTAGCGACTTTTGAGAAAGGATCTAGCGGTGTTTTGGGGTAACACTTACTGTAGGCAGTGTTGCCAGTTGTATCGCTACATATTACCGCTAGATGTAGAGCTATTTACTTCAATTTAGAGGCCATTTTTTCATATCTAGAGAGATTTACTAGGGATAATTTGAAAATTTCAGACATTCTAGTCATACTACATTGTAAAATTTGCAAAACAAACAAACCAAAACTCTTTAGAAATTGCAGCATTATTCTAACATAGTTTGATTATGTAGCAACATGCTAGCGACTTTTGAGAAAGGATCTAGCGGTATTATGTGGAGACATACTGGGAGGGTGGGAGGGAGGTGGTGGTTGCAGAGTTGCCAGTTGTAAAGCTACATATTACCGCTAAATGTAGAGCTATTTACTTCAATCTAGCAGCCATTTCTTTTATATCTAGAGACATTTACTAGGGATAATTTGAAAATTTCAGACATTCTAGTCATACTACATTGTAAAATTTGCAAAACAAACAAACCAAAACTCTTTAGAAATTGCAGCATTATCCTAACATTGTTTGGCTATGTAGCAACATGCTAGCGACTTTTGAGAAAGGATCTAGCGGTATTTCGTGGTAACACTTTAGGAGGGTTAAAATACGAGTCACACGGGCAATTGCCAAAACTTTAAAGGTCCATATCATTGTTATTAAACTAAGCATTTGGCAAAGGGAGGAATTGTTAAAAACCTTAGCCAATACTCTGTCATTCACCAAAAATAAATTTGAATTTATCATTATTATTTGGTAGGGTAGGTATGTATAGGTAGGTTGGCTAAATAATTGCTGGAATTCGTAGGGACTCGAACGGTTTTGAGAGATTTAAATAAAAAAACAAATGATAGATCTGAATAATAAAGAGATTATGTTATTAAGCAAAACTGGGGGATGCGTGGAAGCCTATAGACTGTAGACGGTAAACTTTGTGTGGGTAGCGAATTCGGTTTTAAAGTAATTTAAGAATAGACAGTTTTCAATGCTGCGGCCAAACTATTCCACCCATTTATATTTTTTTGGTATCAAAACGTTCGGAATCGCGAGCCTCACCCAACTACGCAAGCATAGCTCTGATCATCGGCGTAGGTTTCAAGATGTGGAATTTTAAGTGGAATTAGAGTTTTTTTCAAGATTGCCGGAAAAAACCCACGTGCAAAAGTAAAACCTTCTCTATAAAATTTGCGGAGCATTAGTAGGGGAGTGCGTATGCCAAAGCCCAGTCGTTTCCTGTGAGTGGGAGAGACGGTATTTAGGCGTCAAGTTTTTCGGGAAATCGGCTGCCACGGGCCTGTTTGGCCACCATGCCGGATGTTTAGCATATTAAAAGTTGCCCAATACAAAAACGCACCTCTTGTGAAAGTTTGATCCCGATCCAAAAAGCGGTTCTGGAGTTATTGCGTCGAAACCGGCGCGTAAGAAGAATTTGGATGAAATCCCAGGTTTAATGATTACAATAGGGGTTCCCCGTAGGGGACGAACCCCTAATAATAATAATTAAAGTTGCAAGCAACGTTGTCCGGGGTTCGAGGGGTTTTGCAAGCAGGGTATTGTGTTGGATACAAAAGTTGTGTCACAGATATCAAAAGATCATTTAACTTATCGGGCATGGAGAAACTACAGAAGGAACAGATTGTGCAAACAAACAAGAGCAAGAGAGGGAGAGATTGCCTGTATAAGGGATCTGCCTCTATTCGTTTAGTAACAGAGTTGTAGATATGTGGAATAGGCTACCGAGTGTTATAATGGGATCAAGAACAATAGAGCTTCAACTTGAAATTAGATAGAACGAGATGGGTTGGGTGTGAAAGGGATCTGCCATGTGTAGGTCAATCGGCTCTCTGCAGACTCCCATTTTCTTATTTTGTTTATGTTCTCATTTGTGAGAGAGAGTATGGCAGGAGAGAATAGGATGTCATAAACGTAAGGAAGATAGCGATAAATATGAAAGAGAGAGAGAGAGAGCGCGGGATGGGTTGGGTGTGAAAGGGATCTGACATGTGTGGGCCAATTGGCTCTCTGCAGACTCCGGTTTTCTTATGTTCTCATTTGTGAGAGAGAGAGAGAGAGAGAGACTAGGATGTCATAAATGTAAGGAAGACAGAGATAAATGAGAGAGAGTTGTTATGAGATGGGTTGGGTGTGAAAAGGATCTGTCTTGTGTGGGCCAATTGGCTCTCTACAGACTCCCATTTTCCTATGTTCCTATTTCTTACAATTGTGTTTTGGTTGCAGGTGTATGATAACATGGGTGTATAGTAAGTAGTGTAAATAATAGGTCACGTTTATGAGATGGGTTGGGTGTGAAAGGGATCTGCCTTATGTGGGCCACTTGGCTCTCTGCAGACTCCCATTTTCATCTTGGTTGCATGTGTGAGGGATCTGCCTCATTTGTACCGGTGTGCAAAACAAACAAGTGCGAGAGAGAAAGAGATTGGCTGTGTAAAGGATCTACCTCTATTCGCTTGATAAAAGAGTTGTAGATATGTGGAATAGGCTCCCAAGTACTATAGCGGGATCAATAACAATAGGGCTTCAACATAAAATTTGATAGGACGAGAGGGGTTGGGTGTGAAAGGGATCTGCCGTGTGTGGGCCAATCGGCTCTCTGCAGACCCCATTTTCATCTTGATAGCATGTGTAAGGGACCTGCCTCATTTGTACCGGTGTGCAAATAAGAGAGAGAGAGATTGGCTGTGTAAGGGATCTGCCTCTCTCGTAACAAAGTCGTAGATATGTGAAATAGGCTACCTAGTGCTATAGTGGGATCAAGAACAATAAAGAATTTCAAGATAAAATCAGATAGACATATGGACGAAATGGGTTGGATGTGAAAGGGATCTGCCTTTTGTGGGCCACTTGTCTGCAGATTCCCATGCTCATCTTAGTTGCATGTGTAAGGGATCTGCTTCATTTGTACCGATGTGCAAGCAAACGAGCGACAGAGAGAAACTGGGTGTGTAAGGGATCTGCCTCTATTCGTTTAGTAACAGAGTTGTAGATATGTGGAATAGGCTACCAAGTCCTATAGTGGGATCAAGAACAATAGAGTTCAACATAAAATTAGATAGGACAAGATGGGTTGGGTGTGAAAGGCTGGCACGGGCGTGTCTGGCCACCATTTACAATACCTCTACAGATGGGACCAAGAGAATCACCTCTACAGTACCTCACTTGAGGAGTGGAAATAATAGAAAAGGAATTAGGAGGAACAAAAGCATGGCCTGCAATATAGAAAAAGTCAAGAAGAGTGAATCAAAGAAAAACATTTATCATGCAGCCATGCAAGCTTTGTATATAAAGAGTATAATCTTAAAATATAGAGAATAACCTTGTACATGTATTATTAGGGTAAGTGTTTTTATAGAATAATGATTGCCTTCACAATAAGGAAAAGAATGAAATTCCCATACTACTATTCTGAGATAGGTCAAATTGAGTTCAAATTATCATCCAAATATAGTCTGACTGAAATTGAGGGAAGGTATGCAAACACGGGTATTACCTTCCACTGGTTCAGCTTTTAGTGGGTAGAGAACAGTGTTGGCTATACTTTTCTATAGGATAAACCTGTCCCTATATACAGACCTATTTCATATGGATTTAATTCTTTTAGAGTAAATTTAAGTAAGTTGCTAAATGAACTAGACAAATACCCAATTGGTTGCATTGTGAAAACATCCAAACTAACTCTTCTATTGCAAATTTAATGGAAAAGCGTGGATACTCTCAACATGTAACACAACCAACAACTGAAAATGGCACACTAATTGATCATGTTTATGCTAAGAGATAAGGAAATATGAAGGTGAAAGTTATTCCCACATATTACAGTTATCATAGTGAATTACCATTGAAATTTGAATGCTCCTTTTTGTATGTTTTTCCCCTTCTATTCTTATTCTGTCTAATTCGGTTGTCCTCCGGACGGCCTATATCATATGCCACCCTGACCTGGCTAGTTTATTGGCTCCTGACTTTATTTGTGTCTATGGTCGCTGGTGCGGTCAAGCTGACTCGATTCCTCTCAGTGGTGTATTATGTGTGTATCTCGGTGTGATTTATTTCTTCCTTAGACCTGATTTCTCATTCTTTGCCCTTGATCACTTCTTAATTGGTGCTGCAGTGTAGCAGTTCTTGACTCACCCTTCGGCCCTACCCTATAAGAGTTCTGCTGTGGAACTCATGTGGTGCGGCTGAATTGGTGAAATGGTGAGAAATGTCTGCGTATCTTCACCTTCCTAGATTTGTTCACCTCTTGCCCTTCCCTACCTATCATATCTTGATTGGTTGTCCATCTTGATCTAATCCTTCAGGCCAGCCCTATAAGAGTTTTTTTGGGGGAACTCAGTGGTCTGGTTAAACTATTTTAATAAATATCTTTTTAAATATGTAAGATATGCAATAAATTATATAAAATATATTGATTTTTCTTTATATATATAATTGTCATTATGAAGTTAAATTGGTTTCACAGGGAAAATATATACTTGAACAATTGTTTCCGCTGACAAAGAAATTATAGATTCTTGGAAGATACCGTACACTACGAAATATTATTCAACATGGAATTTGAATGGAATAGAGCAGCTTTGCAACAAAAAGCCAATACTCCCCCCTCCCTGTGATTGTGACAGCTTTTGTAAAGCTCGGTTCACACATACCCGTCCTAAGCTCCCGTCCTTCCCCGACCACTGAAACGTATGCAATCGTGCAAGGACTCCGACATAAACGGGTATGGTCTGTTCATGAACGTACAGTGACGCCACAACACGGGCCGCGGCGGCGAGGGAGCCGAACATTATTGACATACCTAAAATAAACGGATCAGGACGGACCAACCTTCAAAATCGGTTCAAGGGCGGGTCACCCACGTGACTGGTCAGCGCATAGGCGCCGTGTATAAGCGTCTATGCGCCGCCTAGACGCTACCAGATGTAGTCTATGCCCCGACCAAAATATTTGAAAGTTGAGACTGCCCAACGTCGCCTCACGTGATCACCCCGCGCGTCCCCGCTAGTCCCTGCCCACCAAGCGTCCATAAAAGAGCCAGCCGTGTGTGGTCCTATCTCAGTTCCCAAGCCGCTGTCAAAATAAAAAATCCCTCAAGTGGAAATCTGCCCTTATTAATACTGTATAGTAGCATGCAGTTGGCTTGCATCTGCGTTGGTTTAATTGTTAATTTGTACATTTGTTGGTAGAAAAATGTCAATTTTAACCCGCTGAGTGCCAGGGACGTATATATACGTCCTCGCCGAAAAAAAATAGTAGCAGCGAAACGACTGCAACTATGGCTTTCATATTTTTACCAAATGTATCTTATCCATTTGGCTACCTACCACAAAAATCTCAAATCCCTCCTCCCACCCACTCGCTGACTGTCGGTCCCGTCATAAGGAAAAAAAAAAGGAAAATCTGTGGCGGCGAAACGACTACACCAATCGGTTTCATATTTGTGTGACAAGTCCCTTACTTTTCTGCCTTCCCCCCACCACACCCCCAACTGCCTCCAACCACCCACTTCCAGCGTATCCGTACGAAGATAAGGAAAAAAAGGAAAATCCGTGGTGGCGAAACTACTTCACCAATCGGCTTCATATTTGAGTCAATTACGCTTCTACCTTACCCCCACCATCCCCCAAGCCACCCTCCCACGACCCTCCTACCCATACATTCCGATACCATAAAAGTCTCTGTAGTCTATAGTGTCTTTTCAGCTACTTTCTGGAAGGGACCTGATTTCTGGCAAAAAAATGGACAAGGGAGTTTTTTTTTTACAATTATCTTTCCTTTCTCTCCCAACTTGATAGATTTAGCCCCCCCCCCCCCCCCAAAAAAAAAATCTGGCACTGGCAGCACCGTCAAAATTGGCTGGCACGAGCGGGCTGGTTGAGACTGAGGTGTCTCTGTGCCACGCCCCAATATATATGCATGATGGGGGCCATCGCCAACGACACTGCGTCCATCATATTGTGGTCGCAGTGTCGTTGCAGTGCCGTCACATTGCGTCTCAGACAGGTCGTATTCAGACTTATTAGGTCGCCTTCCAAAGGGACTGGTCGTGGCACCAAGTCGCCGCCCATGATCCGTCTGCCGGGGCGGTGACGTGTTGAGATCTCCGTCCACTAGCCGTGCATGCGCCGTCTTCCGGGGCGGTGACGTGTTGAGGTCGGGCATCAGGGCCACACGTGGCCACTCGGGCCCACTCGGGACACAAGGTCATCCGTTTGATGCTGTCCAACAGTTTTTGGTGGTCGGGGAAGGACGGGAGCTCAGGACAGGTATGTGTGAACCGAGCTTAAGCAGTGCAATAACTTAATGAAAAGCTGCAGGATGCTCTGGCATTCTGGCATTCGAGATGATTAAGGCCTCAGGTGAGAAAGGAGTAGGTGTGTTCAATGAGCTAATTAACTTCATCATCAGAGAGGAAGTAATCTCTGATGAATGGCACAAAAGTACATTATATACTGTATAAGAGCAAAGGGGACTCATTGGATAGGGAAAATTATAGGGGCCTGAAAATACTTGATCAAGTCATGAAGGTCTGTGAGAAAGTCTTTGAAGGTATGATATTGATGATATGCAGTTTGGTTTCATGCTAGGACACGGCACAATCCAAGTCATGAAGGTATTTGTGTGATAATGAAGATGTATGAGGACTCACAAACGGCAGTGCGGGTGAAAGATGTACCGGTACTGAGTGATGAGTTTTCAGTTCGCGTTTGAGTCCACCAGGGCTCTGTGTTAATGAAGCCCTTTCCTCTTTTTTTTTATGGTTCTGGAGGCACTATCTGGTGATTTCAGAGTTGGGCTCCCCTGGGAACTGCTATAAGGGTCCTGAAAATGCTTGACTAAGTCATGAAGGTCTGTGAGAGAGTCTTAGAAGGTATGATAAGGGAAAGATACTGTATATACTTAAAAGATAGGGATCTGATGTTGTGTTTGCAGACTGGGAGAAGGCCTTTGATAAGGTGGCCAGAGAAGTTGTGCAGTAGGCTAGGAGAAAACTTGGCGTTGAGGAGTGGCTGGTGCATGTGATAATGAAGATGTATGAGGACTCATGAACGGTAGTGAGGGTGAAAGGTGTACAGCTGAGTGAGGGACATATACTAGATATTTGGTGAGGGTTAGCTTTATATCCCACGTACTGGTTACTAGGGACATATACTAGGTGTTAGGTGGAGGTTAGATTTGTATCCCACATTAGTTTTGTATCCAAAGTACTGGGTACTGGGTACTAGGGACATATACTAGGTGTTACGTGAGGGTACTGAGTGATGAGTTTTCAGTTTGTGTCGGAGTCCAACAGGGAAGTGTGTTAATTAAGCCCTCTCCTCTTTTTTATGGTTCTGGAGGCACTATCTAGTGATTTCAGAGATAGGCTCCCCTAGCAACTGCTATAAGAGGCCTGGAAATGCTCGGCCAAGTCATGAAGGTCTGTGAGTGTGAGAGAGTCTTTGAAGGTATGATAAGGGAAAGCATTCTATCGACTATATGCAGTTTGGTTTCATGCCAGGACGTGACACAATCGACAACTTCATAGTCAGGCAGCTGCAGGAAAGTTATCTACTTAAAGTAAGAAGTTGTGCAGTAGGCTAGGAGAAAATTTGGCGTAGAGGAGTGGCTGGTGCGTGTGATAATGAAGATGTATGAGGACTCACGAACGGTAGTGAGGGTGAAAGGTGTACTGAGTGAGGGACATATGCTAGGTGAAGGTTAGTTTTGTATCCCACGTATTGGGTACTAGGGACATATACTAGGTGTTATGTAAGGGTTAGTATTGTATCCCAAATACTAGGTACTAGGGACATATACTAGGTGTTAGGTGAGGGTTAGTTTTGTATCCAACGTACTGGGTCTAGGGGGCGGCAGCCTCCACCCATAATACTAGGATAGGTTAGGTAAGGTTGTTAGGTTAGGCTAATGGGGATGGATGTAGTTTCCGGGTGTACGGTCGTCATGTTTACATAGGGCGATCGCCGCGGTTAACTTCGCGTCTATTTTGACGGTGATTTTTTCAGTTATTTGCCCCCTGCTGGCAATATGACGATGGCATGGCATGGGGGGGTGAGGGGTGGCAAAGCCACCCCTCAACATATTATTGTATCCATTGGCATTCAAAATAGACGGGAACATGATTGCAAACGTCCGCGCCTCCGTCATGTTTACATTTGTCGATCGCCGTTGTTAAGTTCGCGTCTATTTTGACGGCGATTTATTTTGGTTATTTGCCCCCTGCTGGAAATATATATGATGATGACAATATGTCATGGGGGCTTGAAGGGGGGCAAAGCCCAACCTCAACATATTATTGTATCCAAAGGCAGTCTAAATAGACAGGAAAAGGATGGCAAGCGTCCGACGCCACTACGCGTACGCATAGTGTAAACAAGGCTGGCGATACACCCGGTAACTACATCCTACCCGGCTAATGTCCTTTCAAAGAGGTAGCCTATAAATTAGTAAACACTAGGATAGCCTATACCCGGTCAGGTGATACGCCCGATAACGCAACTCTTGCCGATAGGCCTAGCCTAAAGGCTAACCTTTTCATAAAAGTGTCTATTTTGACGGCGATTTTTTCGGTTATTTGCCCCCTGCTGGCAATATATATAATGGTAACAATATGTCATGGGGGGGGGGGGGGGTGAGGGGGTGCAAAGCCCCCTTCAACATATTATTGTATCCAATGGCATTTAAAATAGACGGGAACTTTATTGCAAACGTCTGACACCTCCCCGCCACCACCATGTTTACATGTGTCGATCGCCGTGGTTAAGTTCGCGTCTAGTTTGACGGCGATTTTTTTGTTCGGTTATTTGTCCCCTGCTGGCAATATATAAGATGATGACAATATGTCATGGGGGGGGGGGGAGGGGGGTGAGGGGGGGCCTCAACAATGACCTCTAACCTCTGTATCTCAAAAAGGGCTAGAGCAAATTGGCTGCAAATTTCCACATCTAGGCTATTCCTTGACTGACTCTTCCCAAATGGTAGACATATCCTATTAGCTTGATCACTCTAGTTGTTTTTTATTACAGAGGTTGTAGGTCATGATTTCTTGCCTACTTACAGCGAATGACTATTGTAGATTGGTAAAATATTTGCTTAATAGGCCTAGGCTATGTTGGCTGTGCAATTGTCTCGATTTGACTATTTTTACCTAATTTGGCCTAAAGCAGCCTGAGCCTATTCCCAACCCCCAAACAGTATCCCATGTTAAGCCCTAGGCTAGGCCTAGGCCTAATCCCACTCTCAATCAAAATTCGAACTGATAAATTCGTACCTACCGGTAGCGCTGCCTAGGCTAGGCCTATATTTTTCGTGAATTGATATAGAAAATGGTTTAAAGGAAAGACCATCCTATATTATGTTCAATAATATGTAATAGCACTGTGTATGGTTGTATTACATTTAAATAGTGATAGATGTGTATATTAATGGGATAAATACGTTCAGAAAATTATAGTGCAACACTGTTGCCAGATACTAATCAATCCCATTATCATTATATCATAATGGCTTTTAATCATTTGCATAATTTCAAATACCTAGGACATTAATATATTATTTTCCTATCTTTTTTGTAGTGATATATCTTATAAATACGATAGAATATGACTCTTTTGTGATCTCCTATGTCTCTGTGACGTCACGATCTCTCCTACAGCACGACGTAGGACGAGTAGATCGAGTAGATCGTATATTATAAGATTGTAAATAGGTTAAGTTATAAAAGGCCTAATATGCTATTAAGCAATATTGCCATGGTCTTATGTAGTATATATGAATTTATCGTATATATTAATATAATTTATCGTATAGAGCAACCTAAATGCGGTACGATAATTTGGGCTCCTGGCGGTTTGCCAAGGCAGCAAGGTGTGCTTTTGAGGTACGCCAGAGCCTTCACGAACACCAACCAGTTAACATCTAAATTTTCCGCCCTCAGTTGATCGAGCTTTTGTGCCTCTAATCACAATACACATACAGCAATACACTCAGCTACACCATCACGACGTTCTCATCGACACCATGACCGACTGACAGATAAGCATAATAATCATGTCCATTCCCATGTAATCATTTATTCTTTCTTTAACTTGACTTGAGTCTTGGGACCGAAGTCTTGTTCCACATTGTCCACCGCCACATTGGGTAAAACGTTCTCCCTTGCCTCATTGCCACGTGGAACTATTGGTGAGTTAATTCCTGGCTAATATTAACCCTTATAACCTTACCCTATATATACATTTATTATGTGAGACCTTTGGATATAAATTAGCTTGTTTCAGATTGAATTCAATTTAGATATAGAGTAGTTTTCATTTAGATTGATTTTATTTGATTCATTATAGCTTAGTAATATTTAACTTCCATTGATAGTTTACCACATTGGTGCCCAGACCCGGGAATTAGCTACCAGTAAGGGATTTTAAGGCAATGAACAAGGGGACATATAACAGGATGCAGGAACAACTCTATGATAAACTGGCAAGGCTAGCCAAGCGATGGTTAGAGCCGGAATGCAGGGTCACATCGTTGCACCTGCCCAAGTTCTGCATCCCACCCAGCATCTTTCCCCAATAATTTTCTTTTCCGTTTCAGAATTCCTGTGACATAATTATGACCTGACCTAACATTTTTTCTTGTTCAATATGATCCATTAGTAGGTATTGCTATTTAGTGTACTATTTTTTCTCCATAACATAGAAGTCCGCTGGTTGGCGTCTCTTAATTAGACTATTATTTGGCCGTTGTCTTTGTAACGTAACATTTAGATACATAGCCTATAGGCTCACATGCAAAATGGATAAAGACCATAAAGAGACACCGTCTAGTGGGGTGCTAAGCAAAGTCCCTAAAAATCAAAGGGCGGGACTTCGGGGAGTATTAAATAGGCTAATTGTGGACTTAAACACTTTCATCACTACTGCTGAACTAGAGGAATTGGAGGCTAGATTAAATAACGTCCAGGCTACCCACGGTCGTATTACGGCTCTGAGTGAGGTGATTGTGGCTGACATGATAGAGGAGGAAGAGATAGTTACAGAGTGTGATAATCGGGCCCTCTATGACGAACCTGTCTTTAGAGCGAAGCGCCTATTACAGCGTGCTGTCGCAAGTAAGAAGGGAGGCGATAATGAGGCCCATAGAAGGGCTGACCCAAAACATACTGTACACCTCCCAAAGCTCAATCTTCCTACATTTGGGGGCAAGTTGACTGAGTGGTTAGCTTTTTGGGACGTATTTCGATCTACGGTTCATGAATCCTCTTTGGAAAATGTCCGCAAGTTTCACTATCTGAAGGGACAAATGGAAGGAGAGGCCTTACATTTAATAGAGGGTTTTGCAGTAGTGGGTGGTAGTTATCTTGAAGCGGTACACTTATTAGACTCCACATACGGGGATAGAAAGCAGTTGAAGATGGCCCATGTCGTTGCCTTGTTGGGGCTCGCAGAACCACAGTATAAGGTTGATGAGTTGACCAACTTCAGGGCAAATATGGAGTGCCATACTCGATCGCTAGACACCCTAGGGCTTACCACGCAGGAAATGATAGTCATTATCTTGCGTCAGAAGCTGCCTATGGCAATACTAGATAAGGTAAGATCATTTGAGCTGGGGGAGTTCAAAACTCAGTTCAGTAAGGAGATCAATAATCTACAGTTGAACAAAGGGAGAATGTATGTGTCGGGAGGGAGTGAGAATGTGGAGAAGAGGGGAACAGTAAGTATGACAGTGGGGACTAAAGTAAAGAAAGAGGGTGCGTATAAGAAACCTGCTCAGATTCAATGTAAGCTATGTAACAACAAAAATAAATGGAGTTTCTGCGTAAAATATCCAACAAATGAGACAAAACTAGCACAGGCGAAAAGATTGAAGCTATGTGTGGGTTGTCTAAGTGGGGAACATGGTAAGCAGGGACAAGGTACTGCTACATATTTAAGGCCCTGTCGCCACTGCAAAGGACATCATTTTGATAAGTTGTGTCCTACAGCAGATAAAGTCAAAGATGTCAAAACAGAGGGTACTACAACTGTGACACTAGGTAGCACGCACGACACCACTATATTGCCCACAATACAGATTCCCATGGAAGGTAATGACAGTAACAAAGTTTGTCGGGTACTTCTAGATCAAGGGTCTCAACGTTCCTTTATAAAGAGGTCCGTACTAGTGGGACTGAAGCACCGAATCGTAGGGGCTGAGACTCTTCGATTACAGGGCTTCACATGGGTTACTGATAAACAAGACTACGAGATAGCGGAGATTTCATATTTCTATCGTAAAAACCGGTACTTTATGACTTGTATCGTAGTAGACACCCTACCAGAATATGTATCTGTGGGTGTGAAGAAGGTGGAATACGCATTACGTAGCAAGGGGGTTAAATTGTCAGATCCCATGGGAAATCAGAGTGAGGTGCATGTTCTACTTGGTGTGGATCATTATTATGAAGTAGTATACCCTGGATTTAAAAAGATGTGTGGTGTAATTTTAATCCCCACTAAATTTGGATACTGCATGAGCGGAAAAGTGCATACTACACAGTCATAGGTCCTGGTCGCCCACGGTTTCCCTCCCCCCCGATATATAGAGTCAATGTAACCGCGGGCAGAGGAGTTGGGAAGGGAGCGTTCTAACCCTAGTGACCCTAAGATGGCTGCCGAGTTCGACCCTGGACTGAAACTGTGGAGATTGGATCCCACTAGGCATTAATCCTATCGAGACTGATTATGAACTCTGGAAGTTGCGCTACAAAGGTTTTTGGACCGAGTCTGTGTGCTACTGTGCCTCGGACACGCAATATAACAGTTAGTTTACTCTGGAAGAACGGTGAGACAGGCATCTCTTAAACAGGAAAAGTCCAGAAATTTGGGGATGATCTTGGCAACTCTAAACATGACATTACTAACTTTTCAAACAAGGTCTTTTGCTCAGCAGACAGGAGCGCACACAAAAAAGAAATCTGTTGATCAAAGTTGCGCAATTTTTCTTATCCTGTGGGTCTATCATTACCTTGTTACCATAAGAGCTAGGATTCTAAGGCAGGAAGTGTTGGCGACTGTCAGCTAGGATGGGATGACCGTTTGCCGAAGGACCTGTACATGACCAAGGGACATTGTTTGTTGAATGACTATGCGTCCTGTTTACTAAAACTGATACCTCGTAAAGTGGCGGGCGTTCGGTGACGTTACGTTACACCACGTTTTGCGATGCTAGCGCCTGGCATACGGGGTAGCGATATATGTTGTTACTTGCCTTGGGACACATTTAGTGCAGCCCGGGCCAAGGTAGCCCCGGTTAAAAAGGTACACTATCCCTAAAATGGAATTGACTGCCATGCTGCTGCTATAGCACGTCTGGTGCAACATGTACGCGCAGCATACAAAAAGAGAGCAGAATGAAATATTGAAATCGTTCTGTATGGTGCCCTCGTCAGGTCGCCCCTCAACCGGATACATAGCAAGAAGTCTCTGCCAGTTTTATGTGCGGAATAGGGTAGATGAGATTTAGAGCACTTTTGCCAGCCAGTGCTTATTCATTATGTAAAGACAAAAGAACACCCTCGTGAGTCCTCATAACTAGGGGTATAAACGTGCTAGCCGTTACTGCTCGTCCGAATTGTGGTGGCATGGTCCAAAGTTGCTGCTCCATGCAAAGTGAATGGCCCGATATGGCAATGCTGTTGGTGAGGGACTTCTGCCACCCTGGAAACAGTGGCAGTTACAGCCCAACCCAATGAGCCACCGGTCCTATCATGCGTGGGCAAGATTCCGGTGGACTATCGCTAACTAGTCAGAGTTGTTAGCTTGGGGTGTTGTCGATATGTATCCAATCTCAAGCTTAAAGTAAAACGGGGCCAACTCTGCAACAGGGGTCACAACATTGATGCTCGTGAATTCTAAAGCAGCTGAAGTAACTTTTGATCAAACTGGGTTCAAGTAGAAACCTTTTTCCATGAAAAAAAATTAGAATCCTTGACCAAGCTCGAATCAGACATTAATGCCTAATATTAGTGCGTCAATTAAGGTTGCACCTAGGACAATGGCCTCATCAGGTGTGAGGGTCGCTGAAGTGGTCGGGTGTACCAGACGGCACAAACCGACCTCTCCTTATGCCAACAAGACATCACGTTTACTGATCTATTGATCATACGTGCACATAAAACACTACGGGGTATGTCATATTATATCAAATTTACGTCTCCACATGGGTGGATTACCCAGAGTTCGACAAGTAGCTTCGACGCGTAGTAAGAAAGTGTGTAATTATGCCAGAGCCTAAAGGGTAAAACCACTGCAACTGGGACCAGCTCCACCTCTACCTGAAATGCCGTGTAAACCCGTAGAACCTTTCCAAGCCCGGTAGGATGAGATTACACAGGGGCATCATGACAGACGAGGGAGCAATGAGACGGTTTATATGTTATTGTTATACCTGTGCGCCGTCTCGAGTGGTACACCTAGAACTATGTGATAATATGTCTAGCGAAGATTTCATGCTGGCGTTCAGACGGTTTTGTGCCCTGTCGTTCATTCCCTCAACTCATTCTTAGCGTATGCTCCCACTTATGTCCATAGCATCAAAATATCTAAATGCTATGAAGTAGTGATCCTGCTATCATCACTTTTTTTCGGAGAGAATGACGTGCGAAGGGAGGGTCATTCCAGTTTACGGCACCTTGGTTTAGTGGAATGTGGAAACGGTGTGTCGACATAGTAAAGTCAGGACTCAGACCGGATTTTAGGACATGCTCTATTAAAGAAGCAGTGAGTTGACGACAGTCCTCACAGAGATAGAGGCAGTCGTGAATGATCGGCTCGCTTACATATCGGGTACACCGACCGGCAAGAACCACTGACCAGTGACCGCCAGCTCCACTTGCTATATGTAAAACCATTGACTGCGTTTCCATCTGATTTTTCAGTCCAGAGTAGAGTTAGAGGATCCCTCGTTGCACTCTGAGGTAGCGGTGTCCTAAGAGATCCAAACAGTTGTATATCCAGGATAATAGAGGATTTTAGGAAACGGTGGATTAGTAAATATCTGCTTGCATTGAGGGAAAGGAGTATTACTCCCTCTGGTAGACCAACGGCACCTACAATTGGTGAAGTTGTTTTTAATTAAAGAAGATAGTCCTCGTTTATACTAGAAATTAGGCCTCGAATTGGAGTTATACAAGGGGGCAGACTCTGTAGAGCGGGTGGCGCTATTGAAGACAGCCACTGGAACTACTGTTCGTCCTATCGCACGTTTGTACGCTTTGGAGCTCGATTCCACAGTGCAAATCTGATGCGCCACCTGTTATTGCTGGGTCCGAGGATTCTCAAAGGAACGACTCACCTCTTACTGATGGTGATCAGTTCTCGGACAGGGACGCGTCCCAGACGCGCTGCTGCGGGCGCCGTTGA